>VYXC01008815.1:3386-16935 GCA_013397175.1 Platysteira castanea
AGTGAGTTAATCCCAACAGACAGGAAAAGGGAAATGTGTCCCTCTGACTTACCCCACGGCATGTGCAGGACCAGGTGTCCTCCAGGGCCGGAGACTGTTGGGTTTGGCTGCTCAAACGCAACCACAACCAAAGGTTTTGGCATAGCCGGGTTGAATTAAACTATTTTTCTTGTCCTGAAAGAGAGGAGAAAAGGAAAATTAAGTCCACTGTGCACGCCAAAGGCTCCTGGCTTTCACATATTGGTTCTCATTGCTCATTATAGAGCTTTTCTTTTAAAAAAACGAGAGGTGACAGCCATATTAAATAGATAAAAGCCCTTTTCCAGGATTTTTATTCCAGGATTTTATTATTTTTATTTTATTTATTATATTTATATTCTTTCAGACATAAAAAGCATGCTAATTTTTCTTATTGTATTTTTTGCATAATTTTAACAGAACCATCATCCTCCCAGACCCCACTTGTGAGTTATCCTTTGGCACTGGACTTTAGATAAGAGATATCCAGGATGCTGGATTACTTTTGTCCTTTGCTCGTAGACCTTAGCACCATTCTCTCCTGAGGGCAGCAGAGAACTGCTCCAGGATAAGAGGTCATTTGGTCACAGTCCTGTGATCCATCAGTTCAAGGAAGGAACTAGTTTGGAGTAACTGACCAGTGTGTTTATTACAGACAGAAATCATACACACTAAGCACTGAAGTGGACTTTACTGAGCAGAAACACAAAGCTCCAATGCAAAGAGCTGCACAGAGGACCACCAAAACAGCACCTGGGCTTGGGGGAATACAATCTTACCAAGTTATGGCAGCAGGGTGTGACATCTGGGGACAATGCTTGGTGACTGGAGATGATTCATCCACCTATGCTCATTTTGCAGCAACATGTCCTGCTCCACCAACAAGTCACTGCAGACAAATCCTCCACAGCCACAGGGGGAGTTTTGGCCTCTTCTTCCAGCATTATTTGGGACTGAAGAGTGAGGAATAAGCCCTGAACAGACAGTACAGGACAAACACTATGGAGAAAAACACCAAGCAGCAATCCCTGTGCTTGGCAGGGGCCTGGGACGTCCAATTCCAGGCTACTAGCTTCCTTTTCCTTCTTTTGTAGCAATTGTTGTGGTATGGGGACTCCTAAATCAGTTTATACAACAGGAGATGTCCTCTGGAACGGATCCTCCAAATAAATTCCAGCTACAGGAATGACTCATTCCCACCTCACCAAAAATACATTAAAGCAAATGCCAACACCTTTACAAGCACTTCAGTTTTCAATTTATAAAGTAAAGCCAGCAGAGCTTTTCAGACACTTGGGAAGAAGCCCATCCCATTTTTTTTAAACAAAATTCTGGGAGTTGTTTCCAGCCTCCTGATGTTAACTTCTCAGCTCACATGCAGCTGTCAGCATTACAGCTGATTCTACACACAGAGGCAAGTGGCTGCTGCAGCTTGTCAGTTCAGCAGTTCATTGAACTCGACCCACAACACACTGTGGGCATGTTCAAGTTCTGATTTCGTGCCTAGAGATAAGACACCAGATGTAGCAATGCCAAAAGTCAAATTCCTGTTCCCTGGTTCTTGTTGAAACTCCCCCATCTGTTTTGTCCAGTTCTCCACTGTTCATTTCTTTGCTCATTTGAACTGTTTATAGCCCCAGGGTTCCCTGTGCCACCCTGTGCTCTCACCAGCCCCGAGTCCATCCAGCACTGACAGAGCTGCTGGGAGCTGAAATTCTCCCTGATACCTCTCTTTCCCTGCCAGGAAAACACCCCTTCCACATCCTGCACCCCCACCTCTTACCTCCTTGAAAACAAGAGCTGCATCCTCCTGGATCCCTCAGCTGGATGCTCCTGGCTCTGGGCAGCTGTGGTGACTGTGCCCAGGGCAGGTGACACTGACTGGGTTGCACCAACGCTGAGCAGCCTCAGGCCTGGGCTCTTCTGCTTGCAGGGAAACAACAGCCAAGCAGGGTTGCTTTTCCTCTCTGCAGTGACAAAAAACAAACAGTGACAAAAAACTAAGGGTCTAGGNATACCTCTCTTTCCCTGCCAGGAAAACACCCCTTCCACATCCTGCACCCCCACCTCTTACCTCCTTGAAAACAAGAGCTGCATCCTCCTGGATCCCTCAGCTGGATGCTCCTGGCTCTGGGCAGCTGTGGTGACTGTGCCCAGGGCAGGTGACACTGACTGGGTTGCACCAACGCTGAGCAGCCTCAGGCCTGGGCTCTTCTGCTTGCAGGGAAACAACAGCCAAGCAGGGTTGCTTTTCCTCTCTGCAGTGACAAAAAACAAACAGTGACAAAAAACTAAGGGTCTAGGACACCACAGCAGCTCAACCTGCCCAGTCTCCAGCTACCACACAGTCCTGTGGCCAGATACGACCCAAATCCACACCCAGCACAGCCTTAGGGGAGCTAAATTGTAAATTAGGGCATACTGGACAAGAGGATCTATTTTTTGCAGCATTGACCAGGAAGATGTGTCAAGGCATTCTCACAGAGTGTCTCCAGTGCCAACTGACACTGGAACAAAATCATCCAGACCTCGCACCGCCTTTTCACATGAAAAGTACCAAAACGCAGCGGTCCGCTTGGCAAAGAGACGATATTGGGGCTTTGAAATCAGTGCAGGGTTTCGAAAACTGCTCCTCCAATGCCCCCGTGTGGCGGCAGTGAGAACAGCGCGCTGTTTGCAACTAAGGGCCAGAGACGGAACTGCTGCTTAGTATTTGTGTATTTTCTGTCTCAATAGTTCTGCAGCGTGGATGGGTTTTCTGCAAGTACTGCCTCAGAATCCTTGTGTCTTCACTCTGCTTATCTCTGTGGGAGGGAAAGATTTCTCCGTGCATGAAACCTGAATTTTCATATGGTTATGGAGTCAGTTTTGTGCACCTCTTCCTACCCCCTGAGGGTGAGGTATAAAATTCCTGACTGGAGTAATATGCTGAGTAGGTAGGAACAGTTTGAGTGACATCACACTATTGATCCCCCTGAGGCAACCAGACTATTTTATAGTACCTGTACATTTTTGGGGTATTTCGTAGAATTGTCTAACACTTGAGCCAAGAATATGTGAAATGCTGAACTTGACTGAAGGAGAACGCTGGACTAAGAAGCACGAATGGAAGTGAAGGGAGTCACTGACCCATCTGTTGAACTCCTCCAATCACTGCAACTGAAAAATTAACTCCATGAACTTTTCTTTGATCCTGATTTGCATCTCATCTTTCCTATGATCTTAAGACTCAAGGAGTGGGGAACATCCTGATCTATGCAGACTGAAAACAACTCAAGTAAAACGGCTTGTTTCGATTGCCCCCAGCTACGTTATATCCTGCCATTACAATTTTTTATTCATCTGTTATCTCCTGTCTACTTAATAAATCATTCTATGAACAGCCCTGATCTGCCATCCTTAGAACTTGTGGGCCGGAGTGATTTCTTAAATTTAAGGTGTTGACAAAAATCTGAGGCTAAAGCAGGGCTTGCCTGAAGCTCCCACTCAGTCCCGTGACAAGCAGGAGCCTGAGGATTGCAATTCACAGCCTCGGTCAGCCCTGCGTGGGAAAGCCAAGTGGGTTTTCCTCTTCCAAGAGAGGAACAGACACAGCAGGAAGGGCTATCCCAGCTGTCCTGTCCCCCTCATGGGCATCCCTGAATAGGATAATCCATCATGTCTCACTCTGTTATTGTAAAACACTGCAGACCCTGTGCTTCTGGGATTTAAAAGCTCCATTTGTGCCAGCAAAAAGTGAGGGAATGTCAGCAAAAATTGAGGGAAGGAAAAATACACAACTACACCATTTGTCCTCCTTCATGGGTCACTACTGGGGCATGATCCCTAATTTCAGACTGATCTTGAGAGCTTCAAAGAAAGTAACTCTCACTGAATATGCCAGATTTCTGACACTCCTGCCCCAGAACCATGGCCCAGCAGGTTTCTGTGGGAACCCTAAATATTTGTGTAGTTCAGAAGCTGCACATCCCTCAAGCTTTCCCTTGGGAACACAAAGCTTCCTACATGTGTTTTATACTCCAGTTTGTACTTCAAGCACTTTTCAAGAGAGTTTAGACCAGGATGAGCTGACCTGATGACAGCACAGCATTAGATCAGGGACATCAGGAAACTCACTAGACAATACTCACTATGGACAGCACAGCTTCTTGTGCTTCAGGGCTCCATCTTTTCATTACAGATCCACTGCAATCAAACCTAATCAAAAGCTCCTGGCAACAATTAACATTAACCCAGGAGTGCCAGCGCACCACTTGTGTGTTTTCTCTGTAAGAACAGCTGCATATTCACCACTCTAGTGACAGGTGCTCGACTGAAATAAAGACATTTATAATACATTATTTTATGCTATTTTCTGAGAGATGTATGTTTTCCTGGCATTGTTTCAACACACTTGAACCCAGGTTCTGCTCCCTGTTGTGCTCTCAGTCCTAAAGAACAGCTTAGATATCATCAGTGATGCAGCTCTAGTTAATGCAGTTACTGCTGCAAACAGACAGAAATCAATGGTTGGAGGAATTAAGGCAGAAAAAACCTTTGCACTTCCCAGTCCCTGCCCAACATGCCCCAGTTCTTTATTGGGAACGTAAGCCCTGTTCTTATTGTAGAAACTCAGTTATTTGGTGTAGTTATGTTTCATAGAAAAGCTTTGCAAGGCAACTACCTCTCCCAGCATCCCTCAGCACTCCACCAGATCCATCGGAAATGCCACCTAAGGCTTAAAAAAGACACGAAATGAGCAAAGAGCATTAACTCAGCACTAAAAGGTCAGTAAACAACCGATTTAGAAAATATCCCCCTCATGATCCACACGGGGAGAGGCTCTGGGACATCATGGCAAACCCAGAGATCAACAGATTCTCATCCTTGCCATGGCTTTACCTGGGGTCCCCGAGTACCTGCTCTCTAATACATCATGCACTGAAACATCACTCCAATTTCCACACATCATAAATAGATACATTAAATTGTGTTTTTACCTCCCTGAAACGAGTGGAACGGTAGGGAGCAGCCCCAGACGAGAAAGCCCGCCTCCGACACCGGCTCTTATATAACATCGGCCGGCTGGGGATTGGCGGATGCCGTGAGGCGATCGCAGCGCTGATTGGACAGTGGGGGCGGGCCCCGTCCCGCCCCGCCCTCAGGGGAGTGCTGAGGGCTTGGCGCGAGGGGGCGCACGAGCCTCTGCTGTTCCCGCCTCCCGCGGTGAAACGCATGGATCGTGTGAGGAGGGGGAACACCGTGTCCCAAATCCCAGCAAAACTCCCCTTTCCTGTCTTTCATTTCAGCGCCAAGCACTAATTCGATGTTTGATTTACTGGATATGGAGTGAGACAACGTGTTTGCTTGTGGGAGAAATGTTCCTCCCAGCCATAAAATCTGAGTTGTTCTCTAGGTCAAATGAACATGTTGAGGTGAAAATGAGTTACTAAGTAGTGGACAGACAGGAAAAAAATTTGGAGCAAATCTGAGGTAGTCTATAGTGCAGAGAATGAACATTTTGAGGGAAAACTGAGGTAATCAGTAGTGACTGGTAGGGAATGTTATAATGTGGAAGTCACTCCCCTTTACCTGAAGGAGGACTGCCCTGGGGGATGACTTTACCTGGGATTTGGCTCCTGGAGGGCCTTGCAGAATAAACCCTGTGATCCTGTGCTGGTCCATGCACAAATCTCATTCCTTATCCGCTCCAGGAGCTCCCAATGTCACTCTCATACCTGCTGAAGTTTGTCAGATCTAATGGGCCCTCAAGTGTTTTCTCTCCTGCTCATATTGAATTTTCCGTCTTTTGAAGTGACCCCTAAAAAATCAATTTGAGTTCCCCAAAAAACATACCCCAAAAGGCATTTTTTATCCTTTATTTCTCAAATTTCCACTTCTATTTATTTCTCTAGCTGCAATAATAATGAATATGACAGAAATAACAAAGACAAAGGGGAATAAATGGAATGTGATGGAAAACTTTAATTTTGTCATTTGGGCAGGGCCCAGCTGGCGTTCACAATGTCCAGGCAGAAGCAATGTGAGCATAACCACGAGAAAATCCAGGGACTGGTGGGTTCCAGACTGTGTCTCCAGTATTTCAGGCCATGAGAGTTACAGGATAAGGGGTTACTCACAGGCTGAAATGTGACCACAAATACTGTTCAAGCAACCCTGTTTCAGCTGCTCTGAGAGATTACAGAGTCACAGCGGGCTTCACTTGATCCCATTGTTGCAGGGCTCTTTGAGATCCTCCATGATCAAGTCCTGCTGGTTATTCACCCAATTTCCCTTCTTAACTGGCTTCCTCTCCTCCGTAGCTGTTTGAGGGACTTGATCCTGGTGCGCCTGGCAGTGGGCAGCTGGCAGGATGGCATTGCTTTGTCCTGGCTGGGAACAGAGCGCCCTGGAGCAGAGCTGGAGCTTGAAGGCAGCCTGGAAGCCCCGTCGGAAGTTTTCATTGCAGAACCCGTAGATGATGGGGTTGATGCTGCTGTTGAAGAAGGCCAGCCAGTGAGCAAAGGGATAAATGTAGATGTTGATGAGCTGCAGCTGGAGGTCGGAAAGGCTGGCGTAGTCCGAGAGCAGCATCAGAGTCCACAGGGGAAGCCAGGACAGGGTGAAAAGCAAAGTCACAACGATGAGCATTTTAATGACTTTTTGTTTCCTCTTCCACATGCTGTGCCGCTGCTCCTGGCTGCACTTCCCTGCCCCAGGCATGGCTGCGTGGGAGAGGGAAATGCTGATTCTGGTGTACATGATAACAATGAGTGACAGGGGAGCCAGGTAGATGTTGGCAAAGAGAACCGTGGTGTAGATCTTCCTCATTCCCGGGTCAGGCCACTCCTCCCGGCACCAGAACACCGGGCGGGTGGCATTGCCAGAGCCCAGGAGCACCCGGAAATGTTTCTCCTCCTGCACCTGCAGCAGGACTGCTGAGGGACACATGATGGCCACGGCCAGGATCCAGATGAGCGTGATGATGGCCACGGCAGTGGGAATGGTCAGCTTCTGCTTGAAAGGATGCACAATGCACCGGAACCTGCAGCAGAAAAGCTGTTTAAGGAATGCTTCATCACCCAGACAAGCTGACACACACAATTTAAATCGTCTGTTTTTCAACAAGAAGAGATGGAATCATCTCCTCATCCTCCCTATCTGTTGCTGCCTGTGCTGCTCCATTTGACCAAGGCCGGTATTAACACCTCTGCTATCCAGGTTCATGGCTGAGGAATAAACCAGCTCCAGGCAGGCCAGGATAGCCCAGTTCCACCATCTTTAAGAGATACCAGTGGAGGAGCAAACTGGTCTTTAGACTTGGCCCCTCCTTTTTTTTTCCCCCCTTAACAGCCATAGGAGCAAAATGCATCTGATTTTTTGTGGTGTTGGGACGGTTAATGAATGGGCTCAGCATGGTCAGGGGGCCAGGGGGAGACGAGAATGATAGTTACAGGCTCTGCATCATCTTACCTGTCCACAGCAATAACAACCAGAGTGAAGACAGAGGCAGAAACAGAGATTCCTTGGACCATTCCACTCATTTTGCACACCAGGCTCCCAAAGGGCCATCCTGGAAAGAAACAGGCAGTTGGAATTGCTGCCATCTCACTGCAGGACTCTGCTTAAAATCATTTGCTCTCATCTTCGATTTCCTGATAGAATTATAGACTCGTGGAGTTGTTTAGATTGGAAGGGAACTCCTAACGATCATGGAGTTCCAACCATGGGCAGGGACACCTTCCCCTTGACCTCACCTCTGATTGCAGTGACTTGGAATGCCCGCAGAGCCCCTGTGACGCATGCCCCCGGCTCTCCCCGCCCCCAGAGCGCCCCAGCCCACCTGCAATGATGTTGTCCAGGAGGGTGGTGGGCATGCAGAAGAGCCCCACCAGCAAGTCACTGACGGCCAGGTTCAGGATGAACAGGTTGGTGACCGTGCGCATGTGTTTGCTCCACAGGATGATGAAACAAACGCCCCCGTTGCCCACCATGCAGAGGAGGAAGATGAGCCCCAGCCCACCTGCAATGATGTTGTCCAGGAGGGTGGTGGGCATGCAGAAGAGCCCCACCAGCAAGTCACTGACGGCCAGGTTCAGGATGAACAGGTTGGTGACCGTGCGCATGTGTTTGCTCCACAGGATGATGAAACAAACGCCCCCGTTGCCCACCATGCAGAGGAGGAAGATGAGGAGGTAGGAGGTGATGAAGACAGCAGCCATGGAAGGCTGGTGGAGGTAGAAGTCCACGTAGGAGACGTTGCCCTCCAAGTAGAGGTACTTGTATGTCCAGTTATAATTCAGCACCTGAGGCCAATCTAGTGAAGAGTTTGAGTCCATTTTCTTCCTCGTGTTCTAATGTGCCCTAAAAGATATTTGTAAAAAGGTCATTTTAGTCTTCTTGCGACTGATGTGAAGGAATGTGATATTATTATGATTTAATATGGAATATTATTATTTCTATATTATCAGTATTATTATCTGCTTTGGGTACACTGTGCTGAAATAAGTGTAAAGCTGGTTTGGACTCAGGGAGCAGAGAGGTGGCTGAGCAACAATCACTAAAAAATCACTAATCACTGGAAAACAGGGATTAAAGCTTTCTGAAGTGGCACAAACCTTCTGCCTGCATGTATCCAAATACAGTCCCATTTCATGAACATGAGATGGCTTTCTGTACAGTGGATTGATTTAATTGCCTGCTTGCAAGCTACATAACTCAAAGTCTGCAATCAAGAAGGACCACACTGTGTTTAAAACATGCTGAGATACAAGAAAGCTGGGTTCATTTTCAAGCAGGTAACTTGGCTTGGATCCATCACTCCGAACTCGTTTCCACATCTATTTTGTCTCCCTGGTGAGGATGCCTAAAGAAGCAGGGGGTGGAAAGTTCCTAACAAAAAAGCAGCAAGATTAACTGGTGGCAGAAAGCATGAAATTAAAGAATGAGTGCAGGTGCTTTTAAGGCACTTCAAATTCCTTAATAGAAATGAAATTTAAATTAAGGCACAAGTATCCAAATCCTGATGAGCTTGTATGAACAGCAAAGCCTCTGCAAGTGTTTTACTTTCAGGAAGCAAGTGCAGTAAAAAAAAGTATTTGTACTGCTGTGCCTCAGGTTTGGAACAAGCAGAGCAGTGGAAACCTATCATGTTCTGGTCTCCTGTGCCTGTTTAGAAATCAGCAGCAATGCAGTGTTTTAATGGGTCTGTATTTTACATACTCATTAAAAGCCTGCACAGCGAGGTAGGGACACAAAAATCTGGAATCCCTCACCAAAAACTGGCTGTTTGTATGCTTGATCAAGTGTAGGAATAGTTGTACATTCTGTGGGGCTGTCCTTATGGAGAAAGGCTTATTTACCTTTATTAGTTTTTATTCAACATGCTTTCAAAATTATTGGAAGTACTTTTATTGAAATGTCTGATGCGCCACATGCATTCCCCAGCCAGAGCTCAGAGTCAGCCTTGTGAGCAGAGCTTTAATGCCAATTTTCCTGATCCTGAGGAAGCAGCACTGGTGCACTTGCACGCAAACATGGGCTCAAGATGGGGAATGCTGGCAGAATGCCAATACAGATATTTGACAATACGAATTTACACTGTTCCTTTAATCCCAGACCTGGAGCTGTGCTTTATAAATCCCAGGAGATGCTGTCTCACCCCATTTAAACCAGCATTCCTCCCGCTCCCTCGGATTTATTGTTGCTCCCTTTGCTACTCTTCCCCACATTACTATTATTACTACTACTATTATTATAATTATTCACAAATTTTCTTCCATAATCCTTTGCTTCTGAGAGGAGTTGCTTTAGGTAGACACTCTGGCCCGGGGAAGGTGGCTTTTGGCTCCCACCACATTCCCAGTCCCCATGCCCAGCTGTCCCCAGCATGTCAGGCAGACGTGCCTGTCCTTCCTTACCTGCTGGAGTGTGGCTCTTCGAGAGGTCTCCAATGGTCTGAGGTAGAAGTTCTTGGTCACTCCATGACAGGATCGTCCCTTATTGCACTAAAAGCAGGAGGGATAATCATTATTGTGGAAACATATTCTGTGTTTTCTCTCTTTTTCCGACACCGTGTTGTGAAGCAGCAGCTTCCAGTCTCTTCTGTAATGATCTCTGGAATAGTTTTTGCTCATAACTGGTAAACAAGAAGTTGTAAACAGCCTTGAGGCAAAACTGGAGCTGAGCCTTAGCCCACTTGCACTAATGAAATTTTGGCTGTGGCAGACACAGGGAAGTTGCTGTACAAGCACTGCAGATCACAGGAAATGGAAAAGCTCCACGGATTTTTATTATCCTGAATCTGAGGAGGAGGAGGATTGGCTGGAAGGAGAAATTAAGCCAGTGCTTTATGTTTTCACAGGGTCCTTGCTGGCTAAAACAAGCAGTGATAAATAATTGAGAGAGGCATAGAGGACAGAAACATAAATCATCTAAGAAAAGGAAAAAAATAATGCAATACCTAATTGTTATAAGATGATAAATAACAGTAATTTGCTTCCACGTGGTAACTTGATAAGAGCAAGGCCTCCCTTTTTCATTTGATATATCAGAGAAAATCTGCAAAGGAATAAAGTGGGAGCCTCCCTGAGTGAAAAGCTGCCCACATTGGGTTTCCAAACACACAAGGTTCATTCCCTGCTGGAATCCCAGTCACAGCCTCCATAGACAAATACACAGTGTAACGTCTCACAGCCTGCCCAGGACACTCCTGTACCTCTGGATATAGAAAATCAGTTTTCCATTGTTAAAGTAAGAATTCAAGCTGATTATGAAGTGATGGAATTATTTATATATGGGGCAGATGGAGGAAATCCCCTGGAGCAGCCACCACTGCTTCACCTCTGTGCACAACCTGCTGGGTTTGTCATCTTGGTTTTCATGAGTGAAATATCCTCACAGAATCCTGAGGCTGATACAAAAATAAGGAACCTTCAGAGACGGGAACAACAGCAGGAGCATGTTGTTGTTGTAGAAAAAGAAAATTTAATGTAGTAAGTGCTAAAAAATTTGTTCTTCCCTTGTCCTGAGCTCTGTAATCAGTAATGGCACAACAACAGATCTCCCAGGGACCTTGGGAAATGATCTCTGGTCTGCTGAAAAGTGGGAAAGTCCTAGGAGAAAAATACAGCCCCTGAAGGATGGCAAAAAGACCAGGACGTTGGTCTTGTAAGTATCTGAGAAATAAGGGAGAAAGAAATTTATGGATCATCCTCTGCCTCGGGGAACCAGAGGGACACTGACTAAAAAACTAAAATGCTGTTCCACAGGGACCCCATGCACAGACCATGAGAATTTGGGCTCAGCTTTGCTTCTCCTCCAGAGCAAGAGGGGCCTGCAGCCACACCAAACTCCCCATTCCCAGTTCCTGGGGCTCAGGCATGGGACAGGGAGTGATGCAGGAAGTGCTGGGTCTGGGTCACGCAGGGCTTGAGCTGCCAAGTACAAACTCTGGGGATATTTGTGAATTAAGACAATAGAACTTGCTCTTCAAGTATTTAACTTTTTCATCCATCAGAATTTCCATGATATTTTATATGACATACCTCAGAGTAGTTTATCTCCAAACAAGCCCGAGTATCCCAGTAGGTTTTCAGCTAGGAAAAAAGAGCTGTGGAAGAAAAAACACCCTAAAAATAGCCAGTTGCAATAAAATAATTTTTTCTTACTGACATTTACTTTCATGAAGAAAAACAAGTGCACCCTGAGAAGCAAATTTCTCATTTTGAAATGGGCAATCCCAGGGAGATGTGCCCATCTCAGAGTTGCACATAGAGCCCTTCTCAATGGGTTTAAACTGCTTATCCTCCCCTCAGAGTCATTTATCTGCATAGTCTGAGCTGGGGCCAAAGAAAATCGTTTGTGAAGGTATTTCTTTTTAAAAGATCTCAAACTTTAAATGATAAAGAACAAGGTTATCAGCGGGATGACTGTAATAAACACGAGACTTAGTTGCAGATTACTCATCCACTAGAGCTGGGAATAGAAAACATTTCGCTCCAAAGCCAAATCCCAAATGTAAATCAGGAGATGCAAATGGCAGGTGAGGCATTCACAGCAAGTTTGTTATGGCTCTGTATTTATATATATATATATATATATAAAATTTACACCCTGCTTCATTAGAGCCGAGGCTGCTTACCTATTCCTCATCTTTATACTCTTTTTTTTTTTTACTTCATGCTCAGTCAACCTTGAAGCTTCTGAATATATATATTTTTCTATTTGATGTGTCACAGGCTGTTTAAAATTTTAACTAACATCTCAGCCAGCTGTTCCCTGAAATCAGGTTAAAGTAAGATTTCCACACCCAGGCGCACTTATGCAAGCCACCTTATTGAGAAGCCTGGCAAGCAATAAGATTTTAGCTGCCTTATCTTGGAAGCAAGCCCCTGTTTTAAAAGCTTTCAGTAGGAAAGTACTGAAGTTCTCCCGGGATCCAGTCTCTAAGTAGCAGTTTCCCATCCATCACTGGAAACTGGGCAGGGACCCCACGAAGTATCTGGACTGGTCGCAGCTTTTTCCCTGGAGAGATGCTCTAGCAGCGCTTAGCAGAGAGTGCTGGGGTTTAGTCTATAGGAACAGCTAAATCAATGATCCCTGCCGGGCTCTTTGCAGCACTAAATTCCCCTCTAATGGGAGATGAGCCTCCTAAATTGCACCTTTCGATTCAGCCTCTGCTCATGAGTCACTCCCTGACAGCCGTGTCATTTGGGGCACTGAAACTGAGGAGAGTAATTGGGGAAGAGATAGAAAGAGGTTAAAAAAAAAACCCTGAAAAGTGGGACAATCATGAGTTAGTCCCAGTGGAGGATAGAATTTGCAAACAAAAGAAGTGCCCATCAGCCAGTGAGAGCTAATTCACCGGGTTCAGCAGACAGCACTGTCAGCAGGTAGTTTATGTCCCTCCCAAAACGGGGGGCACAGAGGATCCTGTAATCACTGCAAAGTGAATGACCAGAAGAAAACCAAACCAATCCCAACGCACAGAGCACATCACAAGGGTTCTTTGCGCCAGGTGATGTCTCTGCTTTGAGTGAATAATGAGCAAGAGCCACAGAATTGTTTGTTTTCGATCTCTTTTAGCACAGAAGTGTCATTGCCCTCTGTGAGACGGGCACGAGACCTGGTCACACGAGGGATCATTACTTAGAGCTTGTTACAACAAAGAGCATTTTACCCCTCACCCAAGTTCCTGGACTGTGGAATATTGGATTACACCCCACCAGAAATGAGGCAGAGCAGCATGCCTGGCCCAAGGGCAGAACAGGTGAGCTCCCCGTGCAGCACCTTGGGGCTGGATTCTTAACGCTTCATCACATCCCAACGCTGGATTTGCCCACAGGCGACGCCTTTAGTAACTGCAGGCTGCACAGAACTGTCTGTGAAGGTGATAGCAGAGGTTAAATGCACAGCGTCACCTCCCTAGAAAGATAGTGGCTGTGGGAGGGCTGACCTCTCCCTGTACCTTCCTACCTTCTGACTGTTCCCTTTAACATCACCATCCACATCCACACAAGGACTTTAAATACTCATTGATTTTTTTTTTTTT
>VYXC01008819.1:12027-26052 GCA_013397175.1 Platysteira castanea
AGCAGACACCTGTCCTTCAAACCGGGACACCATCCCACCCCACCCCTGACATGGGAGGGACACCTCTCACTGTCCCAGCCTGAGCCTGAGCACTTCCAGGGGTGGGACAGCCGGACCCAGGGGCTCGTGGGTGCTGAGGGGTCCAGGGAAAATATTGCCAATATTCCAGAGGAGAAGAAGGCTGCTCTCCTGGATCTGGGCCAGGAGGGCATCGATTTGATTGATTTGTTTTCCACTCTTGTGTTTATCAATCTCTCCCAGTTTGTCAAAGGCACATTTGTCATCCTCACGCCACACAACTCATCCAGATAATTCTACAGCAGAATTCCACCTCACCATTCCACCTCGAAATTCCACTACACAATTCCACCTCAAAACTGCATCTCACACAATTCCACCTCAGAACTGCATCTCACAATTCCACTTCTCAAAATTCCACTTCGAAATTGCACTTCACAATCCCCTCACACAGTCCCACCTCACAATTCTACCTCACAATTACATCACACAGCTCCACCACAAAATTCCACCTCAAAGTTCCATTTAACCATTCCACCTCAGAATTCCTCCACACAATTCCACCTTATCATTCCGCCCCAAATTTCACCACACAACTTACCCCCTCTGTCCCTCTGTGGACATCAGGAGGAATATCATCCTGGAAAAAGTTTCCTAAACATTGGCAAGGGCTGCCCAGGATGTTTGGAGTTCCCATCCCTGTGCAAGGAAGGCCTGGAGGGAGTTCTGGGCTGGGGACAAGGTGGGCATGAGGCACAGTTTGGACTCAGTGATCTTGGGGGGCCTCTCCAGCCTCAGTGATTCCACGATTTGGCTGCAGCACTCTCTGCTCGACCCTGGAGAAGCGTTAAGGAGTTGATTCTATAATTCTATGTGAATTCCTATAAATTTATACACTTGTGAACCCATACCAGCACTTTGTTGTCCTTCCTACCAGCACAGCGCTAGCAAGGAACAAATGTGACATCATTAACTTTGGGCACTCTTCCCACTTAATTAGCTCGACTATGCTTAATTAATTAGATAAGCAATTTTGAGACATGATAGGTGATCCAGTTTGGAATAGGCTGTCTCAAGGCCAAGCTGGACAGGGCCTGTCGGAGGCCCCAGTTTTTAATCTGTCACAGTAAAATATTCCCTTCTTCTGCTGTGTTTCAATGAAATTTCTCTGATTGGAAGAGTCTCCTTGAGCGGGGGCAGCAGCCTGACAGCAACACACTTGATCCTTGCCAGGCACCATAACACAAAGATTAAAGTACCCAATTACCATTCCATTCATTAATGTGCTGCACCCAGAACATTTCTGGCAATTTTCACTCAAGGAAGGCCGGCGTGTTTTTACAGTTGTCCTCATTTCTCTCTGGTGGCTGCAATTTTGAGATTATGAAAAAAGTCCGGGCAAAAATAAAGATTTGCTAAAGTTTCACTTGACTCAGCAACAAATTTGACTGTGAGAAACTTAAATTTAAGTCTAAGATGGAGTCTTCAAAAGTTTGGGGTCTCCAGTGGGAGGCAAATCCTTAAAGTAATGAACTGAAATATTCCAGTCCTGCTCAGTTCTCACTGACACCTTTTCTTAGAACACATTAATCAGAAATTATTGGCCTAATAATGATTTTTTAGATACCAGGACAGGCTAAACACAATCCAGGCTGGACGACAGAAGCAAGAAGAGGAGTTTAATTTTATTTCAGAAGCTCCAACACCTTCTGTTTCCAAAAGTAAGGCAGACCTCTTCTAATTCCTGGCAGTGAAGAAATGACCACTTGGAATTGATGTTAAAAACAAAGACTGAGCTTTTAAACTTAGAGTTTAATCCGCACCACGGATGGTACAAAGCCCTTTCTCCGGTCTGTCCCTTCTCCATCTCTTTCCAGGAAGAAATGAGCATTTTCTTGAACTGTGCACCCTTCACAAGTCTGGGAATTGCATGAGAAAGAGCAAAAACTGGTGATTAAATCCACGATTATTCAATTTGCTTTAAATCACCTTTTCATATTTTCTGGTTTTGGTTCTATAAAAATACATCCCAGATTCTCCTGGGTCAAAGTTGCTTCATTTTGAATTTTAAATAAGGACTTTTGAGATGATCAAAACCCGCGGTGACTAAGAATTTTTTATTCCGTTTAAAAAGTGTTTCTAATTGTTCTAATCAATGCAGTGTGTTTAACTCCTGCTTTTGGATGTGAGGCTCGAAGCCATGGAGCGAGGAGGAATTGCTGCTGATCCTATGCTCCATTTGCACTACGGCCTTTTTATTTCCATGAGAAAAAATCAAACACAGATGAAAATACAGGAAACGTTAAACCACCGAATGGACTCTGAGCGTTAGAGGTTCATTTTTGTCAACTTCTCCCGTTTTTCCCTGGAGTTTGTGCTTTGTTCCATCCTCTAGTTGCGTTTCTCTTCAGACAGGTGAATTTCATGTCTGTGTCACAGAGGGGCTGATGGAGTGACCGGTCCTAAAGGGAGAAATCATTCAGGAGAAGGATTTTTGTTGCCTTTACCTGAGAGGTGACCACACAAACGGGAGGGGCTGTCAGAGCCACCCCCGTAATTCCTGACTGGGATTCCAGGGAAGGGCTGGAGTTGCCACCATTCCGACCTCGGGCTCTTCCCCAGGGGTTTTCCACCCGCGGCCCATCAGAGCTTTGAACCAGAGGGGTGTCAGGAATGAGGAAATCAGTGCTAGGTGTGGCAGGAGGGGAAAGAGGGGAGGGGGAGCAGCTCCTCAGCCCCTCTGAGAGAGAGGAGGATCCCTTCTGGGGGGATGGAGAGAGGGAATGTTGCCCTGGAATTCTGTAAGCCTTCTGCTTTAACCTTGGAGTCAGATCCTTTTCACACAGTTTTATGTAAATAGTAGCTGATGTTTACTGAACGGTATTTTCTGGTTTTCATTCCTTTTGTGATAAGAGAACTTTGATGAGCACCTTTCTTCTCCAGTGAAATGGAGAAGGAAGTGACATGTCCTCCAATCCCTTGTGGAGTTAGGATGTGTATAAGAATAAAATAATGTCAATAAATCGAGGTCATATCCTCCTTTCTGCTGAACCTGGCAGGTGTAAGAGCCTCTTTATTGTGTCTCCTCGGGCATAAGGGAAGTCTCACAAACCACCCAGCCCCACCTCTGCCATGGGCAGGGACACGTCCCAGTGTCTCAGGTGGTCCGAACCTGATTGGAACTTGGGCATTCCAAGGATCCAGGGGCAGCCACAGCTACTCTGGGAATACCATCCCAGCCCCTCACAACCTTCACAGGGAAAATATCCTTCTTACTATCTCATTTTAATCTCCACTTTTCCAGCGGGGAGCCATTCCCTGTGTCCTGTCCCTCCAGCCCTTGTCCCCAGTCCCTCTCCAGCTCTCCCGGAAACCCTTTAGGCCCTGCAAGGGGCTCTGAATTTTTCCTTTCCCCAGGTGAACATTCCCAGCTCCCCCAGCCAGTCTCCAGAGGGACTCCAGATCCTGGAGCATCCTCATGACCCTTCCTGGACTCTCTCCAGCAGCTCCACATCCTGAGTTAAACCTCAGATTAAACCCCAATCCCCAGCCCAGGTTGTGCTCATCCCAACCTCCCTGTTTTCATCTCCCCGGAAAACAAAACAAATCCAAACAGGCTTCATTTCAGCAGACCCATTTCTCATTCCTCTGCTGACAGTATCTAATGAAGTGGATAAATGATTAATTAAGAAACAATATTTCTTTACAGAAGCTCCCTCTTGGGGGGAGCAAAGCCAATCCCTTGGTGCTATTGTTCACTGGAATGTTTTCCACTGTTTTTAGTAAGTGGAGGAGAAGCTGGAGGGGCACGAAGGGGAGCAGAGCCATGTTTGATCAGAGCAGGAGCAACAAACAACCCCCCAAACCAATCTCGGGGTGTTTCTTGGCTCTAGAATTAACTCCTCTGCCACTCCTGATCAACACCGAGCTCCGGAAATGGGAAAGCTGTTCCCAAGAGTCCAGGCTTGAGAAAAAAGATATAACCCAGGGGGCAGAAGATGGGGTGGCTTTCTGTCATCTACGTGGAACATGTGGTGCCTAGAACACAAGAAAACGAGACTAACACAATGCTGAAACTTTTCCTCAAAAAAATCCTCCCACAGCCTTCCCAATCCTCCACACTGACTGAGGCATCAGTGCTATGGAGCAGGATATGAAATATCTCCAAGGATATTAAATATTTCCAAGTATTAATGCCTGGAAAAGCCCAGACCGTAATTAAACATTGTCCAATTAACAGTTTGAAAAGATCCATCTGAAAGTTGCAGTTACAAACTTTTACTCCAGTACCCCCCTGGAGTGCTGGGACATGATTCCCTAATCTCCTTTAATTCAGATATTCATAACAACGCCAGGCAAAGATTTTGGAAAGAGGTTTTAAGCTTCCCATGCCCATTCAGAAAGGAGTGGCAGTAGCTCGAGCCATGTGAAAACACCAATAAAAACCACCTAAATTAAAATTTAACTTTTTGATGGCCAGTTTTACATCTTTCTGGGTTCTGCAGTAGAGCAAAGGAAAAGGTTATTAAAAATATAATTCACTGATGGAAGTGCTATAATTAAAATAGAAATAGGTACCTTCAATCCCGTTATTCAAAGCAACGGGGAACTAAACCTTTGATTTTAGCTTGGTATATCACAGAATCATAGATTGGTTTGGAGGGATATTCAGAGGCCAGAGAGTCCAACCAAAGGGCGCCTTCCTCTAGACCAGGTTGTTCCAAAGCACATCCAGTTTCTCAGCCTTGACGAGTTTCCTTAAAAACACCATTTTTACTTTAAAAATACCCAATAGAAGAGCTCAGTGAAGCACTGACAGCAGGAATTTGACTTTTCCCCTAAAATCCCTCACAAACCCCTGCATATTTTACCTTTTCCTTCCTATTCCCGAAGTTAGCTTGGAGAGCAACCCTTGCTCAAACCCACGTACCTGCATTTTAATCACTGCAGTTTAATCTCTGACACATCCAAGCCTTTTTCCTCAAAAACGTGCACCTTTCTTTCCTTCGTTCTGGGAGAAGTCTGATGTGACAGGACCGAGCTCAAGGCCTCTCCCAGAAGAACCAAAAGCTTCTCCAATCGTTACACCTCCATTTTCTCAGGGAGAAAGCAGATGAAATCAATCTCTCTGTGCATTCCCCTCTCTCCTCTTTCATTTCTCTTCCCTGCCTCGCCCCAGACCGGAGGTGGAAAAGCTATTTTTGGTAGCCAAGCCTTTGGCAGGATGATTTTCTGCTTATTCTTTCTTCGCCTCCAGCTCCAAACACAGAGACCTCCCACCTCCCCTCCGGACATCACTGATTGTATTTTTCAGCTGTATATTCCACAGTTAGAATAAATTCTTTGCTCCTACGTCATTGCTTAAACTCAGTTCCCTTTATTTCTCTTTTTTCCCTCTCGGGACCCAACGGAGCAGAATTCCCAACACATCCACTTTCTCCTAAACTCATTTATCTTTTTTTTTCTGAAGCGCTTTTCCCAAAACGTGGTATGCCACCGAAGAAAAATCCCGGGGATATTTATCCCTCTCCAGCCAGAAATTTGGGCTGTTTCCCTTCACGTTTTTCCTCCTAAGAATTCCAAAACCAATAGATCTGGATAGAGATCATTGAGCCTTAAATGACCAATAAATTCCTATTAAAGGACAGTTATTTAATTCACCCCCCAAATTTCCTCCCGAGATTGCTTCTGGCCATGCCAATCTCCAGGGGCATCAATAATTTTAACTTGGTCGCAATTACATTCCTGCTCAGGAATGGTCACTCTCGACGCCGGGATTTCTCTGGTCCTCACTGCTTTCATTTCTGAACATTTCAATTCCTGCACAAAACCAATCACAACAGCAACGTTCTCAGAAGGTTTTTCGGGAGATTCCCCCAGCTCTGCCTTTCTGGGAAAAGCGTCCTCTGCCTGAAATAGGCTTTGTTCTGATCTTTGTCTTTTCCCTGGATAGGTGGGAACAGGGAAGAAAAGGGTCGGCAAGAATTTCTCTTGAGAAAAGTGTTGATAAAACTAATTTGCCTTGGATTTGAAGACCCCAACTTTGGGCCAGGGCTTGACAAGCCTGCGTTTTCTGTTCCAATCACCCTCTGCAAAGTTGTTTTGCTCTGCTCTGTTAGCTGGCAAAGAAAAGGCCGCAGATTTCACAAAATTTCTGCATTAGCACTGTTGGATCCATCCAGGCTCTGCCTTCAGGGACAGGTTTTATTCCTGGTTCCCAGCGTGGTCTCGGTTCTGCTTGGAGAGATCTTCTGTGCTGCTCCAATCCCACCTGGTCCAGGTGAGGGTTCGTGTTATACATGAAATAAGTTAAATTGGCTTTTGCATAGTTAGTTGTTTTAAAGTCGGTTGTTAATTAGTCATAGCAATTAAGGAATAGTTACTAAAGTTATGACTCCAGTTAATGTTTCTACTAATTAACAGTGTTTGTGAGTGGTTCTGGACTATTGTTGTATTTTATACTAATTTAGTTTACCTTGATTACCCCTGCTATTCAAAGTTACTATCCTGGTTAAGGTCAGACTGTTATTGCCCTTATACCAGTTGCTGTTTGACTCTTACAGGTTTCCACATTTCAATTCTATATGTTTAACACCAGTAATTATTAGTTTTATCAAAATTATTTTACAGTTACTATAATTTTATTATAGTGTAAGTCTCTCCCTCTGTAGAAAGTGACAGGCAACCCCCACACAAGACACCTCAGAACTATTTTTAGACTCCTTCCAAGGGTCCTGCAAGTGACTCCAGGGCAACCTTGCATATCAATGAGGGACTTTTCCCGCCTCAAGAACTGGTGACATCACCTCCAAAGTCCTCCCCTAGCGACAACGAGCCATTGGTGAAGAAAAGAACATCATCAATTTTTCCCACCTCTCATCAAGGGCCATGGAGGCCGGACAATGGGTGGACCATGGGCATGTCTGGGAGGGAGCAAAGGGAATAAAGGAGAATGCACAGGAGGAGAGCCTTGCCCTTTTTGCCTTTTTGCCTTTTTTTTGCTTTTCTTCTTCTACCTTTTACATCTCTGGCAAAGCACTTCCTCAGGCTAAGTTGTGGAAGGGGCCCAACGCCGAGCTTTTCGGTCCTTACCTCCACTGGGAGAGTGCTTTCAATCTGCTGGATTCTCAGATTAACTAAGAGTCCACTCGGCGTTGCTGCACTGCTGCACGTGGGCTTAACACCGGTTAGGCTACAAGTGTCTCCGATCTCCGAGCCCGGGTCTTTTACCTTTATTTTATATTTTTAATTTTTCTCCTCTTCAATAAAGGTCATTTTTGTTTAATCCAAATTAAGAGTCGTTCTTTTTATGACAGTTTGTTCCTGCCCCTTGGGGACCATCCCTGAACGCCGGTTCCGGCCGTGCCAGCATGGACACGGCCCAGGGGACACAGCCACAGCCTGTGCCCAGCATGCAGCCATGGCAGAGGGCTGCAGACAGAATTCATGGAGTCCTGGAAGGGTTGGGGTTGGGAAGGACCTTCACACTTCTCTACCGTGTGCAAGGACACTACCAGCGTCCCATGGTGTTCCAAGCCCTGTCTTGAACACTTCCAGCGATCCAGAGGCAGCCATAGCTACTCTGGGAATTCCATCCCTGCCCTTCCCCACCCTCACAGACAAGAATTCCTTCCCAAAATCCCATTTCACCCTCCCCTCTGGCTGTGGGAAGCCATTCCCTATGTCTTGTCCCTCCATCCCTCGTCCCTAATCTTCTCCAGCTCTCCTGGAGACCCTTTGGACCGTGGAAAGGGCTCTGAGGTTTCACCAAATAATTTCCTTCTCCAGGTGAGCACCTGGAATCTGGCTCCAGCGTGGCTCCAGATTTTGGATCATCCTTGTGCCCCTTCAGTTCGTTCCTACTGGAAATTGAGCCAGAGACCAGGCTCAGCCCATCTTCCATGGTCCTGGTGCTCCGGGGTAGCACCACTGGGGCTCCAGCTCCAGCACCACTGGAATGCAGTGGTTTTCCAATCCCTAGTCTTACACCTGTCCTGCTGAGCTCAGGATTAACATTTTGATATGTTAATATCAAAACCCCCCGACCCCCCACTCCAGCAGAGGAGCTCTGCTAAGCATCTGGAGGGACCCATTTCCCCTAAGTTCTCCCTGAACAAACAAATCCCTTCTCTGGTTCAGCAGATTCCAATCCCTGCACATCCCATCCCTGCAGTGCTTCAAATCCTTGATCAATCACAGCTACTGTGCCTGGGACATCCATCTGCTGCCAGCTCTGGAGACGTCAGGACACGGCCCCTACCCAAGCCTGTAGAGGATTCCGTCCTGGAATCACCCGACCCTTCACAAGCATGGACCCCAAGCCAGCTTCTTCTGCCCCTCTCAGAGAGTTTAAAGTATTTTTCCCAGTTATCCTTGAGCAGAAATACCCCACGGATGGAGAGCTCTGTCACTCAAAGAAGGCACTGGTAGCCAGCAGATGAGCTGGGTGTTCCAAGAGACCCTAACCTGCTGCCCTGGTTTTTGCTAAAACCTTCTGTTTTAACCTTGGAGTGGGAATTCTTTCTCACACAGTTTCATGTAAACAATAGCCGATGTTTATTTAACTGTATGTTCTGTTTTTCGTTCCTTTTGTGATAAGAGAAAGTTTGATGAGCATGTTTTTTTTCCAGTGGGATTGAGAAGGAAGTGACATGTCCTCCAACCCCTTGTGGCGTTGGGAATTGTATAAGACGTGACATATGTAAATAAAGTTGCTTTTTCCCCTCCTTTCTGCTGAACCTGGCAGGTGTGAGAGCCTCTTTATTGTGTTTTCCCAGACACACTGACCCATCTGCAGATATGCAGAGATGTGGTTGTGCAGACAGGTTTGATGGGAGGGTGCCCATATTCAGCTGCCTGCACCAACCAAATTTTAATTAATAATAATTGGGAAGAGATTAAAAGGCACTGCAAAATCTTCCTCTTTCAATCAAATAAAGAAAACCCATGTTTAAAGCTGGCAGTTTTTCCATCAGAATAGAAAAATCATTGACTCCGAGACTAATGGAACCATTTGTGTTGGAAAAACACTCCAAGACTATCGAGTCTGCCCATTTCCCCAGCACTGCCAAGGTCACTGTGAGCCATGTCCCCAAGTGCCACGTCCACTCTTAAAGCCCTCAGGGATCAGGAGTCCACCACTGCCCTGGACAACCTGTAAAGAAAAGACTGGACAACCATTTCCATTAAGAAATTTACCCCAAAAATCTCATGCTCAGTGGGGAATTCTGTCCTGGGAGTGCAGGGCATGGAATGAGGGTCAGGCGGTGATCGTGTATTAGTGTTCTTTGTGGTTTTTTATGGCTGTTTCTTGATCTTAAAATGTCCTGAGCCCGAGCCAAGAGATTGGACACTCCTGCGCATTCATGTTCAGGTTGTTTATTGTTTCTTATCTCTCAGAGTCTGGAACAAGGACAGCAGGACCTGCTCCTCCAAGAATTACAGCAGGAATGACGCCTGAGAAGGCCGTCTTTACCTTTTGATCTCTTTCCGGAAAACCAACCAAGTTCTACAACATATAATTATTTATCAATCTTTTCCAATTAATTTCTACCTTTTCTTACCATGGCAGTGCTGCCTCCACCAATGCCCATCCCCATCGTCACAGCAGGAGATGGAGGAGAGAGAAGAAAGAGGAAGGGGAAGGGGCACCGCCCTTTGCCCTCCATGTTTGCTTTTTTCTCTCCTACCTCCATAAATCTAAACCCTCCATTCACCTAGTGATAAGATAAGCTAATTACACACTTTCTTTCTATTTTGTATTTCATCTCTCAATGTGGGCAGCATTCTCCGATGACCCGGATCAAACACAGAGTTCTGTGCTTTCATCTCGAGTTCCGAAACTGCCTGGCAGGGCTCCAGACCCCCCTGTACAGTCCGAGGAGTGTTCTGGGCTGCCACAATAGTGAGTTGTCTTTTCACTGAGCAGCAGCCTCCTGTTAATCCAGAGAAAATTTTGGGTGTTTCATTCAGGTTAAACATCTGAGACAAAGCAATGTTGGCAGGGCCCAGGGACTCCCCGGGCCTGCTCTCACATTTTTCACACTTTGTTACCCGGGATCTTCCCCATCACCTCCAAAATACCTGGGGAAAACACGAGGACATTAAAGAAAAGCTATTGCTTAATATTAGAATGAAATGGAGCCAAACTCCAGGGCTGGTTATGAAATAATAATTACAGCCAGGAGAGCCGGGCCCGGGAGAGCCCTGAGTCCTCCAGCAGCTTTGTCTCTCTAAATGAATTTGTCCCAAAAACATTTTTAGTGATCTTATTAGCATTGCTAATAAAAGCCATTAACTCAACTCCATGAAGAGCAGTTTGGGGACGAGGCTGGATGCAGGTTTGGAGTTCAAATTCAAAGGCAGAGAGAGTGTTGTTTGGGGAATTTGTGGATAAACCATCCCTCGAAATGTCCAGGGCCAGGTTGGACAGACCTTGGAGCAACCTGGGATAATGGAATGTACCTGGGCTGGCACTGGCTGATTTTTAAGGTCTTTCCCACCCTATCAACTTCCATGAGTCCACGATAATGTCAAAATACACAAGGTTCAAGACGCTCTTTGCCTGCTCTCCCCTGCCCTCTGTAAGTCTCACAGTCAGAACACGGAATCAAGGAGTTGAATCTGGATTTTCACCCAATGGATTTACTTGGGTTCAATGTTTTACTCTGAAATCCTCCCTTATCTGTCCACATGTCCTACGGGTGCCTGGCTGAGCTCTCCGCTTTCAAAGGATGGCCAGAAAAACAGTTTTTCCAATTCAGTTTGCACAAAAACCAGAAAGCCAAACAGAAGAACTCAAAGAAATACGGGGAAATAGAAACCCAAGTTACACATCCTTGATCCGGATTTCACAACAGCAGTTTTCAGGGAAAAGTGGCTGGTTTAGCCCATAGTCACACATTTATTCTTCCAGGCACCGCTGATGCAGGGGAGGCTGCGCTTCACTCCCTCTTCCCCCCATGTGCCTCTCCTCTCCTCCAGTCTCACCCCTGGGACATCTCCGGCACCGAAAGCACAGAATAAATGTGTTTTCTCCCTCCGTCTGGGCTCACCATGCACTTGTAAGGGCCTAGAAATAACCGCAGCCAAGAATTCATAGCAGCTGCTTCTCTCTGGGCTGATTCACAGACATCCTGAAAATTTAATATGGTTGGAGAGGCCGGGAAATGTCACGGCTAGTTTGGAGACAATGGCACTGCAAATACCACTCCAAAGGATGCCTTTGTTTTGCTTTCCTTGGAGAGCGGGGGCAGGTGAAGGAGAAGAGAAAGCGATCAGATGATTTGTGTCCAATATCCCATTCCCCAAAATATTTTATTGTGTGGAGCGGTCGATTAGTTTGCTCGATCCCTCTGGGGATGCACAGACGTGTTTGAGGGATGAAGCCCTGACAGGTTTCTCCGGGCTTTTCGGGCTGATTTAGGACAGGATGGGATGTGGTCGATGTAGATGGAAGTGAAGCCTGTGTCAGGAACACACAGCTCATATCAGAGAAGTCTCTGAAGGGAAATGAGTGGGAGACTCATCCTGAGGTTGAAAACGGGAAGGACAAGGAAAGAAGGGACCAACCTAAGCAACACCAACCCTGCTGTGTGCCAAATTTATCAGGAATTCTGGATTTTATGATTATAAAACCATGGAATGCTGTGGTTCCAAGAGACTTTAAATCCTAGCCCAGCCCAGCGCCTGCCTTTGGAAGGGACAGCTCCCTCTATCTCAAAGTGCTCCATCCAGACTAGCTTTGAACACATCAGGAAAGCCCCAGAATAGGGTTTTAACCAAATAGTTTTCCAAGGCTGTTCCCTCTCTGACCTCTCGGGGATGATCGGGAGTCGGGATCTTGGATTCAGGACCACAACCCTAGCAGGACAAATGGATTCCCACCCCACATAAGCACACAAGGAAGCATCTGCAGCTTCCCCCAGGCTGCAGCAGATTCTGAAACTGTTGAGGGAAGCACAGAAACATCCGAGAAGGAAATTGGTGCTGCTTTGAAGAGGTGCACGTGCCTCCAGGAGGGGACTCAGATTACTGAAGCACCTAAGGAGGCTGCAGACATTGCTTGAACGACCCGCGACCTCTTCTGCACAACTTGGAGCTGCTGAGAATCGTGGTAGGAGATAATTCTCACTCCAAAGGATTCATCTACGAGGCAGCCAGTGGAGCGAGAGGACATCAATATTTTATGTTTGCTAAGACGCCTTGATCCACGAAGACAGGGAGAGTCTGTTGACCACTGAGCTCAGGGCAGGAGTTCAGGCCCAGGCTCCTGATGCTAGCAATGATTTTGAACAACTGGCTTTCCCTCTGAAGAGGTCGTTCCCACAAAGCACTCTCCCTCAAGGGTCTGATGTAAACGCAAAGCTTGGAGCCGCTGCACTGGAACGTGAAATGTTATTTACTGTATCAATGCTTGTGCCCGTTAATGCAGTGCTGTCTTGCCAAAGCATCTCCGCCATGTCCGTATTTATAAGAGGTGACAACACAACTCAGAACCAGGCTGGAGGGCAGTGACATGGATAGATTGTCCCTGGGACGTAAAACCAGAGAGGGAGGCACAAGGGAGGCGGATTTTGGGTTTCCAGTTTCAGATTTTTACGGGGAACTAATGGTGCCCATAAGGAGTGGGACATTTCAGCATCTCAGAATTATTCTCCCCCTTCAGCAGCTGATGGAGCACATTCATTCTTATCTCCAAAGCCGAGGAGCCTAGGTTGGCAGAGGCTGGAAAACTGAAGCCGCTACCAGCAGGAATTTTTCAATTCAAGGGCATGGAATTGGCTCCACAACGACAGTGGGCATGGGAGATGGGATTTCGGGAAGAAAGTCATCCCTGTGAGGGTGGGGAGAGGCTGGGATGGAATTCTCAGAGCAGCTGTGGCTGCCCCTGGATCCTTGGAAGTGTCCCAGGCCAGGCTGGAGCACCGTGAGATAGTTGGAGGTGTCCCTGCCCACCGTAGGGGTGGCACTGGATGGGATTTAAGGTCCTTTTCAATTGAAAGAAATCCAAGAGTTTAGGATATAAAGCCCCTGGAATTCACCCCTACATTTCTGACCCCTTTCAAGACACAAAAATGGGTCTGACCCAACTGGCTCTACCTGCTGCTCTGCCTGGGGCCATTTCAAGCATTCAAAAGGCCAAAAATTCATCCTAAGAACACCTCTTGTTAAAGGGACCCGAAAAAGCTCAAACCCTTTCCCAGCAGTGACTCACTCCCTCACAGGAGCTCACAGGAGACACAAACCATGTGTTTCACATGGAAATTTCCCTGAGCTGTTGGGGACACCAAAACCTTGGCACAGCTCCTTGCAATTCAGTTCAGACCCTGGAGCTGGCAATTTTCACACAATCCCAAGGAAATGAAGCCTCCAGCAGCTCCACGTCCTTCTCATGCTGGGCCCCATAGCTGGACGCGGTGTTCCCTTGTTATCTTACCTTTATTTAGATTGTTGCACTCCAGCAGATCTTGATTTCCAAACCCTGCTTGTCTTGGGCTAAAAACTCAAAGGACTCGGAGGCAGAAAACCCAAAGGGGATATATCTTATCCCAAGAATATCTTTTTCTAAGAGTAAACAGCTGCTGTAAGTTCTACATCACCAAAATGAAGGAATTAAAAACCTTAATTAAGTTTAAACCCAAATTTTGCCTGACTGTAGTCCAACTGCAGAAGTCAAAGTTTGAGTGCAGAGGCAGATCCCAGGTCTAGAGACACCCAAAGACTGAGTTTTGCTGGGTGCCACCGCAGGTCTGTGCTGGAAAGAACGTACGTCCTGATGATGTCTCCAGGCTTAAAACAAAGTGAGATTTGAATCCGAAACATGTCCCTGCCTTCGTCCCCGTCTGTCCCCTGGCTTCAGGCTGGCTCTGAGCAGCCCTTTTGCCATGGGTTGATGTGTCACTCAGACAGCAGTAGGGGGTAAATAAATAATAATGACTGATTATGATGAAGAGTCAGCTCAGCCATGCTGGCGTTTCAGAAACTTTGGAAAGGCTGAGGAGGACA
>VYXC01008822.1:0-11150 GCA_013397175.1 Platysteira castanea
CCATGCCCATCCCCCCGGGGATGACCTCCACACAGCTGGAGCAGTGTTTTGGGTCACACTGCTTAGGTCATTTTAGGACAGGCCTTTCAAGTTGATTTGCCAAACACTGGCTCTTTTTCTGCTAGCATAGAGGACATGTTTTTCTCAATAATGTATTTATAACTGAGACTAGATTTTGTCTCCACATGAGATGGTAAAATATTAATCCTGCCTCTGTGCTGTGAGAGTTGAATGTGGCTGTCAAGATCTTTAGGGTAGAGCTCAGGAGAGGCTGATGCGGAGCCTGCCTGTGGGCAGGGAGTCCCTGTCCTGGGCTGACCTGGCCCCAGGAAGGGTTTTCCAAACTCTGGTGTGTTTTGTAGCCACTTATGTTCCCTTTTGTGGCTGTGTCCATCTGAAGATGGGAGCTGAGCAGTGTGTCCTAACGTGGCTTTAGCACAATTGCAGCTAATCTAATGCCTTCCGTCTTGCTGGCCTGGTTCTGACATGTCATCACAATCTCATTCCATCTGAACTCTAATGCTGTCATGTTAAAATGCACAGAGAACTGATGTTTATGGCCAGCACCCTTGTCTTTGGTACTTTATATAAGTGGGGCCATGTGTCCCTTGCATCTTTCATCCTGTCCTGCTGTTATGTTTCTAGAGTGGTACACCTGAGTGTGTCTTATATACCTCCTAAAAAGGAGGAAAAATAGCATGTATGATTTTTTTTGGGGGGGGAGGTGAGTTAAGAGCTAAGACCTGAGAGGATTGATACTTAGCCAAAATAATAAAATTTTTCAGGAATGGTAGGTGTTGGGTTTGTGCCCCAGGATAAAATGTTTTGTTTTTTTCAGAGGGGTTTCTCAGCTTTGGAGAGCAGAGATAATGAAATGGAAAGAGGAATTACTATCTGTATAACATTATCAGTCTGCTCAACCAGGTGCCAATATTTATACCACCATACCCACCCAGATAAATCTCAAAATGTTTCTCAGCATGTTTGGCAATCTTTGCTGTGCTGCCACTGTTTTCAAGTTTAAGTAATGTCATTCTGCAAAGCAGCTGTTGTGTAGCGTTGCCCCGAGATTTGCCACTACGGGCAGTGTCCCGGCTAGCTCGAGAAGCGGGGCACGCCGTATTTTAACGGTCCGCCCTTGCCCGATGCGTCGAGGGGTGCGGGCGGGATCGGAGCCGAACAGCTCCAGGCGAGAATCCAGGGAAGCTGCGAGGCTCGAGAGCAAAGGGGAGAAGGAGAGTCCAGACACCCCGGCGACGTTCAGGAATCAGCGGTTTATTTCCTAAACCCAGGGACCGGCGGGATCGAGCCCGGACCGACCGGACCGGGAGCGACCGCACCGGAGTGGACCGGAGCGCATGGACCCGGACCGACTGGACCGGGAGCGAATGGACCCAAGAACAAAGGGGTGCAACAGCCTTTAAAGGGGGGTGGTAACAGGTGGGAGAGCCCAGGCATAACCAGTAGGAATGGAGCAAGGGGGGGGGACGTGAGATACAGTAACCAATGGGGTTACAATGTGATGATTGATATAATAACAGATAAATGGGGCGTCGAGGAAGATAGAATTCTCTGGAATAAAGGGAGTGGATCTTGAGGGATTGACAGGGCTTAAGGGCAGGGTTTGGGAGATTGGCAGGGAACCCTCTAGAAATAGAGGAGGGGTTTGGGTGATGGATAGGGGTTCAGGGGCAGGACATGACTTTATTAGGGGAGTGGGTAGGTAGAGGGGAGGAGAGGGAAAAAACCATTTTATCTTCAGGGGGGGAGTGGGGATGAACCATACAATAAACTGTGGCTTTAACATAAAAGAGATGAAACATGCACCCCAACACTGTTGGGCAGATATCTGTTCAGCAAATTCTGAATTTGCTCTCAGATACATACAATAACAAATTTCTAATTGTTATTGTAGTCTGAATGAGCTTTTGATTAGAAAATTTCAGGGAATATATTTTAAAAATCCTTAAATAAGAATATTCTGAGGGGGAATACTTCAGAGAGCTGAAGGAAAGAGAGGGATGCGTTAGAGGAAAATAAGACAAAGAAGAAATATTAGAAAGAATTTGTTAGGGGTTATGGAGAGGAATAAAATTAACTTTCAAACCATAAGTACCATGACAAAAACCTTTCAGATTTCAAGGAATTTGACTTCAATGGACTGGCATGTGCTTGAGAGAGCAGCAGAGATGGCCAGACTTGGACAAATCCCAAAACTCTCTGGAACAGATGCCCGAGTACAAGCCCTAATACCTCACTGAAGCAGTGTTTACCTGCTGTGTTCAGAGAGCACAGACACCTGAGGGGCTGTTGCCTCGTGTTGGGGTGTTGGGGAGCAGTGCCCCACCATACCCTGCCTTCAGATGTCCTACTGCTGTGTCTACTTTGGCCCTTCTGGTTTGGCAGGTTTTGTAGGTGTGTTGCATAGTAATGCTCTGTGCCACAAGTCCAGCTCAAGCCTGCAACTAGGGCCAAGCTGGTATGAAAGTCCAGTTCCTGTTGAGACGTCCCTCTTCAAAAGCACTGTCAGTCAGACTGTTCTGACAACAGCCTAGGGAGCTTCTTTCTGCGTAAATTATGCTACAATCTTTAACCTTTCCAGTTTTCAGCCTCTCTTCCAATCCTGAATGCTGCTTTTCACAGCACCTTGGGGCTAGCTTGTTTGGGAGCTTTCCTGGTACTTTCTTGGGCTTTCTCAAACTTCTCCCTAATTCCATTTTATTCCCAGAAATCTTCCTGACTGCAATAACTGTGACAACATTAGGCAGCTGCTCAACCAAGTAGGCACTTGTTTACATTAACCTGTGTATAGCTCCTCCTCATTAGTTGGTGGTTAATGATCTTACACCTACATAGGAACTGAATTTGCAAAGACACTCCTGTTGGTTCTGATACTGCTCCTCTGCAACTGCTAGATGAAATCTACTGCAAAAGACCTGCATGCCAGTGAAGGGCAGCATCTGATGATTACTTCAGAAGAGACTGGAAGATAAAATTAACTGTACAAATTAGTTTTAAAACCTGCTTCTGTCTCCCTTTTCTAAAGTTTTCCCTTGAACATGAGAACACTTGCAAGCTTGTATTTCCTGGACATGGTTTCCTAGTGGTAGCTCTGCCTACAGATCATAGTCTGAAGCTTCAATAGTTCTTCCTTTAATGTGTCAAACAGATTTAGCATGATGGAAGTTTTGAGACATGTCCAGAAAGTTTGGGATCTGAAGCTGGAAAATGAGCACCATGGAATATTCCTGGCAGTTCTTCCTGTTTCTTCAGACCCAGTGAACCATTTGACACTTTTTCCCATGCTCAGACACTGCAGAGAAAACATCTTTTTTGTACCTTTTTTTTTGTCTGGACAGTGTCATGACTATAAGAGGAATAATTCATGAAAGTGTCCCAACTCTTCACATATGACTGGATTTCCTTGCTAACAGCTGCCTACTAATCTGCTAAAAATGCTTTTGGATGTAAATCATAAATTGCACAGAAATTTCCTAAAACTACCTCTGGCCTCCACAGAAACAAGCATCCATGGGGCTAGGATTTAGATAGGCAGAGAACTGCCATTTTCCCCTTGGAGTCCCTTAATGTTTTGGCACAGAAGACATGGATTTTCCCATTTTCCTGCAGTGCTTTATGGCTTGTGATAACTTTGATATCTATTTCAAGAAAAATTTGCCATTTCTAATAAATCCATTCACTTGTAATGCATTAGTGCTACCTGGGACAGCCAAATACATACCAGTAGCTAAAGGATTTTTTTTCACTGACATGTACAATGTTATTTCTGTAAAGGAGTAAAGAATATACAGGAATTTACTTGGTTTGCATGAATTTGTGTGTTTCAAATTTTGTGTGTAAAAGAGAAGTCAGACCAAAATCAAATTATAAGCTTATTGTGAGTATTATGAGCTCATCCTTAGACGAGTGCTCCTACAAAGTATCTCAGTGTGGTGATCTCTTTCCAGGGCTGGACGCATTTTCTGAGCTGTGCATCTTCGGAAGTGATTTGCCCCTAAAAGGCCAAGTGAACTGGACATGGCAGCAACCAAGGGGTTTCACGAAAAATGATCCCTTTTAAAAAGGGAAGGTGATAGAAATGAAGGAAAGAAAAAAAGACTTGTTTAAATGCTACAGACCTTCAAGCTACACTAATTAAACAGCCTGACTTAATAAAAGATGGAATTGGATGATGGCATCAGCTGTTATATCATGGTGTGTTAGCTGCCTCTGGGACTCTGGGGGATTTTGTAGAAGAAAACAGTCATCAATATATAATGTGACATCTCAAGCTTTGCAGAGACTTCTAAGAGGGAGATTGCTGACCTTTTCCCTCAACCATTTTCTCTGAGATGTTTCCATTCCATTTTGCTTTTAAACTGATTATAAGCATTGCCAGCAGCCTGTTGAAACATCACAGAAATGCAGTGATGTGGTCAGATAGACTGACAGAATTCTGTTTCCCAGAATGGCTCTTGCAGTCCCAGAAACATTTTCCCCCCCATAGCAACAATTCTTGAAAATTGGTGATCATATGACAGAAGCAGAAAAAGATAAGCAGGTATATAGCCCAGTCTCCTATAAAGGAGGAAATACAGCCCAGGAAGATATTTGCAAGGTGGCCCTGAAAACAAATTGGAAGAAGATACTTTTAGGCTCAGCACCAGCAGAGGGAAGTTGGAGCTATTAGCAGCCAGTTGTTTGATGTTTGCTGCCACTGAAGTATATCCGTCTTCCTATATTTTCCATGCAGAAATAGTATTGTGGAAGTGAAATAACTTTAATCAATCAGTTTTTCCTTTTAAACATAGTGATATCTCCCATTTACTCTGTCTAATGGGCTAAAAGTAGAAATGTGAGGTCAGGCATGTGGTGTAGCATGGGGGTTTCAGGCTGAACTGTGTAAGACTGGCAAAACACTTGCCTGTACTCTTTAGACTGAACAAATGAATTATTAAATCAGGCACTCCTGCTCACCTCCACTAGTCTTTTGCAGAGCTCTGCAGTACACCTGGGCTCTGGCCCTGTAGCCACTGGCCACTTCCTGGTGTGTTCAAGTGATGTTGATCCATCTCAGGGTCTCAGCACTGAAAGCAAAGCACCCAGTGGCTGTGGCAGATGTTTCTTCTTGCACTGCAGTTTGGTTTCTTTTTAACCCTGAGTGGGTTCCTTCGCGTGACTGTGCACTGCTGCAGCTCTGCCTCATGGGCAGTAGTGCAAAGTGCATGGGTTGAGGTCACTTAACTTGGTATTAGTCACACTGATCCTAGCCCTTGTCAGATTCCTAAAAGCAGGGGAGTGGGGTGAGGGGACTTCAGCTTTTAAACCTTGCAAAGTGTCCTGTCTGAAAAATACCATCTGAGGTTTTTGCCAAAGTGCAGACCTGCCCTTGAGGAGCTGCAGAGACTCAAGAGATGAGACAAAAGAGAGAACCTTGGTCAAACATCCACTCTACTGATTTTTCTGGTAACTAATTTTTTTAATGTAGTAACCCTTGGAGTATATGGGCCTTATGTCATGTCTGTGCTTTAAATTGCAGCCCAACGAATTTCCATTTGAGAACTGAAAGCACATGTTGAAAACAGCTTTTTTACATCTCCATAATCTAAAAATGAGCTATGTATGTATAATGTAGCCTTTCCAAATTTGTTTGAAAATACATTGCTTCTGACTTGACTTTTCTTGTGCCAAAGCTTTGAATCTGACACATTTTTCCAGCCAAAACCCTAATCTAACTCCTTAATTTTTTTTTGATATTGGAAACATTGAGGAAGAGCTGTTGATGTGGTTTGCTGTATTTTTTTTTTAGTATTATTTTCATGTTAGTATTAAATGAGAAATTATCTATAAGAAAATAGACTTTTTTTGGAACAGAATAAAAGTTCTGCAGCATTGTCCTTGAAAGTCTGAAATTCATAGCACTGCTCTAGAACAGCTTCCCTTTTGTGATAGTTCCTCAACTGCATGAGTACATAATTCATGCTGTATGAATTTCTAGGCTATGTTTCCTAGAAGTTACCCATAAATACTGATAAAAAAAGTTTTTGGGTTTAATATAGGGATTAAGAAATAGGTAGTTCTTAGGATTCCATGTGAAAACGGTATATGATCTTGTATAGTGTAACTTGTCAGACACTGTATGCAGTTATCTATTCAAGTATAGTGTTCTGAATTCCAGTTTGCTTACAGGCCTCAACATCTATTTTTTCTTAAAACCTCACAAAATTTCAAGTGGGTTTTTGCAACAAAGGCCTTGTTCTCATGCATCTTAAGAGTTACATTCAGATTAATTTTTGAAGCTGAAGAGCTTTCCATTTGAGCCATGCTTTGATAGTTCCAGGCACATTCAGGGAATAATAGTATATAATTGTGGTGTATTGTAGAGTATAAAGGTAATTTGGGATATAATTGCTTTAATAAATATATAAATGAACACGCTTTGCTGAAAATGTATATGTTTAAGAGTTATTGTTTTCTTGGAAAGGAAAATGATTAGTCTTGTAGGGTATAGCTAGCATGCCTTCCAAAAGCTCTGATAAACATACACTTACTGGATATTTTTTTCAGCATGATGATCCATCTTTTTGATTACAGAGGCTTATAAATCATATTACCTTGTGCACTTCAGTTGTATTTGGTGATACTGTATTTTGGCTTCTATGGTAGTAATCATTTTAAGCTGCTGGCTTTTTTTTTTTTTTTAATGTATATTGAGTTATTTTTCTCCGAGTTAAAACAACTTTAAAAAAATCTAATAAAAAGCATGTGCCTCTCTAGTACTAAATAAAATTAACTTAGGAATGACTGTAATTTAGGCAGACGTCTGTTCTTACTATCTTCCAGCCTGAATTTATGAGATGTGATACAAAAAACAGAAAATGTAGACACGTCTATAGTGTGTGCAAATTCAGGATGGAAGTGAGGCAACAGAAGTGTGGGGTTGGGCATAAAATTCTGGGGGACTGAGAGGTATTTTAGTCGCAAAACAAATGTTAGATTTTTTTAGTGGAGACAGCCACATGAAAAAAACCCCAATCTTAGGTGAAAGAGGTGACAAAATTGAGATGCAGGGAGCAGGCAGGGTGTGCAGTCTGTGATACAGAAGCACAAGAGGCACATGGGCAGATTTCCTGTCTCATCTGTTGCGAGATTGTGAAAGGCGAGTGGGGAGATTGTGTGACATGCAGGATGTGTGGGTGGACAGTGCTGGTCAGGAAGATAGCACAGAGCTGAGCCGTGGCCAGAGCTGCAAGTTGGACTGAGCAGGTTTGCATTGTCCTCTGAGTTCCAGGGTCTGGGGGCCGGGCAGGACTGGTTCAAGTCTGGTGGTATGTCCCATGTAGGTCTCGTCACCATGATGTGCTGCTAGGGATCCAATATGAGAAAGATGTTTTCAGCAGTCACTTAAAAAATAAAATTGTCTTTTAAATATAGGTAGGGAAAGGGGAGTAGGGAAAAGAGAGAGGACACAAGATGCAGAAGGATACTGTATAGGGAGAGAAAAGGCAGCAAATGAGTAGAAAACCTCTTGCTGCAGACAGATGTTGAAGAGATAGATGCAGATCCTACTTTGAACAAAACTGAGGAACAAACATTCTGCTACTGGGTTTCTCTGTATTAACCTGCTCTTTTTGTTGCATTGAACAGAAACACAATGTTAGTGCCAGTGTCTTGCTAGAAATGGGCATTGATTTCCTTTAGAAGTCCATTGCAATGAACAGAGATTATGCCAACATAGTGGCCTGTACTTACGGGAAGCAGGTATGTCTTTTTTAATGTGAAGAATGACTCTGATACCCTCATCTCTCCCAAAATGGTAACAGAGAGACTCTTTCCATGTTGGATGTCTCTCTCTGCAGCCCCACTTGACAGACTCCAAAGATCACAAAATCACAGAGAATCACAGATCAATTAGGTTGAAAAAAACCTCTGAGATAATTGAATCCAACCTTTCCTTAAACACCTCCAGGGATGGTGACTACACCACTTCCTTGGGAAACCCTCTCCAACATCTGATCACACTCTCTGAGAAGGATTTCTTCCTAATGTTCAGTCTCAACCCCCTCTAGTGCATATGGAGGCTATGTCCTCTTGTTCTGCCACTGGTTGCCATGGAGAAGAGGCCAATCCCCACTTGGCTACAGCTCCCTTTCAGGCAGCTCTGGAGAGTGATAAGGTCTTCTTTGAACCTCCTCTTTCCCAGGATAAACACCCCCAGCTCCCTCAGCTGCTCCTCACAGTACTTGTGGTCCAGATCCTTCCCCAGCTCCACTGCCCTTCTCTGCACTCACTTCAGCACCCTGGCTCATGTTCAGCTGCTGTCACCAGCACCCCCAGCTCCTTTCCAGCCCCTCTGTCCCAGCCTGTGGCACTGCCTGGGGTTGTTGTAACCCAAAGGCAGGATCCAGCCCTGGGCCTTGTTGAAACCCACACCACTGGCCGCAGCCCATGGATCCAGCCTGTCCAGATCCCTCTGCAGAGCCTTCCTGCCCTCCAGCAGATCAACACTCCCATCCAACTTGGTGTAGTCTGTGAATTTCTAATAGCAGACTCAATCCCCTCATCCAGATCATCAATAAAGATATCCAATAATATGTGGGGGGAAGGCAAAAATAAGATGGGTCACACTGTGAGTATCTGGAGCAAAGCTGAGACCTCAGTGCTAAAGGAGGAAGGCTGCTTTCTGGGCTTCAACAAGCTCTGTATTGTGCATCTTTGGGCTTCCAGCTTTCCTGCTTTTAGGCTTGCTAACTCTTTGCATCCTTCACTAGCTACTCAGTGAAAGCAGAAGATTCTTTGAACAACATGAAAATGGAAGAAGTCTTTTGCATGTGATGGAAAGTATTTCCTGGATGCCCTTGTATCTCCCTCTCCTCTGCTGATCTGTGTGAAAAGCAGCATCCTGAACTGGTGTGAATCTGCTTTTGGCTCTTCCTGGGAAGCAGAGAAATGTCCAGAATGCAGATGCAGATGTCAAAGGTTTGGAGGGAAAAGACCCAAATCTTAAAAGAAGAGGCGAGGGACAGCACTGAGTACAGCTAATATGGTGTTAGAGGCAGAAGGAAACAAGCATCTTGGCATCACCCATGTCCCTGCTGATCCTTATCCTCGCTTTCAGTGCACTGGCCTCAAAGGATGAGTGTTTAGCTAGAAATGTAGGTTGAAAGGCAGGAGAAAAAGGAAAATATAAAAGCAAACAGAATATTGTGTTGAGATGAAGCTCCCAGAGGGCCAAATTCTACAGGTTTTCTTGTTTTCCAGATTTCCTGGTTTAATTGGAAATCAGGAAAACTGCTGCAGGGAGGAATAGGGCTGTAGCAATTATGGAAATGTAGCATTAAAGAAGATGTGCCCTTAAAGGCATAGTGAGTAATAAAAAGAAATTTGTTTTTCAAGGACCTTAAAACTGAGGTCCTTGACTGGAATCTCTGGGGCAGTCCTAAACCAGTACTGTTTATGAGGGAAATGGAAATGCATATGAAGGAAATATCACATATACCTGCCATGTTCCTTTGCACTGTATAACAGAACTGCATTAGAGCAGTTGAAAAAAATTACAACTTTTGCATTTTTGATTCTGTGTACTTTAAACTCATAATCTTTTATCTGAGCTGTGAATTTTAATGGCTGGATCTTAATGATGCAATTCAAACCCCATGCAAGTATATTACATTTTCATCTATATTTATCTCTATTCAACCATACTGACTTGTTTCCTTCATTTCTTTGTTTGATTCCTCATCTGTCTCCTTTTATGCTACCGTGGACAATGATTCCTCTTTAGGAGAGTGAAAATATTACACAGAATCATAGAATCATAAAATCTAAGAATGGTTTCTGTTGGAAGGGACTTTAAAGATCATCTAGTCTCACCCTCTCCCCTCACCCCTTGCCATGGGCAGGGACACCTTCCTCTAGACCAGNTCTGCTCCCTTCGAGTGTGTGAGTTACAATAAACGCCTCAGAACTGCATGCAGAGAGCCCCTCCCGCCTTTTCGACTCCAGTTCGCACATAGATGGTGTGTGTGAGTAGCTGCTCATGTCTTCCTGGGAGGGTGAGATCGTGTGCACACGTGGGTGCTGGCAGAGCGCTGCTGAAGCATCTCCACAAGTGACCCTGTGGAAAAAACACGGCATCGATCTACTGACACCACCACCGCGATAATGGGGCAGTCACAGCTTCTCTGGGCAACCTGTTCCAATGCTTTACCACCCTCACAACAAAGACCTTACTTCTAATATTAAATCTGAACCTACTCTCTTTTAATCTGAATCCATTCCCTTTTTTCCTGTCACTACATAAAAAAGTAAAAGGTCCCCCTCCATCTACCTTGTAGGATCCCTTCAGGTACTGAAAGTCCACCACTAAGTCACTCCAAAACCTGTTTTTTTCCAGGTTGAACTACCCCAACTCTCTCAGCCTTCCCTTATACAAGAGGTGTTCCATCCCTCTCATCATCTCAGTGTCTTTCCTCTGGACTTGCTCCAACCAGTCCCTGTCCTTCCTGTGCCGGGACTCCAGAGCTGGATGCAGCACTGCAGGAGGGGTCTCACCAGAGCAGAGCAGAGGGGCAGAATCCCCTCCTTCCCCTGCTGGCCACGCTGCTTTAGATGCAGCTTAGGACACGTTTGGCTCTCTGGGCTGTGAGTGCCCATGGCTAGCTGTTGTCCAGCCTCTCACCCACCAGCACCCCAAGTCCTCAGCAGGGCTGCTCTCAATCTATTCCTCCCCAGCCTGTGTTGATACTAGGAGTTGCCCCAATCCAGCTGCAGCACCTTGCACTTGGTCTCATTAGATCTCATGGGGTTCCCATACACCACTTCTCCAGCTTGTCCTGGTCCCTCTGGATGACATCCCATCCTTCAGATGTGCAGCACCACTCAGCTTGGGGTCATCTGCAAATTTGCTGAGAGTGCACTCAATCCCTTTGTCTCTGTCATTAATGAAGATATTAAACAACACTGGTCCCAACACAGACCTCTGAGGGCACCACTTGTCACTGATGTCCATTGGGATTCTGAGCCCTTGACCACGACCTTCTGGATGTGACCATCCGACCAGTCCATTGGGATTCTGAGCCCTTGACCACGACCTTCTGGATGTGACCATCCGACCAGTCCATTGGGATTCTGAGCCCTTGACCACGACC
>VYXC01008830.1:0-12226 GCA_013397175.1 Platysteira castanea
AATAAATAAATAAATTGCATCTCTATCAGGATATTGGCTATTCTAGGAAGTGTCTTTCTTCCACCCTTAGCTTCACTAAAAAGCTCTTAGGCCCAGATGGTTTTCTCCTGATGCAGAGACAGGAAAGTATTGGGAATCTTGCAGGAAAGCTGCTGCCCGCTCAGCTCTGCAGCTGTGACAGGAGGTGCTGCAATGCCATCCTCACCTGCTCCTGCAGCCTCACACCCCAACAGGTGACAGGTGAGCCAGGCCAGGAGAAAAACATTTTCCAGTAAGGCTTCTCCTCTATGTCATAACTATATAGCATGAATACCTAAATAAAATCATATTTTACTGCTCCTTCAGGCCAGAAGGGATGTCATTGCAGGAATTTTCATACCACTAAACAGGCAAAAAGGAGTATAAGCCTTTTTATCCCTTTTTATTCTGTCACCCTGGTTCCATAAAACCTTTTTCCCACTCCAGCTCAACATCTCTTTAAGCAGAAAAGTCTTATCTGCCACACACTTGTCATAAACTAGGTAGGATATGAGGTGAGTTTCAAATACATCTGTATTTATTAAATTACACACTTTTAAGTGCAAAATCAAAAGAAAAAAGAAGTGTTAGTGAAGAAAATTATTCTCTGTCTTGACTGCTAGGTTCTTGAGCAGCCTGTATTTCGTATTAATGTCTCTGTATTTCTAGGTCTTGATTGCAACAGCTCTGCTAATTGTGGATACCAGTAAGAGATTATCTGACTTTCACCAGGTCAGGTGCTCCACCTACACTTAGTCACAGATTTGTCTGGCTTTTTTTTTAATGTTTAAAAGGTTAGAATCCATCCCTCCAAGGTATAATGGGCAAAAGAGCGTATTTTAAGTGAAATTAAATCATGCTTCTCCTGATTTAAATACAAAAGTTAGTTCTGCTGGTACATTCCTCCACAAGAACGTTAACACCTGCAACTTCATAGACATCCACAAAATATTTTTGTAAACATCAAGTTACAAAACACAGTACAACACCCTAGGCAATCAATCAACATTTTCCTGTTTTCCTACAAAATTTATATCTTGTAAACCTGAAGGAATAATCAATGAAATGTGGCCCCCAGACTGTGGTCCCAGGGCAGTGGTCCCAGCCCCAGGGCTGCCAGGGCTCAAGGAGCAGTAGGACAGGGATCTCAGGCACAGGGGGGGATTGTTGGGGGTGTCCTTGCAGGGCAGGAGTTGCACTCGAAGATCCTCGTGGGCCCCTTCCAGCTCAGGAGATTCCATGATTTTATGATTTCCTTCTCAAGCTATCAGCTGGCACCTGCTACCTAGCGAGAATAAAAACAATTCCATTTACAAGAAGCACAGCTCTGTGTGAATCTTCTCTGTGCAGTCCTGTGTTCATAGCAACTGCTGTAGACAATAAAAACCTGCAGGGCCTGCTGCCCTTCAGACAATGCTGTGTTTTCTGCACGGGGCTCAGAGATGAAATCTGCAAACTGAGGACTGCAACACCTCTCTTGTCCCTGTTCCCTCTCCCTCAGTTTGGTGGGACAGCTCATTTCACCAAAAAAGGTGAGCCACAGAAGCAGCCTCACACAAGAAAAGGCAGAGGAGAGGATAAGGGAAGAGGTGAAAAGCAAACACACAGAGCAGCAGCTTTGCCTTCAATTGTGAAAGCTGCAACCCACCTGAAAATCACATTTCCAGCCTTCAGAGTGAAAAGCACAGAATCACCAGCAATAAATCATAGAATCACAGACTGGTTTGGGTTGGAAGGCCCCACAAACATCATGTCGTTCCACCCCCTGCCTTGGGCATGGACCCACTGTCCCAGGCTGCTCCAAGCCCCGTCCAGCCTGGCCTTGGACACTTCCAGGGGTGGGGCAGCCACAGCTGCTCTGGGCACCCTGTGCCAGGGCCTCCCCACTCTTGTGGGGAAGAATTTCTTCTCAATATCCCATCTAACCCTGCCCTCTGGCACTAGGAAGCCATTCCCTGTGTCCTGTCACTCCAAGTCTTTGTCCAAAGTCTCTCTACAGCTTTATTGTAAGCCCCTTCAGACCCTGGAAGTGCCTCTAAGGTCTCTCTCCAGAGCCTTCTCTTCTCCAGGCTGAACAGCCCCATCTCTCTCATATCTCCAGAGCAGAGGGGTTCCACACCTGTGATGGTTCCAACAGGTCAACACCTTTCATGTGTTGGGGGCCCCAGAGCTGGACATAGAGCCCCAGGTGGGCAGCAGCTCTTCATACCAGCATCCCTGCTTTGGGTGACTTTGTGTTCTAGAGAGTGATTTGACAAACCCACGGGCTGCCCATGCTAAAAGAACCAGAGGGCCACCTGCAAGATCAGGCAGCAGGAAGCTTTTCATTGGTTTCCAACAAGAGCAGTCCAAGTCTGGTGGCGTGGTAATGGAACTTCTCCTCTGCAAAGCCAAGAAGCAAACATTAACCATACCCCAGGAAAGAGGGAGCAAACTGAGGGAGGACAACCCACTGGCCCCTTTCAGAGTTCCAACACTCAAGACAAACAGAGGGAGAAAAGAAAGTAAATTTAAACGGGGGCCAGAGGCAGTTTTATAAAATGCATATAGAGGCCTGAGCCAAACCTCAGAAAGACTTTCAGTATTGATATTCATGACTATTAGACCAAAGCCCAAACTGAAGTGATAGATTCTGCTTGCCAGATTGAGCGAATGTAACTTAAATGAGCTACACAGGAATGAGAAAATAGCAAAGGAAGTAGAGGAAGTTGCTGTTTTCCTCCCTTCAAATAGGTGTGCAGTAAACCAGCTTAGCACAGCCAGCCTTAAGGTGGCTCCAAAGTCACTTAAAAAAATTAACAAAATCCTTATCCTGGAATGTAAAGACAGCACCGACACAGAGTGACAGAGATGGCCCAGCAGGATCTTGTACTGTCATTCCAGGTCAAATAAAGAGAGGTGCAGGATATGTTTATGGGGTGGTTTGATGTATCCCTTCTGTTATGTGACACTCTGGGAAAGGATGTGGTGGGACCTGAAGTTAAAACATCAGTGCTGAACATCAGTGCAACTCCTGAGTTGCTTTTGTCATAAATGAGTTTTGGGCGTTGGCTTTCGTAGTCCCAGATACCTAGAAGATTCCAGTTAATAGTTTGATGAGGGGTGCTCTATTTGGTTGTTAATTGTTCCATATTTGATTATTGGTTAGGAGTTGTGGTTACAAGAGTTATTGTTAGAGGCTGTTTGGGTTAATTGGGTTTGGTGGGCTAATTAGTGATAGGTTTGTTCTGTGTATTAGTGATAAGTAGCAGGGTTGACTGACAGGGAAAGAATCTTCTGGAAGAAGGGTGTCACCAAGGATTATCATGAAGGGATAAAGCAAGGACACCGACTGGATAGAGAGGGGACCATTCACTCGACGCCCAGACATCACCCCGCGACATGAGCCAATGGCCTGGACAACGAGCCACCAGCCACCTATCAGGACACCTGAAGGACTCTGGGGAGGACGGTGGTGCTCTCCGGAGGGGTACAAAAGGCAACCTCCCCTGACAGACGAGGTCTCTGACCATCCTCGACTGTGGTCAGGCACCCAGCACGGGTCCTTCTCCCAGGGTCAGGCTAATCTGCCACTGTAAACCTTGATCGTTCTATCGTTGTGGTTAATAAACTGTTCTTTTGGAGAATTGGCTACACATTTTGTTCAACTGGGGGCTCGTCTGGGATTGACCACACCCCCAGTGACACCAACAGGCCTTCCCTGAGGTGATCGAAGGGCGCCCAAGGCGGATTTCCAGCAGCACTGGGGGGATCTCTTGGTGCCGTTGGAGGACAGCTGGTCCATCCCCAGAGGAACGAGAGAGGTTTCCCCCTCGGGAGAACAAAGCTTGCTCCGAAGAGAGCCCCGTGCTGCACCACCTCCCAGGGACTGTGAGTAACTGCAGCTGGAAACGCTTCTCTTTAGGGGTGGACTCTGCCACACTGAGAGAATGTGATGCTGTATATCACTGAGAGGGAGGGTGTTAATCACTGGTGTGTCCGGTCTAGATTACAGACTGCAAGAGGAAGATGGATGTAAACACTGGCTTTTTGTTCTAGGACTATTTTGTATGAGAGCAGTTGCAGGACGTTTTGAAGGGGTTTGGGATATACAAGAGTGACAGAGTAGATGGAACATAGAGCTTGAGGGAAAGTTGCGTATCTCCAAGGAGTTTAATGCAATTCAAAGGGTGCAAGTTCCGTGGGTTGAGTATGTCCCACAGAAAAGGTGCTAAAAGAAAGAGGCCGAGCTGGAACCGCCTTTTCTTTTCCAGCCAATAAACTGCAAAGCCAACAATAATACATTCTCCTTCCTTCCCAGCTCCATGCAGGATCCCATTCTGTCAGTCCCCGAGAGCCAGGATGCACAGCAGAGCTCTTCCCCGAGCTGCTCCACACGATGGGGCCGGGCCAGAGAAGCGCTGGGCTTTTCCCCGGGCACTGTCCGCGCCCATCACAACAACCACGCGATGCCGCTGCCGACTCGCAGGAGAAGGAAACGCTCCCAGCCCAGCTCGGAACCGCCCCAAGGGCAGAGCCCAGCTGGAAACGGCCCTGCTCTCCCATCACCTGTGTCAGGACACAAAGATCTCGCTGATCTTCCCCTTCCGAGTACAAACTCTTACTTGCACCACACTCAAATGGCAATAAGAATTCCTTTGTGCTAGTAAATGTTTTCAACTCTCACAGAATCTGGTTTCAAACTTGAAAACATCTGGCAAAAACATAGCTCACAAAAGTGCCAGCTGAGAAAGCTGTTGCTGCTGACAGCTTCAACTGCTCCCATTGAACTGCACCCAACCAAGAGAGGAACTATGAGCCCATCCCAAAAGAAATAGGCTTCACTCCTCCAAAGCAGAAAATCCAGGAGTTGATCCCATTCAGAGGTGCCAGAACACTGTTCTGGGCATTACCTGTCCTGGGTACTACATCAGCTGCCCACCCAGATGGAGTATAGCTGCTTACCTTGTCCAGAATAAGTGTACTGCCAGAATTTTAGGAGACCGCCTCTGAGAAGTGGAAACCACACACCAACTGACCCTTTCAGGAGACCACCTTCAAAAGATGGGTGCCAACTCTGTAACTGTACATATGGAGGGAGTCCTTCTACACCAAATATGCCAGGACAGAAAGTTGCCACCACCCTTGACCTCCACTAGGCAGCTTCTCAGCTGCACCTGAAACCCTCGGGCTACGTGCTTTCCTTTCCATGGAAAAGCATTGCCATCATCATTCAGGAACTTACACACCAAAAGTTGGATACCCCCTCCAGTGTCGAATGCATCCAACAGTTGCTCCTACACAGAAGGTGCCTCATCAGAAAAGTCTTGCTGGAGTTTACCTCCCCATGGCACCTTAACACCTGCTCCACCAGCACTGGCAGCATGTCCTTTGCTTCCCAAGGAAAGGCACTCTGAGTCACTTGGCTTTGCCTTGCTCCCAGTGCCATCGCCCCGTTTTTCTTAGCCTACCCTTGCTTTGCCTTCTCTTGCCCGCGTCTCCCTTGCCCTGCCCTGCCTGCGGCTTCTTTGCTTTGCTTTGCTTTGCTTTGTTCTGCTTTGCTTTGCTCTGCTCTGCTTTGCTCTGCTTTGCTTCACTTTGCTTTGCTTTGCTTCGCTTTGCCTCACCTACCACTCTTTGCCTTGCCTTGCCTTCCCTTGCCTTCCCTTGCCTTGCCCTGCCTTGCTTTGCCTTGCTTTGCCTTGCCTTGCCTTGCCTTGCCTTGCCCTGCCATGCCTTGCCTTGCCTTGCCTTGCCTTGCCTTGCCCTGCCATGCCTTCCATGCCAGTGTGGGTGATTCTACGCAAGTCAAGGGGGAGTCAGGGAAGGCAAGGCCAGTGAGGTGGCAGCAGATGGAGTGTTAGGCAAGAGAAGGCCCCGAAGTGGTAGGCAAGGCTGGGAATAGGAAGGTAGGTCCAGTGATGGGGAGACCAGGCAGGGACAGGGAGGGCTAGGCATGGCAAGGCCGGGTAAGAGAGGGAAGGCAAGTCAAGGCAGGGAATGGGTAGAGAAGGCAATGCAAGGCAAGGGAAGCGTAGGAACGACAAGAGAAGTCAAAGGGAAGGGAGGCAAGGCATGGCCAAGCCTGGGAAGAAAGGAGGAGGCAGGTCAAGGCAGGGGATGTGTGTGAAAGGCAGCGCAAGGGAAGGGAGGGCTAGGCAGGCTCAGCAAGTCAAGGGAGGGGTTTGAAAGGCAAGGAAAGTGAGAGACAGGCAAAGCAGTGAGAGTCATGGAAGCAGGCAAGGTGAGTCCATCAAAAAAGAGGTAGGGAAGTCAGGATGGAGGATGGGTGAGCAAGGCCATGAAGGCAACGGAGTGGGAGGAAGGGTTCAGTAAGGCAGTGCAAGGTTAAAGCAGGTGACTCTAAGAAGGGCCAAGTGAGGCAATGCAAGGCCAGGGAAGAAAGGGGTAGGTAGTTCAAGGTGGAGGATGGGCAGGCAGGGCAATTCAAGATACTTGCCTTTCTTTGCTTTACCCTTTCTACCCCTGCCTTGCTTTATTTTGCCTTTCCACGTCCATCCCCTCTCTTGCCTTGCCATAACACAACCCCACAAATCCTTCCTATTCCTGACCCTCCCGTGCTTTGCCTGCTTACCCACACCTTGCCCTGCCTTTTCTACCCAAACTTGCATTTCCTTGACCTTCCTACCCACTCCTTTCATTGCCTTTGTCACCCACCCCCACCAAGGCCTCCCTACACTTGTTTCCTGGCCTTGCCTCGCCCTCTCCTATGAATCTTCTTCCCCAGCCTAGCTCTTCCTTGGCTTTCCTTGCAAAGCCAGCCCTGCCCTGCCGTCCACCCCTTACCTTGCCTTGCCTTGCATGCCCATCCACCCGCCTTGACCTGCCTGCTGCCTTCATCCATGGCCTTCCCTTGCTGACCCCAGACTTGCACTGCCTTTCTGACCCCTCCATGTCCTTCCCTTGTCCTCCCTAACACTCCCCTGCCTTGCACTTCCTTGCTCACCCATCCCCTCCCTTGACTCTGCATCCATATTTTCCTGGCCTTGCTTTGCCTTGCCTGTTCTTTTTGTGACTGTCATTGCCTTGCCTCCCCCTGCCTTGCCTTGCCTTTCCTGCCTAACCATGCATTTTCTTGCCAGTCCTGACCTGCCTTTCCCTTGCCCTTTGTGCCCTTCCTTGCCCTTCACACCTCTCCATTGCCATTCCCACTCCTCCTGTTGTCTTGCCTTCCCTCCCTATGTAATTCTTTGCTTTGCCTCGCCTTTCACACACATCCCCTCGCCTTTCATGCACATCCCCTCGCCTTTCATGCACATCCCCTCGCCTTTCATGCACATCCCCTCGCCTTTCATGCACATCCCCTCGCCTTTCATGCACATCCCCTCGCCTTTCACACACATCCCCTTGCCTTTCATGCACATCCTCCAGCCCTCCCTGTCCCTGCCTGGCCTCCCCACCACTGGCCTTACCTTCCTATGCCCAGCCTTGCCTACAGCTTCTGAACCTTCTCTCACCCAAAATTCCATTTGCTTTCCCCTCACTGGGCTTGCCTTCCCTACCTCTCCCTTGACTTGCCTAGCAAATCACAGTTCACAGGTGTTTTCTGTCTTGGAGGAGGTGATCCCATTTCTTTTGAGATGTGCTCATAGGTCCGTTCTTTGGCAAAGAAAACAATTTTGGATCCACACACTGGGTGGTGTTGATGATATTAATTACTTTTCCTAGTGTACAGTTCTATTGGTTAGAGCTGTTGAACTGTTACAGTGCACATGCAAAAGCCAAACTGCTGAGCTTTTTGTCCTGCTGCCTTTGGTGTGTGAGCAGTCAGGGGTGGTGTTCAGTTTTGGATACTGTGAGGCTGAAGGATGGTGATGGTACACAGAGCTGAGGGAGCAGACAGCAGCGGGAGTGGTGCAGTTCCATGGGTGCAGCTGAAGCTGTAGGCAGCGAGATCTTTCTCAGCTGGCACTTTCCTGAGCTCTGCTTTTGCCAAATGTTTTCAAGTTTGCAGCTTCACTCTGCAAGAATGAAAAAAAATTTTAGCAGAAATAAGTTTGTGTCGCCATTTGAGTGTGGTGCAAGTAAGAGGTTGCACTCGGAAGGGGAAGATCAGCGAGATCTTTCTGTCCTGACACGGGTGATGGGAGAGCAGGGCCGTTTCCAGCTGGGCTCTGCCCTTGGGGCGGCTCCGAGCTGGGCTGGGAGCGTTTCCTTCTCCTGCGAGTCGGCAGCGGCATCGCGTGGTTGTTGTGATGGGCGCGGACAGTGCCCAGGGAAAAGCCCAGCGCTTCTCTGGCCCGGCCCCATCGTGTGGAGCAGCTCGGGGAAGAGCTCTGCTGTGCATCCTGGCTCTCTGGGACTGACAGAATGGGATCCTGCATGCAGCGGGGAAGGAAGGAGAATGTATTATTGTTGGCTTTGCAGTTTATTGGCTGGAAAAGAAAAGGCGGTTCCAGCTCAGCCTCTTTCTTTTAGCAGCTTTTCCATGGGACCAGCTGCTGGATGTTCTTAGGCTTGTAACTGGACTCTGTGAGACTGAGAGTTCAGAGGGTGCACGGAGCTGAGCGCACAGACCTGCGTGTGCCACAGTTTGGAAGGTGCAAGGGGAAAGTGAAGGCAGGTGTTTACTTTTCTTCCTAGGACTTTTGGTATGGGAATTGCTGGACATGGTAAGTTTCGAAGTTGGGCTCTGCTGGAGGGAAAGAATGTGACAGCACATTTAGTTTGAAAAGAAAGCTCCAGTTTGCATGGTGTTGTTATTTCCTTCAGAGTGAATGTGAAACCCTGAAATAAAAAGCACAACACCAATGTGAGACATGCAGTTTAAGACTGCAGAGGAAAAGTGATGCCCAGGACTGTCTCCTTTGTTCTAGGAACATTTTTTTTAAGCAGTGGATCTTGAAGGTCTCTATGCCAGACTGAAAAGAGAGGATTCGACATGCAGCGTAGAAGAAACTTCAGCTTCCTTTTGAAACTCCTAATTCTCGCCACAGTCAAGGGACAATAAAAATTCCCNTCCTGAGCTCTGCTTTTGCCAAATGTTTTCAAGTTTGCAGCTTCACTCTGCAAGAATGAAAAAAAATTTTAGCAGAAATAAGTTTGTGTCGCCATTTGAGTGTGGTGCAAGTAAGAGGTTGCACTCGGAAGGGGAAGATCAGCGAGATCTTTGTGTCCTGACACGGGTGATGGGAGAGCAGGGCCGTTTCCAGCTGGGCTCTGCCCTTGGGGCGGCTCCGAGCTGGGCTGGGAGCGTTTCCTTCTCCTGCGAGTCGGCAGCGGCATCGCGTGGTTGTTGTGATGGGCGCGGACAGTGCCCGGGGAAAAGCCCAGCGCTTCTCTGGCCCGGCCCCATCGTGTGGAGCAGCTCGGGGAAGAGCTCTGCTGTGCATCCTGGCTCTCGGGGACTGACAGAATGGGATCCTGCATGCAGCGGGGAAGGAAGGAGAATGTATTATTGTTGGCTTTGCAGTTCATCGGCTGCAAAAGAAAAGGCAGTTCCAGCTCAGCCTCTTTCTTTTAGCAGCTTTTCCATGGGACCAGCTGCTGGATGTTCTTAGGCTTGTAACTGGACTCTGTGAGACTGAGAGTTCAGAGGGTGCACGGAGCTGAGCGCACAGACCTGCGTGTGCCACAGTTTGGAAGGTGCAAGGGGAAAGTGAAGGCAGGTGTTTACTTTTCTTCCTAGGACTTTTGGTATGGGAATTGCTGGACATGGTAAGTTTCGAAGTTGGGCTCTGCTGGAGGGAAAGAATGTGACAGCACATTTAGTTTGAAAAGAAAGCTCCAGTTTGCATGGTGTTGTTATTTCCTTCAGAGTGAATGTGAAACCCTGAAATAAAAAGCACAACACCAATGTGAGACATGCAGTTTAAGACTGCAGAGGAAAAGTGACGCCCAGGACTGTCTCCTTTGTTCTAGGAACATTTTTTTTAAGCAGTGGATCTTGAAGGTCTCTATGCCAGACTGAAAAGAGAGGATTCGACATGCAGCGTAGAAGAAACTTCAGCTTCCTTTTGAAACTCCTAATTCTCGCCACAGTCAAGGGACAATAAAAATTCCCGTGCCCAGAAACAGTCAAAATGCACCCGTGCCATGCACTTCCCTCCTCAGCTCTAAGTACCATCACATTCCATCACTCTTGTAGTCTAAAAAAGTTCCCAGCTACGTCTCACCCAGAGAACTGTGCCAGGACAAGAAGCTCCCTCAGACGTTGCCCCTTACATGTGGAAAGTTGTATTTGCACCACAATCAAGTAGCAGTCTTCTTTCTTTACAACTTGTACATTACCATCCCATTGCAGTGCTTTGCACACTCCTCAGCTCTGAGCAGCATCACACACCTCGCAGCCTTGCAGTGACCAAAGATCTTGATGCACCTTCCACAGAAAAATGTGCCAGGACCGTCGGGTGTGTGCAGTTTCCAGGCACGCACAGAGGCAGTGAATGCCACTGGAATGAGGCCTGAGTGCAAGTGAGCAATTGTAACTAACGGGGAAAGTCAGAGAGGGCTTTCTGTGCTGGCACATTTTCCTCTGGGAGCTGTGACTGGAAACTCTTTGGTTTACCTTCAGCTTGTGTGAGATTGAATGCGACGTGATTGCTGAGAAAACTGCAGAGCAGCAGTGTGTGTGGTGTGGCCTACAAGCTGCAAGGGAAATGTGCAGGGCAGCCCTGGGATTTTGCTCTTAGTTCTTATGGCAGCAGCTCCTGGATGCTTGAGTTCTACAGTTTGGCTTGGCGGAGTGGGAAATGTGAGAGAAGGTGGCTGAGAAGGAAGGGGCACGGCCCCGTGTCCATTGTGTGTTGTTGAAATGCTGCCATGACAAAGGCACATCGAGCACCTGCTTCTGTTCTGGCCCAGCTTTGTGTACGGAGTACGTGGGCACTTCGGTCTCTGCAAAATCGGAATTGTGTGACCTTCCCCTGTGGCTGAGCTGGAAACTGCAGAGCTCCACGATGTGCCTCTGCTGCAGGAGAAAAGACACTGCCACTCGGTTGTTGTAGCAGGGCATCTCACCCCGCCAGGAGCTGATCTGCTTTTTGCTCCCCAGGTGACCCAGGCAGGACAAGCTGCCCTGCAGTGAGTTATTCTGGAGCCTTGGGGTAACGCTGGGCTGGCTTCTCCCAGCTGCCAATGAACATCTCACTGCTACAGTGAGATCTGGCACAGTAAGCTGGGTTTATGTCTGATGCTCAGTTTACAGCTAGAAAAGCCACTCCAAACTTCCCCAAAGCAGAAATCTCCTGCACGTTTTCCTGGAAATGTGTGGGGTTTCTCCCGTGAGCGGGGACGCTGCTGCGCGGTTACTCTGCAGGGATGAAGTGAAGGAACCTGTGCACATTGTCATTGTTGTGGTGGCAAATTACACTCAACTCCTAATCAGTCCTATTCCTTTTGCCAGCTTTAATACAGGTACCTTGCCACAGTGCACTATTTGTTACCCTGTAATCTACTTGTAGTTCTTTAGTGTAGTAAAATATCTTCTTGTGTAGTAATTCTGATTAAGATCTTTCATCTTTTATCTTTGGCCATTTAATATATTATTCATTTTTATAAATCTGATTTGCCATCATTAGAACTTCTGGATCAACTTAACTGTTGCCTAAAGTTGAGGCTACGGCAGGGCTTGTCTGAAGCTTTCCCTCTTCCTGTGACAACACCCCCAAACTGTGGCTGGGCGGCTCATAAAGCCCCCAAACCCCAACCTGGGGGGGAGTCACTGATATGAGTCCCCCCAAATTGGTCCTACCCGGGGGTCCAGGGAGGGGTGTCTGTCTGTCCGTCCCAGAGGATGCAAGTAGGGATGTCTTTCTGTCCGTCCGCCTGTCCGCCTCCACCTGCTGTCGCCGGAGGCTGGGACGGCAGGGGGCGGGAACCTAGCTGTCGATCTGTCTATCGCGCTTTCCGTCCGTCCGTCTGTCTGTCTATCTATTGGTCTGTTTACCGGCCTGTCCCGCTGTCCGTCCGTCTCTCGCTCCATCTGTCCGTCTGTCGGGGGGCGTGTCCCGCTGTCCCGGCTGGGCACTGGCGATTGGCTGTAGGAGCTGTCGCTCAGAAGGCGGTCACGCCTCCTCCTCACAAGCACAGCCTCGCCAGCTGTGATTGGTTCACTCCTTTGTCAATCACGGGCCACCTCCTTCTGTGAGTGGCCGACAGCTCTTGCACGACGTATGTGAGCCCGCCCCCTCCGACACCAGTCTCTAATCTACCCAGCGACAGCCTCTGATTGGCGGGAAGCCCCACAGCGATTTTTTGATTGGCCGAG
>VYXC01008830.1:13839-26058 GCA_013397175.1 Platysteira castanea
CCCCAAACTGTGGCTGGGCGGCTCATAAAGCCCCCAAACCCCAACCTGGGGGGGAGTCACTGATATGAGCCCCCCCAAATTGGTCCTACCCGGGGGTCCAGGGAGGGGTGTCTGTCTGTCCGTCCCAGAGGATGCAAGTAGGGATGTCTTTCTGTCCGTCCGCCTGTCCGCCTCCACCTGCTGTCGCCGGAGGCTGGGACGGCAGGGGGCGGGAACCTAGCTGTCGATCTGTCTATCGCGCTTTCCGTCCGTCCGTCTGTCTGTCTATCGGTCTCTTTACCGGCCTGTCCCGCTGTCCGTCCGTNGCTCAGGCCCCGGCCGGGCGGGGAGGGGACAGCGCCGGGTCCTCCCGGGACCGGCCCCGTGACCGGACAGCGCACACGGGGCCGCTTCTGCGCTAGGGCCGTCGTGGGAGGAACCAGGGTTTGTGTTCCTCGGGACACGCGGAGCGTCCCGGCCTGGAGCAGCCGCCGGGACAGGCTGGGGACGGAGCAGGGCTGAGCTCGGGGGGCCTGAGCTGGGATAAAGGCTCGCGGTGGGAGCCCCAAACCCGTTTGTGTCCTGGCGCTCATTCCTGGCCTGCTACTCAGGATGGGCCAGGTCCCCTTCCAGAGCCACCCCAAGTCGCTCCTGGGGTGAGCAGAGTGGCACAGCGCTCCAAAACCGAGCCGGGGCCAGGCTGGCTCCCCACATCCAGGCTCCGGGAATGCCTTCCCAAAGGAGGAAAGTCCTTCAACCAATAATTTGATGCTACCTGCAGGGCAGGTGTTAGATCCAGCTCCAGGCAGGGCCTCGGGCAGCACCTGATGATCCAATTTCTTCCCTTTAAACTGCTCTGGAAGAGGAGATGCTCGCAGGAATTCCAAGAGGGCGCTGGGCTATGCTGAAACGGAGGTTATCCAAGGACTGATTTGCCAGACTTTGCTTCCCATCCTGAATCCATCTGGCAACGGCAAGAGAGGGGAGAACTAACAGGATTGGCGTTCTTCCTTCTGGAAAAGGCAGAGGCTGGAGGTGGGGGCAGATTTGGCTTTGCCAACTGATGAAACACGAGGAGAATTCCTCATTTCCAGCATTATGTTGGGGAAAATGTCCCTATTTCCCAGGATAACCCCCATCCCAGCCATATCCAGCTCTTCCACAGCAGCCAGCGCTGTTTGGTTCAGGGTGAAATCGTAATTTACCCTGAAATTGTAATTGAAAATTGTAATTCATCTTGGAATTTGATTTCCAGGCCTCTGCCCTTCTGAGGGCAGCTCAGAGGCAGCTGCCAGGATTGAGGCAGAGCTGGCTTTCCCCACAACCATGATTTTATAGGAAAATATTCTTTTAATCTTAAGTTATTCCCTTATCAAACCCATCTTCAATTACCAGACACTGTTTTGAGGACACAGAGAGAGATTTTGCTGGAGAACAAAAAACGAAGTGGGATAAGCAGGAATTTTCTGGTGAAAAATAGGGTTAACTGTCAAAATTCAGGGGTACCTGCAGGATTTTGGAGGCGAGGGGCTGTCCCAGCCCATTATCCCTGTTTCTGCTTGGTGGGCTCTGATTTATCAGTTTTTATGGATTTTTTTTTCAAGCCCTACTAGAAGGAAACACAAACCCCAAGGCTGATCATAGATTTCTTGGCAGGGAAGGAGGTGGAGCTCCAGGGACGCTTTTACAGATCAGAAACACTGGAGAAGGAGGGAGGAATGCACTGAACAGATTAACAACTCTCATTTTTTTAAGAAGAAGTGTGAAATGACAGCTGGATTTCCCCAGGGACAGCACCACGAGAGGGAGACTCGCTGCTGCAGCAGAGCTGGCAGCGCCCTTGGCACGGCCCCTGTCCGGATCCACCCCCAGTTTCAGCTCCAAATCCCCACCTTCCCACCTTCCCCGCGCCGTGCCCAGGAGCCCAGAGAGAGTAACAAAGTGATTTATTTCATTCCCTCCTCAGGCAAATCTCAGTTCAGTCCAGAAACCATAAAAAACCTCTGGAGTTGGCAGGAGCAGCAGATCCAGGTGCTGTGGGAAGGGAAGTCCCAGGAGCTGGGTGAACTGGACCAGTTCCTTTGGTCAGGGAGGGGTTTGAGCTTTTGGGGGTCTCTCCCTCTTTTTCAAATATCCTTGATGACCTCCTCAAGCTCCTCTTTTGTGTACATGTGGAATTTCATCCCAGGCTCCACCGTGGCAAGCTGGAAGAGAAGGAACAAGGGGTTAAGTGTGGCTGAGGAAAGCAGGGAGCAGCTGTTCCTTCTTCTGATCTGCCAGACCAGCAGGATCATTCCAGCCCGGAACATGCTCTGTGATTCCCTAAAATAGCTGCCTGCTGCACAAATAGCTTTGAATTGACTCAGTCTCCTCAGAGGAGCAGCAGCAGGGAATTTTAGTGGGAACAGGCAGGCACTGCTCCCACTTGATGGGGGAAAAGCCATCAAAACTTCCCAGGAGAGAATTCCTGCCTCTCCAAGGGCTTCTTCTCCCCCAGGAACCAACCAAGGGGACAAATCCTGGCCTGTCTGGGAGCTGAGGGGACTCGGGGTTGGCTCAGGGAAACTGAGGCAGAGATCTCTAAGAAAAACAGGGACAGGGACAACACAGTGTCAGGGCAGACAGCCAAAACATTCCAGAGGCAGCACCAAGGAAAAGGGATAGTTGAATGAAAAGCCTGGAAGAGAAACGTGAGCAGAAATACTCACACCTGGCTCAGGGATGAGAGCCCAAAACAGGGACAGCTGTGTCAGTGGAAATGCCAAGGCTCCAGAGGGAGCTGGGATGCCCCAGAATGAGCTGGGGTATCCCGTAACAAGCTGGGAAGGGGCAGGAGCAGGCTGGGATGGGGCAGGAGCAGGCTGGGATGCCCCAGGAGCGGGCTGGGATGGGGCAGGAGTTGCTGGGATGCCCCAGGAGCAGGTTGGGATGGGGCAGGAGTTGCTGGGATGCTCCAGGGGCAGGCTGGGATGGGGCAGGAGCGGGCTGGGATGGGGCAGGAGCGGGCTGGGATGCCCCAGGAGCGGGCTGGGATGGGGCAGGAGTTGCTGGGATGCCCCAGGAGCGGGCTGGGATGGGGCAGGAATGGGCTGGGACGCTCCTGAACTCACAGGCACTGGGCACATGGTTTGACTCTTCAGGATCAAAGTGTAAGGATGCAATGAATAAGCTGAAGGAAAGCTCTGGAGCATCCCAGCAGATCCCAGAGCTCCTCTGAGGTGACTGCTCACAACCTCCCCCCCTTCACCAGCACAAGGGGAAGGACCAGATCCGGGGACGGGGAGGTTCCATGAGGTGTTTCCAAGTAGAAACATCCCAACGCTCAGCCTGAGGCTCCTGCCAGCCCAGGCTTTACTGAGAGCTCTCAGACAAGGCGGAGACACTTGGAGATGCCACTTTAAGCCCCTCAAATCATGGAGTGGTTTGGGCTGGAAGGGACCTTAAAGCCCCTCCAGTGCCACCCCTGCCATGGGCAGGGACACCTCCCACTATCCCAGGGTGCTCCAAGCCCCATCCAACCTGGCCTTGGGCACTGCCAGGGATGGGGCAGCCACAGCTGCTCTGGGCACTGACCCCCCTGTGCAGGGACTGGGCTGATCCTGGACCCAACCAGACTCAACAAGACCCAGATTTCTGCACCAGAACCAGCTCTCACACTGAAAAAACCTTTATGAACACCCAAAAGCAGCACTCAGAGACACCAACTCCTTTGCTTTTCCACACCTCCTCAAACCTGTCCCTCACCTTCTCCCTACAAGAGCTTCCCTCCACCATTCCCTGACAGGCTTCACAGGGAAGTCATTAATCCAAGAGCATGAAGTCCTTTCAGGCTCCTGACCTTCGCCATCCGTGGATTTAACTCTTGCACAACCACACTTTCCCTCTCCTCTTTGTTCCTAGATGGAAAATGCCACAGGAGAGCAGCCGGAGCCAAGAAACGGGAGAGGCACATACTTCTAGGAAGCAAAGAGCTCTTCAGGTGGCACATTTTCAGCCAAGGGGTGACTTGAGTCAATAGAAACCTTTTAATCCTCAGCACATTCCTGCCGTCCTTCCCCCCAGCACGATTCCGCCCCACTCCGGGGCCGTGCCAGGCACAGTTAAGCCCTGTTAAACATGGATGTGACATCAGGATACTGTACACATTCCTCTGCCTGCACTGTACCAGGAAAAAATGTATGGCTAAGGGCTGGAAGAGCACCTGGGAAGGAGATTGCAGCCTCATGGCATGGTTCTGGGACAGAGTGTCCAAGTTTTCATGTGCTGCTGGCCTTCCCCTCCAAAGGAAGTTGGTTAATCCCACCAGGAAAGGTCCCCCCAGCAGCAACATTTAATACAAAAATGGGGTGAATACCTCGAGGCTGTTTGGGAAAAGGTTTCCCAGCGCTCAGAGGGGAGGAATGGGAGGAGAGAGCAGCTCAGGAGCTGGAATGCCACACTTTGGAAAGGTCTGGTGTCTCATAACCCACCCGAAATAGAAGCAAACTCTATACACCAGCCTGACTTCTCATCTCCCAGTTACCCCACCCAATCCAGAGGCTTTGTACCTTTCCCACCCAAAAAGGAGCCTATGCAGCAGGTTTGGGGGCCCAGCATCTCCAGGTCTGTGGGTCCTGCCTGCTCCCGGGGTTCCAGGGGCACAGCAATTCCTGGAGGATCCCTGTTGCTCCGTCTGTCCAAGGGATTTTTGGCACTGCCCCAGGACTGATATAGCAGCCCAGGAGCTGGGTAATTTTCATTCCTTCTAATATTACAAGCAGCAAGGCAAAAAAGAATGGCTAGATCCAGGGAAGAACAAGCCATCTGGGTGCTGGGTTGGGTTCTGCTGACTGGAGAAGGTCTGAGAATCCATTCTGCTCATCATGGATTAGCCGTGAAAACAGACCAGGCTCTGGACCTCTGGAAGGGAAAAGCTTCAACTTTTCCAAAATGCCCCACAGGAGATGATGAAAAGGGCAGGACCATCTGCAGCAACTGGCTCAGGGAGCCTGAGCTGCTCCATTCCTTGCTCCAAGGGCAACCCTGGCTCCAGGAGCACTTACCTCGATGTTGGTGGCATTCAGTTTCTCCTCCATGACCTGTTTCAGGATGACCAGGGAAGATTTGATGGCTTCCTTTAGCGTCATGGACTGGAAAACAAACGGCTCGTGGATTACAGGGTGGAGGCTCAGGACGTGGCCCCTCTCCCTCCCCTCTCCCAAATCCCTTGTGCCAGGCAGGGAACAGAGCAGCTTATCAAGGGATCTGCAGCATCCCTGGGAGGCTGCAGCAGGCAGGGCAGGGATATCCACAGGGACAGGGAAATCCTGCCTTTCTGAGGTTTAAAAATGGGTAATTTGGGCACATAAATCTGCTGGGATCGGGACAGCAGGGGCTGTTTCTCTTCACCAATTTCCTCCCAAAAAGCCAGATTCCCTCTCGGCAGCAGCCTCCAAGCTGCATTTAATCCGATAAATCCCATGCATCCCTGGAGCCAGAGGGATGTGCAGCACAGCTGTGTTCACCAACTTTGCACTTGAAAAAGGGTTGACAATCCAGGGAGTCCAGAATTAGGGTAATTTGGAGAATTCCAGTGAACAAATGAGCCTTCCCAGCCACCACCACTAATTGTGCTTTTCATCAGGGTCTGGTTTCTTGCCACCCCAAACAGGCAACTCCCTCCTCATGAGGGGAAAAATTCCTGCTTAATATCAAACATGACCAGAACTTCCAGCACAAAAGCTGCTCCCTTCCCTGGTGAGGTGAAGGTGCTGGTGTGAGCTCAAGACGCTTCCAGCTGCATCCACACGGAGCCTGATGCTGACAGCAGCACTCGGAGCTCAGGTTTTATTTATAGAGAACTTCCTGACATGGCCTTAATTATCTCACAGGCAGAAAGCAGCTGCTGGGAGTAGCTCTACTCGTTGTAGAGATCCTCAGCACCTACTCACAGGATCCACTGCTGAACAGTGATCCTGCCCTGGGCAGCTCAGGCGCCTCCTCTCCAGCCCAGTCCTAAATCCTCACTGGCAAGGGAATTAGGGGATCCTGGTAGGTGGTGAAGTACCCCAGACCCATGAGGAGTGACCCCCAGTCCCAAATCCAGCCCTTACCTTGTGGTAAACCTCCTGCAGGGAGCTCTGGGCCCCCTCTGAGGCGGAGCCGATGGCTCTGGCATCGCACTGCACGAACGTTCCCGAGGGATCCATGTGGAACCTGCGGGGACAGGGGGTGACTGCCTGCACCCCATCCCACCCCGGGGCACCCCAAGGACTCTCTCACCAGCCCCCCAGAGCTCCCTGCCCAGCTGGAGCTGGGATTCATCCCCAAGAGCTCCTGGGCTGGCAGCTTACACACTCTGACACTGCCCTCTTTCCTCAGAGAACCGTTTTCCTTTGGATTTCCCAGCTTATCTTAATTTTTCTTAATAAATCCAGCAAGTTTTCCCTGCTGGAAGGCAGACCTGACTGGGCTGGCTCTGCCAAGCCTTTCCCACTTCCAGTGGGGCCATTTGAAGCCCTGAGTTCAGGTTACAGCTGCTCCAACACCTCCCCAAGGAATGTCACATGGATTATGTTACTGGTGGCTCTGCCGGTCCTTTAGGGAAAGGTAAGAACACACTCAGGATGAGGAGAGCTTTAACGCTTCCCTCCTCCCCAGGAAACCACGTTTTTCATAAAGAAAAGCAAGGGTTTGGGGAAGATATGATGTTTTTTCCATGGCCAACAGGCAGGTGGGGCTCTGGAAAGGCTTTAACAGGATTAACAAACGTATCAGGGACATAATGGGATAAACCCCGAGGGTTTGGCTTAAGGAAGATCCCAGAATCGAGTCGTTAAAACAGCCTGGGAATTTTGCAGTGGAGGTTTGGTCTTTTCCCTGGATTAAGAGAGAGGAACTCACAGCTGGGGTCCCTTCTCATCCACTCCCCCGAAGAGCAGAGCGACGCCGAACGGGCGGGACTGCGGGAGAGAGGAGGGAATGGGTCAGACAAGGACAAGGAAAGGGGGTTCCCCAGCACCCCCAGATCCCCCCCGGATCCCACCATGGCTCCTGGATCGGCGTCTTCCTCCCCAAACTGCAGGGCCAGGTTAGACACAGCCTGTGTCACACTCTCCACCGTCATCGTCTCGTTGTAGGTGAACCAGTGATTCTGCAGGAAAATCCAAATAAAGATTCCCATTATCCCCACGTTCCCAAAATACGACACTCCTGCGTGGCTGAGGTGGAGTGATGCCCTGTGTGGACACAAGGGTCACTTCCCTATGGGACTCAGGGCACAGCCAGCTCTCCCATGGAAGCATCAGGCAGAGTGGGACGTACAAAAATCCACAGGAAATTTTGGGATACCAAAGCCCTGGGATGCCAGTAGGGAAATGCAAAGCTGAAGGGCTTCACCCCAATATCTGTTTTGGAATAATGTGTTATCCAGCTCTCCAGATGGTGGAAAAGTGCTGATATGCAGGAGAAAACCCCAGGAAAATCCTTTGCTGCAGCAAAGATTTGTACCTGGGACCTCCAAGCACCTGAGGCATCCAGGAAATTTAAGGGGATAAAAATAAAACCAATATACCCAGTATTTTGCCAAAACAGTCAGACAGCCCCTACACTCCCAGCAAAGCCTCCAGCTTCCCACCAGCTTCTTTGACAGAGTGATCTTCCCCTTCCCAGGACTCTCAAGGAGTTCCTGGGATTTGTGCTGCTACTTTAAGAACAGAGATGCTGGATCTTACCTGAGTCTCCACTCTGGCCTTGTCAATTAAAGTCTTTGCATCAGCTATTAGGCCACTCATGGCACACCCTGGAATGGGAAAGGGGAAACAGGGGTCATTCCACCCATAATTTGGGATGTGTTTTCCCCCAGACTGCCCAAAGCCCATGTGAAACACAAAGGGCTGCAGGAGAAGATGGTCCCCGAGTGGGAACGTGGGAAAGGGATTTGTCCTGCTGTGCTGGGCACAGGCAAGGCCTCACCTGGAGCCCTGGGAATAGTTTTGGGTTTCTCACAAGAAGGACAATACAGAGCTGGAGAAGGGTCTGGAGCACCAGGAGCAGCTGAGGGAGCTGGGAAAGGGGCTCAGCCTGGAGCAAAGGAGGCTCAGGGGGAATTTCTGGCTCTGCACAAGTCCCTGACAGGAGGGGGCAGCCAGGGGGGTCGGGCTCTGCTCCCAGGGAACAGGGACAGGAGGAGAGGGAACGGCCTCAGGCTGGGCCAGGGGAGGCTCAGGTCAGACAGGTAAATTTTTTCATGGAAAGCACAGTCAGGCCCTGGCACAGGCTGCCCCTGTGAACAGTGGTGGAGCCCCCATCCCTGGAAGGGTTCAGGAAGTGTCTGGATGTGGTACTTTGGGGCATGGATTAGCGGTGGCCTTGGTATGGCTGGACTCAGTGATCTTAGGGGGCTTTTCCAGCCTCAAGGATTCCATGGGATTGAAACAGATTTGCTCCAGAACAACCTGCTGGGAAGGGCCCTGGCTGCCCCACAGCCAGCAGATGCAGCAGGAGCCCCCAGCACAGACTCCACTCTGGGAAGAGGAGCAACCACCACAAGCCCCCAGGAGCAGGAAATCGGACTCTTGGAGCTCTTCCCAAGCCCATGGAGCAGCAACATGGGAAATTTGGAGATTTCCTGCCTTTCAGGGCAACATATTTGGTCATGAGCCCATTGTGGGCCCCTCAGGGCATGGGTGGCTCCAGGTTGGCCTCAGTGTTCCTGGAGAAACTGGCCCCAAGTCAAGCCCACCATAATTCCCCGCCCTCCCAGAGCTAAATTTGGGATGAGCTTTACTGAGGGAGGTCACTGAGGCAGGGGGCAGTGCTTCAGCTGCCTCTTTCTGGTTCCTGGAGCTACGTTCTGCGGGCTTGGAGCCTGGAAAAGCAGTGACCAGGAGCACTGGGAGGGATGAGCATTCCTGCTCCAGGCAGAACTGCCTGCAGGGAGGACTCATCCCAAAACACCACTTCCCAAATTCCCAGGGGATGAACTCTTATCATAAATAATTCACAGTTTTGGGGGTGCTCCCAGAGCTGATCCAGAGGGACCCCCAAGGCCAGATCCCATCTCCGTACCGATGTGGGAGTCGATCTCCACAATCTTCTCGATGCTGCTGGGCTCCATGAGGGGAGACGTGATCCTCTTCTCCACAGCCAGGCAAACTCCCTCCGAGGTCTGGATCCCGATGGCTGTGGAGCCAAGCTGGAAAACACCAACACAGGCTCCAGCTCACACAAACATCCAGCTCAATGCTAGTTCTGACGTATCTGCAGGTGTGTTGGTTTGGACACACACAAATACACTCTGGCTTTGCGTGGTGGATTTCAACGCTTATTCCCTGAATGTTTATTCCCTGAAGGAGGAAATGGGGAAGGTGAAATCCATGTGATTCCCATGAGAACCCAGTGGGGCTGCTGCACATCCTTCATCTTTCCAGCAACAGCAGTTTGTGGAGCCTGGTGAGTGTAAAAGGCCCTGGGAATTCCCCTCTGCCAGAGGGAAAAAAGAGTTTAAAGGGCAAGAGGATTTCCCACATCAGTACAAATCCCACTGCAGCTGCACCCCGGGCGTGGGCACTTGGCTTTCCATGAGCTCCTGTTCTCCCCAGAGTCCCAGTTCCACCCTGAGATTGCAGGACACCTCAGTGTCACCACGGCCACAAGCACAGGGACAGATCTCAGGGGCTCCTGGCAGCCCTTATCTGGATCCTGCCGTGATCCTGCCTTGATCCCACCTCAATTGTGCCAACTCTCATCTTGATTCTACCCTGATCCCACAAATCCCTGCCTTGATCCCACCAGCCCCTCCTTTGATCCCCCTTTCATCCCATCAGCCCCTGCCTTGATCCTACCATGATCCTACCAATGCTTATCTGGATCTTCCCAGCCCCTAACCTTGATCCCACCAACCCTTACCTTGATCCTATTTAATCCCACATCGTCCTACCTTAACCCCACCTTAATCCCACCAACTCCCAAACCCAATCCAGCCTTGATCCCACCACCAATTACCTTCATCCCACTTTGATCCCATCCTGCCCTGATCCCACCTTGCTCCCAGCACTTGCAGCTTTCCCACACCATGGAATTTCCTGACATAACACTCTCAGTGTGCAATGCTGACTCCCAACATCCACTTGAAGACACGGGGTTTAATTTTAACCCCAAGACTCCCCGGAAAGCTGCACCTACAGGCACAGGTATGGCAGGAGATCTATTTTAATTTATGAAGTCAGCATGGTCACCAACATCCTCCTGGGAGCTTTAATTCCCAAGTCCTTGATAACTTTATTACTTTTCCTGTTATGTTATTAGTTTATTCCTCTTTTCAGTGCTCCAAGGAGCTAAAGCAACACAAGGAAGATGAAGCCAGGACCCTTCTGCCCAATCCAAATACCTCGAAGCTTTTTCCCTTCAAAACTTGACTTCCTTCTTCCAAATTTAAACTTACTACCAATCAACACCCACATTCTACAAATATAATAAACAGGAATATTTATCAATTAAGGACATTTATCAATTCAGGATATTTTAATCCCCATTTATCAATTAAGGATATTTAAACCCCATTTGGCCCTGAAAAGGTGAGTTTACTCATAACAACCTTCACCTTCACATTTTACATCCCCCCAAGAAGCCTTTTAGGTTCGATTTGGGGATAAACAGCTTCAGATTGGTTTGGTTTGGGGATAAATCACTTGGTAGGACAGGGGAGAGAACATTTTGCTGAATTTCAGGGAAGATCGATGGGTTTTGGTTCTTAGTGACCCATAAAAGAGCAGAGCTGTGGGATGTTTGGCTGGAGGAAACAGACACAGCCTGGCTTAGTCCTGACCAACCCACACCTGGGGTTTGCAGGAGCCCAAATGTCACAGTCTGGAAACTTTTTAAAAGTACCTTTATGGCCTCGATGGCATATTCCACCTGGAAGAGCCTCCCCTCTGGAGAGAACGTGTTCACACCCCTGCAAGGACAACACAGACAGAGTGAGAGGGGCAGGAAACCACTGGAATTCAAGTTTCCAAAACCAAAGGAAATCAATGGCTCAAGGGCGAAGCCACCTGGGCACAGGTAACACAGGTGGGGCACAGGGGACATGTCCCCCTCAGCAGTGAACACCCGTGGGGTGTGGATTCAGGATGTCCATGGAAAGGAACACCAGAAAAGCCAGCAGGTCAAGGGACGGGTGAGACGCAGGTGGGGGGGTCACTGCACACTGTGGGTGCTGGAAGCCTTCGGAATCCAAAGGGTGCACCAGGAGCCAGAAAGGTTTTGTTTTACCATGGAATCCTTGAGGTTGGAGAAGTCCTCTGACATCGTCGAGTCCAACCGTTCCCCCAGCACTGCCAAGGCCACCACTAACCCATGTCCCCAAGTGCCACATCCACGTGTTTTTTGAGCCCTTCCAGGGTCAGCGACTCCCCCTCTGCCCTGGGCAGCCTGTGTCAGGCCTGGATAGCCCTTTCCATGAAAAAAAAAATCCCAGTATCCAAACTAAACATCCGCGGCCCAACTTGAAGCTGTTTCCTCTTGTCCTGTCCCTGTTCCCTGGGAGCAGAGCCCGAACCCCCCCGGCTGCCTTCTCCTGTCAGGGACTTGTGCAGAGCCAGAAGGTCCCCCCTGAGCCTCCTTTGCTCCAGGCTGAGCTCCCTCAGCTCCCCCAGCCGCGTGTCCTGATCCAGACCCACCCTTCCGCAGCTCCGTTGCTCCTCACTGGACACGCTCCTTTCCCTGGATACCCCATCCCACCCCATCCCCACACACCAACCAAGGGCTCACGAGCTCCCGCCGCCCTCGGGTCCGTCCCATCCTGGCAGCCCCCGGTCCCGTGGCAGGGCCCAGCAACGCTGCGAGCTCCTGGCAGCTCCCGGTGCGATCCCAGTGAGGGAGGCGCCGGTCGGGATGCCCCGGACCGGTCGGGCCGCGCCGTGTGCAGGCCCGTGACTCAGCCGCGGGTGCGGGCGGGTACTCACCGGTCGTACTCGGAGCGTGTGAGGAACATGGCGACGGCGGGGCCGGGTGGTTCCGGAGGATCCCGCGGACTCCGGAGGTGCCGGGGGGCTTCGGGCGTTCCAGGGGCGCCGGGAGAGCCGCGGCCTCACGGGGGCTGCAATGCCGCTTCCGGCCCCGAGCACCACTTCCGCCCGCGCCGCCCGCCCATTGGGTAGCGGCCCTGCGGTCCGACCAATGGGAAGGAGGGGAGGGCGGGATCAGCGCACAGGGAAGGGGCGGGGATTGGAGGGGGTGGGCGGGGCTAGAGGTTGGGGC
>VYXC01008830.1:27593-39788 GCA_013397175.1 Platysteira castanea
TGTCAGGTCCCCGCCATTTCCACGGGCACAGGGGGCACTGGGTGGGTGGGTGGGTGGCTGGGGAGAGGGACTGAGGGTCAGTGAGCCCCAGGAAGGGGGACTCTGGGGACAGGGGGGAGCCAAGCGCCCGCGGCTCTGTCCTGTCCTGGCCATGCCATGAATGGCTCCCTGTGAGATTGGATTTCAGGGTGGCATTTCTGCAGCTCGGCCTTGCCAGGGCTGGGGGGCTCCCAGGGGAAACTGAGGCACCGGGGGAACTCAGCCCTCTTTGGGCATCTGCCACCCGGAGGAGCCAGATTGAGGGGCTTTCCCCCAGTCCTACAACTCTTTGGTTTGCATAATCTCACCCACAGAGACTCTGGCCTCCCCCTGCCACTTCGGCCACCATATGGGATCAGATCCCACGTGCAAAGACGCGCCAAAAATGAGGGCAAAATTCCTGAAGGATCCACCAACACTCCTGCTTAGAACCTTAGTGCCACACATGGGGCTGCCCATCCCTGCAGCAACAAGCCTCGTGGCTTACATTCCCCATTTCACCCGGGAAGCTGGGAGCTCAGCCAGGAGGAGTTGTGGGAAAACACTTTGAGAATGGTGTTTTCCCGGCACCCTCATCCAAGAGATGAGGGCAGTGTGACTCTAAGGGCAGGGGAGGGCAGTGCTGGCTCTCAGGGAGGGGACAACTCCAGGGGTCCCACCATGGGGATGCTCCCAGCTGTCTGGAAACCCACTCTGGCACTCAGTACCCTGCCCAAAATTAAGAGAGGGTCGAGGTGGGTTTGGCTTTGGTGTTCCCACCCCCCCAAACATGACCCCCATCTTCAAATCCCGGTGCCTGTAGAATCCCAGTGTTGGAGGGAGGCGCTCCAGGCTGACAGCTGGGGGCTGGCATTGCCCATTACTCAGCACCAGGGGATACAACCCACCCCCCAGGGAGGAAAGGGGTTCCCCCAGGGCCTCAATACCCTCGGACCCATTGACCTCTCCTGTAGCTCTTTGCCATCTTCGCCTTTGGCTCCTGCGGCTCCTTCAGCGGCGAGACCGGAGCCATAGTGAAGTGTGACAGCGCAGAGATGAAAGTCATCACCATCCAGTTCGGGTACCCCTTCAGGTGAGGGGGTGCTGAGCCCTGACAGCCCCCCGGGACTGTCCCCAGATGAGCTGAGGGGTGCTGGGTTGGGGTCTGACTCCCTTCCTGCTGGCGGGACCTCCATGGGACCACAGCCATGGTCTCTGCGGTGCCGTGTTCGGGACCATCAGGCTGGGGACCATCCACACCCTGACACCTTGGGACATCCCCCAGCTTCAGTTCCTGATGCCATCCAGGGGGATTCTTGTTAAGCATGGAAGACTGGGGTGGGGAAGGAGGGGAATTCTTATTAATCAGGGAAGACCAGGGGAATCCTGATTTATCTGGGAAGGCGATGATGGAGTTGGGCCAGATGAGAGCCATGGTTCTAACCCCTTTCCTCTGCCATGGGCCCCATGCCAGGGCACTAGACCCTGGAAGAGAATCCAGGTTATGGCAGTGGATCTGTGCCCCCCCCATCCCAGGGGACCACCCCAGCCTGGTTATTCTAGCCATCCCCATCAAATCTCCCATTCCCAGGGGACCACCCCAGCACTTTTTCCATCCATCCCCCCATTCCAGGGGACCATCCCAACCTGGTTATTCCAGCCATCCCTGTCATCACCTCCACTCCCAGGGGACCAACCTAGCGTGGTATTTCCACCTACCCCCACCATCCTCTCCATTCCCAGCCCCCTGACACCCCTCTCCCTGTATCCCAGGTTATACCAGATTTCCTTTGGGATGCCAGATTGTGAGTCAAATGACTCAGAAGCCCGCATCCTGTACCTCACTGGTGATTTCTCCGCTCCTGCTGAGTTTTTCGTGACCCTGGGGGTCTTCTGCTTCCTCTACTCCATGGCAGCTCTGGTGCTCTACCTCCGCTTCCATTCCCAGTACACCGAAAACACGAAGCTCCCCTTCACAGTAAGGCAGGCTCATCCCTCGGGACATGTGGAGCCAGCGCCACGCCAGGATGGCAGCTGATCCCAGTCTCTCATCCTGGCAGGATTTCTGTGTCACCGTCTGCTTTGCCTTCTTCTGGCTGGTGGCAGCGGCGGCGTGGGGCAAGGGGCTGAGCGACGTGAAGGCAGCCACGCGCCCCTCCACCCTCATCTCTGCCATGGGGGTCTGCCAAGTCGGTGGGGTGGTCTGCAGCCCTGGCACCACGCCGGCCATGGGGCTGGCCAACATCTCCGTGGTGAGGGCCGCACGGGCACACGCATGGGCACACATGGCTAGATACGTGTAATTGTTTCCTTGGGAGCACAGTTGGTGGGGTTCGAGCAGAGCTGAGCAGCGCACGGGCACACAGCCCACAGCTGCAAACCCGTGCGTGTGAGCACAGCAGTGCACATGCGTGTTCACGGGACAGCACACACGGACGTGTGAGCACACTGTGCATGCACAGCACACAGGCACACTCACAGGTGCACACGCGTGTTCACGGGACAGCACACACGGACGTGTGAGCACACTGTGCACGCGCAGCACACGGGCACACTCGCAGGTGCACACAGGTGTATATGGGACAGCACACGTGGGCGTGTGAGCACACTACACGCACAGCACACGGGCACACTCGCAGGTGCACACAGGTGTACACTCACACACACGTCCTTGTGTGTGCGCACGTGTGCCAGGCTCCTGAGCTCAGCCAGGAGACGGCAGTGGGAATGTGGATGTACACGTGAAAATGTGGGCACACTCATGGAAATGTGGGTGAAAACGTTCCACAGCCGCCTGCCTTGGTCCTGCGGGATGTGGGATCCACCCTGCACCCCCCCCAGCCATCAGGGACTCCCAGGATGGGGTGGGTGGTGGTGGTGCGGTCCCTGGCATTGGTGTCGGGGATGTGTGGGGTGCATGATGTGCATGGGGGCGTAGGGCATGTGGGGTGCATGAGGTATATGGGGCTTGTGGGGTGCATGGGGTGAACTGGGGTGCATGAGGTGCATCTGGTGTGGGTTGCATGCTGTACATGAGGTGCATGAGGCACATGGGGCATATGGGGTCCATGGGGTGCACGGGCTGTGTGGCACATGTGGGGCACATGGGGTGCATAAGGTGCCTGGGGTTTATGGAGCACATGGGGTGTATGGAGAGTATGGGGTGCATGGGGCACATGGGGTGCATGGGGCATGTGGATTACGTGGGGTACATGGGGTGTACAGGACACAAGTGGGTTACACAAGGGTAACATGAGGCACACGGGGTGCCTGGAGCACAGTGCATGGGGTGTATGGGGTGTATAGGATGGATGGAGTGTATGGGGTGTATGGGATGGATGGAGTGTATAGGGTGTGTAGGACACACACGATGCACAGGGTACATGGGGTGTAGGTAATGTATGGGGTGCATGGGGTGTATAGGGTGCATAGGGCACACACGATGCACAGGGTACATGGGGTGTAGGTAATGTATGGGGTGCATGGGGTGTATAGGGTGCATAGGGCACACACGATGTACAGGGTACATGGGGTGCTTGGTGTGCTGTGCTGGTGCTGTGCTCCCCCAAGGGTGCCCCGTGGGACCTTCTCTCTTCTTCTCTGTCCTCTCTCCTCTCCCCTTTCCTCTCCTGCAGCTCTTCGGGTTCCTCAACTTCCTGCTGTGGGCCGGGAACTGCTGGTTCGTGCTGCGGGAGACGCAGTGGCTGCGGCCGCCCGCGCCCCGCGACAGCGCGGCCGAGCAAGGCGCCATCGACAAGCAGTGACCCCGGGGCCCGACCCGGCCCGGGGATCCCGCCCGGCCCGCGGGACCTCGCGCCGGCCGCCGGACCGAGGACGGGGTGCCGCTGTCCCCGGGGTTGGAGCCGCCGGGGGTTCGGATGCCGAAGGGGGACATGGAATCCCGGGGGTCCCGCTTGTTGTCGGGGGCTCTGGTGTCACCCGGGGTCCATGTCTGTATGGGGGCGCATAAAGTCCTGGGTACCAGCTCTGGATTGGGGCTCCTGGTGTCTGCCTCGGGATGGGGGTGCGCACGCCCCTGGGTGGGGTACGCACGCCCCTGGGCGTCCTGGTCCATATAGGAATAAACCGGTCCCTATCTCTGGTATAGGGGTAAGTGTGGACCTCAGATCAGTATTGGGCTGATGGGGGGTCCCAGACAGGTAACAGGGGACCCCAGGCCAGTAAAAGGATAACCAGGAACCCCAGACCGGTACGGGGATAGCAGCAGGCACCACTCTGGTATAGGGATCACCTGGGACCCCAGCCTGGTATGGGAATAATGGCAGGGGGTCCCAGCCCCATATAGGGATAATAGGGAGTCCCGGATCAGTATAAGAATAATGAGGGACGCTAGGCTGGTGTAGGCATAACGGGAGTCCCCAGCCGCGTACAGGAATAACTTGGGACCTCAGCCATGTATGGCAACACCCTGGGATCACAGCCCAGTATAGGAATAACTATACCAGACCCCAGCCCGTTATGGGGATAACTGGGGCTCCGGGATAACAGAGAACCCCAACCGAATATATAGATACCGAGTGCCCCTAACCTGTTATAGGGATACCGAGTACCCCCATCCCGGTATAGGGATAACAGGAGACCCCAGCCTGGTACAGGGATCACTTGGGACTCCCGAGCCAGTGCGAGATATCGGGTGCCTCCAACACAGTTTCGGCATATCGGGTGCCCGATCCTGGCACGGGGCCATCTGGCAGCCCACCCCGCTGCGGGCTCCGCGGGGTCGGGCCGGGCGGGGGTCGCGCCGGGACTACCGTGCCCGTGGTGCCGCGGNGGCCGCGCCCGCCCAACCCCGGTCCGAGCGCCGCCGCGCGGCGGGCGGGCAGCGGCACCGGGAGAAGGGAGTCCGGCACCGGGAACCGGCAGCGGGGCATCCCGCACCGGGCACTGGGAACGGGGCATCCTGCGCTGGGAACCGGGAACGGAGCATCCTGCACCGGCCACTGGGAACCGCGAACCGGGCATCCTCCGCCGGGCACTGGGAACCGAGAGCAGGTTTTGCACCGGGCAGCAGGAACGCCTCGCTCTGCCCTGGGAACTGGGCGCTAGGAACGGGGCATCCTGCACTGGGCAGTGGGAAACAGGGCACTGGGAACCCTGTAGTGGGCATCGAGACGTGGCACGCACTGCCGGGACCTGGGCACACAGCAGCGGGTGCCGGGTCTGGATGCCCCGTGCAGGGTTCCCAGTGCCCAGGTTCTGGTACCGGGTGCCCGGAGCAGGATGTCCTGGCACGTCCTAGGATGTTCCCTGGCACTGGGAACTGGACACCTGGAATGAAGCATCCTGTACTAGCACCTGGCACTGGGAACAGGACAGCCAGACCTGGCACCCTGCACTGGGAACCAGACACTGGGAACAGGGCACCCTGCACTGGGCACCTGCTACTGGGCACCTGGTACTGGGAACGGGCACTCTGTGCTGGGAACCTGGTACTGGGAACGGGGCACCCTGCACTGGGCACCTGCTACTGGGAATGGGGCACTGGGCACCTGCTACTGGGAATGGGCACTCTGTGCTGGGAGCCTGGTACTGGGAACAGGGCACCCTGCACTGGGAACCAGACATTGGGAAAGGGGCACCTTGCACTGGGCACCTGGAATCTGGCACTGCATGTCCAGACCTGGCACCCAGAACTAGGACTGGGCACCCAGCACTGGGCAACATGCACTGGGAATGTGGCATCCTGCACTGGAACGTCTGGAAATAGGAATGGGACACCCAGAACTGGGCACCAGGCAACGGGAATGGGACATCCTGCAGTGGGTACCAGGCACCAGGAATTGGGCACTGGAACCTGGGAATGGGCACTTCCTGCACTGGGAATGTGGCATCCAGCACTGGGCAGCTGGCACCAGGAATCGGGACTGGGAACCTGATACTGGGCAGCCAGACGTGGCACCCAGTACCAGGAACTGGGCACTCAGCACTGGGCATTTGGCACTGGGAACAGGGCATCCTGTACTGGACACCCGGCACTGGGAACTGGGAATGGGGCATCCTACAAAATTGCCCAATACCAGGAACCAAACACCAGAAATCCTGCACTGGACACCAGGCACCAGGAACCGGGCACCTGGAACTGGGCACCCTGTGCTTGCACTGGGAACTGGGCACTAGGCAGCCAGACTGGGCACCAGGAACCAGGAACTGGGCAGTGGGATCTCTGCTCTAGGAACTGGGCACCCAGCACTGGGCACCGATCTGGCACCAGGCACCCCAGTCTGCCCACTGGGAGCCTGTGCCTGTTACTGGGAGCCAGTTACTGGGTGCCCCATCCTGGATTCCAGACCTCCCAGGTGCAGTGGACACTGGTGGGAACAGAGCAGTAACTGGGGAGCCTGGGCCGGGAACTGGTTGCCACCATTACCCCAGGGCAGGCAGTGGGTACTGGGAGCCCCAGGTGGGGGACTGGGCGTCAGGTGCTGGGCACTGGGATAGCCTGCACTGGGAACTGGGCAGGGCGCACTGGGAGACAGCTGCCCCTTACTGGGAGCTTGGCTGTGTCCCAGTGGGCTCTCAGCACTGGGACTGGCTACCCCAGACCGGGCACCAGTGCCCCGTGATGCATCTGAATGGGTCTGGGTGCCCAGTATGGCACAGCTAGATGGCACTGGGCACCCAGTATGGCATGGCCAGGCAGGACTGGGAGTGTATGCCCAACATGGCCCAGCTGGGTGGCACGGGTTGCCCAGTATAGCACGGATGTGACTGGGTGCCCAGTATGGCATGGCCAGGCAGGCAGGACTGGTTACCCAGTATGGCACAGCTGGATGGAACTGGGCGCCCAGTATGGCATGGCCTGATAGGACTGGGATGGACTGGGCACCGTCACCACTGGCTCAGTGGCCACCAGTCCCCCCAGAGCAGAGCCCAGGACACCGGCCAGGCACGGCCAGTGGAGCCACGACCGTGTGGGAACCAGCGTGTCCCAAGGGTGTCGCATCCCGGGACCAGGATGTTCCCAGGGGTGTCACGTGCCAGGACTGGGGTGTGCCAGGGGTGTCTCATCCCGCAGTGAGGGTGTCCTCAGAGATGTTCCATTCCCGGGCAAATATGTCCCAGGGGTGTCACATCCCAGGACTGGGGTTTTCCCAGGGGTGTCACATCCCATACTGGGGTGTCCCCAGGAACATCCTGCTGGCACTGGGCTGCCAGGATGGGGACTCTGGAGGTGGTGACGCAGCACAGTGCGACCTCACTCACAGAATGGCTCAGTCTCTCTGGTCTAATTTTGTCTGGTTTAATTGTTCCAGGAGCAGGAATGCCGGGACCATCCCTGTGCGGGAGCACTGGGACCATCCCTGTGCCAGCCACTGACAGGATTTTGTCTCTGGCAGGATCAGGGTCAGAGCTGGAGGAGAATGGGAAGAGTGGCAGCAAGAAACTGGACACCATGACCCTGATTAAGGAAGGTGAGCTCCTCTCTGGGGTGAAACCCAGCGTTTCGGGGCTGTGGGGGCTTTCGAGCTGGGATCGCTGTCTGCAGCGTTTCCAGCAGTGCCAGGTCTGTGCCGGCTGACTGAGCTCTCCCCACAGACATGGACATCTTCGGGCACTGCCCTGCGCACGACGAGTTCTACCTGGTGGTCTGCAACCACTGCAGCCAGGTGGTGAAGCCCCAGNCCACCCTCCTGGCAGAACGCCGGCACGGCCCGCTCAGCAAGCTCTACGCCCGTGCCACCGCGTGCCACGTCGCCGTGAACGGGCAGCCGGTGCCCGGCGGGACCCCCGGAGCGGCCAAAGCGCTGCAGGAGAAGCATCCCGGTGCCCGCGGGAGAGCCCAGCCCCTCCCCGAGCACACGGACAAGGACAACAACCTCTGGTGAGCGCCGGGATGGGCGACGCTGGTGCCGTTGNGAATGCCACTGGGGCTGGCTGTGGGGCTACAGCCTGCGGGGGGGCATGGTGCTGGGAGGCCTGGTGTGGGCTAACGGTGGGCTTATNCCCTCCTGGCAGAACGCCGGCACGGCCCGCTCAGCAAGCTCTACGCCCGTGCCACCGCGTGCCACGTCGCCGTGAACGGGCAGCCGGTGCCCGGCGGGACCCCCGGAGCGGCCAAAGCGCTGCAGGAGAAGCATCCCGGTGCCCGCGGGAGAGCCCAGCCCCTCCCCGAGCACACGGACAAGGACAACAACCTCTGGTGAGTGTCGGGATGGGCGACGCTGGTGCCGTTGTGGAATCACTTTGATCCCACCCCTCCTGCCCAAAATTCTCTCCACAGCTTGTTTGTGCCCGTGGTGAACCTGGAGAAGATTCCCAGCATTCCCAAACCAGACGGGCACGGGATCAAGGTGCCCCCCAAAGCCGTCCCCACCAACTCCAAGGAACCCCTGGGGAAACCGGCGGCTGCCGCGGTGCCCAAAGAGCCCCCGGTGCCGGCCGGGGTCGGGGGGGATTCGGCGATGCCGGAGAGCATCCCCGCTCCGGGGGAGAAGGATGTGGGGGCCCCCAAACCGCCCCCCAGGTCCCACAGGAAGCTGGCGCGTGAGTCCCCCCTTTCCTTGCCGGCCATGGGGGGGGGCGGATGATCCCAGCGGGACATCCTGGTGCCGGAATTCCGGTGGCCAGGTCTAGCAGCGGGGTAGGTACCAGGGGAGTGGCTTCCCCCCACTCTCCTCTGGCGGGTTGGGGGGGTCCCTGCCCTCCCCCCAGTTCCGGTCATCCTGCAGGTTTAGGGTCTCCACGTGACTGCTCCCGAGGCATGGCCACGGCAGGAGTGGGAGCCGAGGATGGATCCCCAAATTTGCGTGTGTTCCTCCGAAAATGGGGGCCAAACACGTGTGCCCCGTAGAAATATGGAGGTAGAACAGGTGTCTCCCCACAATATGGGGGTTGAACTTGTGTCCCCCACAAAAATTGGATATGGGATCATAAAAATATGGGGGTCAAATGTGCATTCCCCCCAAAATATGGGGGTTGGGTATGTGTCCCCCAGAACAGAGGGGTTGAACATATGTCCCCCCAAAAATATGGGGTTTGGATGTGTATCCCTCCAAAATATGGGGGTCAAACATATCACCCCAAAATATGGGTGTTGAATGCATGGTCCCCCAAGATATGGGGGTTGGACACATGTTCCCCCCAAAATACGAGGATGAAACGTGTGTCCCCCCAAAATACGGGGGTCAAATGTGTATCCTCTGAAAATGTGGGGGTTGAACGTGTGTCCCCCCAAAATGTGGGGTTTGGACATATGTCACCCCAAAATATGGGATTTGAGTCCATAACCCCAAAATATGTGTGTCACCCCAAAATATGGAGTTAGGATGTCTGCCCCACCCAAAATACGGAGTTTGGACATATGTCACCCCAAAATATGGGGGCTGGACGCATATCCCCCTAAAATATGGGGACCAAATGTGTTGTCTCTCCCAAAATATGGGGGTATAACACATGTCCCCCCAAAATATGGGGGTCAAATGTGTGTGTCACCCCAAAATATGGGATTTGAGTCCATAACCCCAAAATATGTGTGTCACCCCAAAATATGGAGCTAGGATGTCTGCCCCACCCAAAATACGGAGTTTGGACATATGTCACCCCAAAAGATGGGTGTTGGACACATATTCCCCAAAATATGGGAGTCAAACATGCCTCCCCCGCCCCAAAATACAGGAGCCAAACGCCGCTGTGCCTACAGACACTCCCAGGTGACAGCAATGCCATCAGCAGGACCCAGGTGAAAGTGGGGGGGTCACCCCAGGGAAGGGGAAAAAAAGGGGGGGGCTCACCCTGCAGAGGGGCAAAAAGGGGAGGGAGCAGCCCATGGTGACTCCCCCACCCCCTCAAAGCTTCCCAGGGCTGTGTCCCCCCCAAGAGCTGCTCCGAGGAGTGGGTGCTCCATGCCCAGCCCTGGTGGGGGTGTTGGGGTGCCCCCCAGCACTCCCCAGCACCCGCTGCCTCCGTGTCCCACCAGGTAAGGAGTGTGACCTGAACCGGCAGTGTGGGGTGCGGAACCCCGACACCAACAAGCTCTGCACCCGCCTGCTGACCTGCAAGGTAGTGGCAAGCGGGGAGGGGACACCCCAATATCCCCACCCTGGGTGTTCTGGGGGGTCCTGAGCCCCTCCCTGCTGTCGCCCAGATCCACTCGGTTCACCAGCGCCGGGAGGTGCAGGGCCGGGCCAAGGACTTCGACGTGCTGGTGGCCGAGCTCAAGGCCAGCAGCCGCCGAGGGGACCCCCCGAAAGACAGGAGCCCCCCTGAGAAGGAGCCGCTGCACCCTGCCCTGCAGGACACCCCCTCACTGCTGCAGCCCCCCAGCACCCCTCCCTGCCGAGCCAGGCTGCCCCACTGCCTGCACCCCCCCAGGTGAGCACCCCACGGATTTCGGGGGGGGCCTCCTCTCACCTTTCCCCACCTGAATTGGGGAGGATGCCTTGATAGGGCAGGGATGGGAGTAGGGATTTGGCGGGGTCCATCTCACCCCCTCCCTACCTGAACTGGGGGGGAATGTGGTTTGGAGCAGGGATTTGTGGGGTCTCATCTCACCAGCGGAATTTGGGGGGGATGTGGATGGGAGCAGGGATTTGGGGGGTCCTGTCTCACCCCCTCCCCACCTGAATTAGGGGAAGATGTGCCTGGGAGCTGGGTTTTGGGGGGTCCCATCTCACCTTTCCCCACCTGAACAGGGGGGTGTGGCAGGGCAGCAGGAATGTGAGTGAGGAATTGTGGGGTCCTGTCTCAGCCCCTCTGCACCTGAATTGGGAGGGGAGGTGAATGGAAATGGGGATTGGGGGGGGGTCCCATCTCACCTTTCCCCACCTGAACTGGCAGGCACATTGTAGGGATTAGGAGTGGGGGTTTGGGAGGTGGGGTCTTGTCTCACAGTGACCCTGCCAGTATCGAGCACCCCAAAACTTCCTCTCCGGTGCAGGGCCCGACTTTCCTCTGACAGTGACCCTGAGGATGCTCCGGCCACCTCTGGGGAGGGGGGCACCGGAGGCTTCCCCCTCCCCCTGCCCAAGGAGGGCAGCCGTGTGTCCAGCGAGGAGAGCGAGGAGGAGGGGGGCGAGGAGCCCCCCCGGACCCCAGTGCGCCCACCACGGCCTCAGGCGGTGAGCGAGGGGAGCCCAGGGTGGGGCGGGGACCCCCAACTCCGCCAGCAGCCCATCCACGGGTCCTGTTCCCAGCTCTGTGCCAGGTGGGGGGGTTGAGGCGGGGGCTTGGGGGGGCTGCAGTGACCCTGGCACGGTGCCCCCCGCAGTTCTGCACCTTCGGGAGCCGCCTGGTGACGCCGGGCTGTTACGTGTTCGACCGGCGGCTGGACCGGTTCTGCGCCGCGCTGGGCTCCATGCTGGAGCGGCACCTCAGCGCGCACAGGTGGAGGTGAGCGGGGGCCCGGGGGGCTGAGGGGGCCCCGGGGACAAAGCCACCCGNGGCTGTTTGGCTGTTTCACCCCTCCTCACCCGAACTGGGGTGGAACAAGGCAGGGCTGTGAATGGGGATTCGAGGGGATGTCCTGTTCCACCCCTTCCCACCCAAACTCGGGGGNTGTCGCACCCCCTCCCCATTCAGACTGGGCGGGATAAGGTGAGGATGCAGGGATGGGAGTGGGGAATTGGAGGGGGTCTCATTTCACCGCATTCTGATCCAAACTGATGGGGATAGAGGGATGGGAGCAGGGATTTGGGACCCCCTCCCCACCTGAATCAGGAAGGATTTGGGGGACAAAGATGGGAGTGGGGATTTGAGTGGTCCCATTTCCCAAATTGGGGAGGACAAGGTGGGGATGCAGGACTGAAAGCAGAGATTTGGGGGGGCTGTTTGGCTGTTTCACCCCTCCTCACCCGAACTGGGGTGGAACAAGGAAGGGCTGTGAATGGGGATTCGAGGGGATGTCCTGTTCCACCCCTTCCNTTCCCACGCAAAGTCGGGGGGCAAGTTGAGGATGCATGGCTGCAAGTGAGGATTTGGGGGGGCTCCCATCTCACCTTTCCACACCTGAACTGGGAGGGACAGGGTGGGGTCAGCGGGATGGGAATGGGGATTTGGAGGGGTCCCATCTCACCTCTCCCCACCCGAACTGGGGGGATGTGGTTGGGAGCAGGAGTTTTGGGGGTTCCCCATCTCACCCGCCCCCTCCCTTCTCACAGGAAGATCCCTCCAGCCGTCGTTCCCCCTCTTCACCTCCCCGCAGCCCCCCCCAGCCCCGCT
>VYXC01008832.1:2742-20608 GCA_013397175.1 Platysteira castanea
TGTATAACCCAGAGAGCCTTGTCACTTAGTTCTACAAGCCGGGACTTAGTTAAAGGTGGGTGCGCCTCCCGCTTTTAATTATAAGGGAGCTTGCGCCGGCACCGAGCTTTGGTGTTTTTATCTGCTCGGCTTAGTTGTGTTCAGTTAAAGAGAAATGAAGTGCGCTTGCACCACAAGCCTCCCTTGGGATTCAAGCTCTGGTCTGTGGGCTTCCTGGTCAGCAACGCTGACCTTCTAGCTACAGGCGGTTTCTCTGTTATTTGCTAGTCTGAGGTCAGTGTGTAAGAGCTCGCCGGGATCTATGAATTCACCATATTATCTAGAGAGTTTAGTTTTGCCAGCCAGGAGTCAGTTAAAGGTAGGTGCGCCTCCTACTCTCAATTAAAAGGAGCTGCCTGGGCACAAGGCATTTACTGGGATTTGGCGTTTGTATTTACTTGGCTTATTTGTGTCTGGTTAAGGAAAAATAAAAGTTACTTGTATTGAGCTTTTTCGGGATTCGAACTCGGGTCCGTGGCTTTTTAGTTCGCCACACTAACCTTTTACCCACAGGCAACTACTCCCTTACCTGCTCACCTGGGGTAGACTAGTCAAGGCTTGCTGGGGGGTTTACGAATTTCCCATGTTACCCAGAGCACTTTGTCACTTCGTTTTACAAGCCAAGACTCAGTTAAAAGGGGTACAACTCCCACTTTCAATTAAAAGGGAGCTTGCACGGGCACAGAGCCTCCACTGGAGTTCGGCTTTTGTATTTGCCCGGCTTATTCGTGCTCAGTTAGAAAAAAAATGAACAGCGCTTGCACTAAGCCTTTCCCGGGATTCAAACTCTGGTCTATGGGCTCTCTAGTCAGCCACTCTAGCTTCGCTACAGGCAGTTACTCGGTTACTTGCGTGCCTGGAGTCACCTAGTATAGGCTTGCTGGGTTTATTAAGCCAGCTGTGTTACACTGGGAGCCCCGTCGCTCGTTTTTTTTTGTTTATTTTTTTAAACACCGGGACTCAGTTAAAGATATTGCCTCTGTAATAATTTTAGCTGTGTCACCTAAGAAACAGCCACGTCTCACAGTACTTGACACTCCGCCTGGCTCCAACTTAGAATCGGGCATGCGGGCTTGTCAACAAAGAAACAGCCGCGCCGCGCTCTAGCGCGCGCGCTTTCTAACGAAGAACTGACTGCGTCGCGCTCCAATGCATGCGTTTTCTAACAAAAAGCTGACCACGCCAGGCCCTTACGCGTGCGTTTATAACGAAGAACTGACCGCGCCACGCTATAAGGCGTGCGAGTTTTTTAACAAAGGACTGTCCACACCGCGCCGCGCTCTAATGCGCACGCTTTTTAACGAAGAACTGCCCACGCCGCGCTCAGTGCTGACTTAGAATGGCATGTGTGCGGACTTTATGTTCCTAACGTCACACTCGTGAATCAGACTACTCAGCTTTCTGCGTGCCCGAATTCAGTTTAAGATGGCACACGAGGATCTGGTAATCTTAACTATATCCCAAGGAATTCAGCAGTTCGTCACCTCGCGCCCAAAGTCGGTTAAAAATGGTACGCGTGTGTTTGTTAATTCGAGCTGTGCCATGAGATGCCCTCTGCTATTCAAGCTTTCCTTTTTAGCAAAGCGGGTAGCTTGTAAGTGACTGCCGCCTCTCCCTTGGCAACCCCTGCACTGGGGGCCCCTATTTTCCCAGATTAGCCACTCGCTCGTTTTTCTTTTGCCTCCTTCCGTTCCTGGCCGATTCCCTCACGGGAATATCGGAACCACAGTAGTAGGAAGACCGCACTCGCTTCGGCGGTCTGTGTTACACAGCTCCTGTCTCAAGCACTCCTTCACACTCTCTCACACACACACACCCCTTTTTCTGTACACTGCGATCGCAACACTAATTACTAAACAGTGTCATGAATATGATTCTGCGTGCCCTGGCACCAAGGTTTCTGTAATCACAAACTGACAAAGAACAAAAAGAAGCTTCCTTTGTAACTTGCCACATTTGTTTTTTGAATTAAACAAATCCATCCATTTAACTGGAGTTAAATCTGTGAATTGGAATAAGAGAGCTAGAGACATCTCACGTTTTGTTGCTTCATTTCTCAAAAAAATTGAGTTTTGCTTTAAGGCTCTCCTCTTGCATTCATGCCTTTTGAGTATTGCAGGTGATCTATATCATAGCTAGCCTCCTTAAATATTTCTTTGAACTGGAGGCTGGAACTTGCCCTGCTGCCTATTTGATAGAAGTGTTTTTTTCCTTTTCTTCTCTGTTTCCAAATAGCTCAAAGCACTCACTGTTGCAGTCCACAAATCCACATGGACTTGATTATTTTAAAGCTTAATTTGAGTCTTAAATGTGTACAACTTACATGTAAGTGATTTACATGTGTAGGATCCAGAACTGTTTGAAAGAATGATGGAAAATTATCTGTGCTGCAACAGCACTGTCTTGTGTGAGTTTCTTACATACACCATTGGCTCTTGCAGAGGTTTAATGTCATAAATGACTATGACAGACTTGCATTTTATTATTTTCTTACTCCCTACTGTCTTCTCTTGCTCTATATCTGATTTTGACAAATTGTAGGTATAGGTTTCTGAAGGAATTGGAAATGGAGTATATGATTATAAATTAAAAATTTTTTCTTGAGGGAAAGCAGATGTAGCGATGGTTCAAGGGATTATGAAAAAAAGGTTATAGCAATTATGAAAAAAAGGTTATAGCTGGCTGGCATTCTCCAGAATCTAAGTTTGTGGACTGATATAAAGTAGTGTGCATTCTGGTTTCTGAATTTAATAGGAAAATCTTTAATTTTTTTTTCTTTAATAATAGGTTTGGGTACTTTACTTCCAGAACCCTACATATCACTTATTGCCAGAAGTGTTCCATTCTATTTTCTAAATCCCATGTAGTAATTCTCAGTTTAAATTTAGTCTTGCTGTAAACTATGGTTGTTCTGGCAAATAAGACCAGAGGCATTTATTTCTCTTGTGAGTAGGAGCTGTAGTATGTGACTGCTATAATTAATTGATGTATTTATGGCTAAAAGTTCTGTACATGAAAAACCCAGATGTATCTGATAGAAGAAAATACATATTTGGAGCGGGTGATAGAACTGCAAAATCATGTGTCAACTGTCTGATAAAGCTGAGACTATTTCATTAATGTAAATATAAGCATATGTTATCTTAATGCTGGGGGTTAGGATTTTTCCTTTTGTTTCTTTCTCTCATGGAATTTTGTCCCATCTGTTGCTAAGAGACAATAATGACCGCTACTTAAGAGAGACAAAAGATGTAGCCAAGTGCAACGGGGAGGAGTGCAGCTGGCTGCACTGTTGTAGCTGAGGGGCTTTCTCTTGGAAAGGGCAGAGATACCGTGAGATTCTGGCTCTGGGGTGAGGGACTGGGCTCGGCTCCTCTCTCTCTCGCTCTTGGGATCGGAGGAGAGACAGCTAGTCTGTGGTCGCTGCCCAGAGTATTTGCTGCCACTGTGGAGCTTTTGTCCTTCCACTGTGTGTCCTACCGTGTGTGAGCTTTTGCTAGTTAGAGCAGCTGTTGAACTGGGACCTTATTAATACCCGACCTCACTGGAAAGGACCCTCACCATCTATTTGGGTACCACAGGAGGAAACCGGGGGGTCCAACCCCCTTCCCATTCCTGAAGAGCGTCTCCCTAGCTGCCTGCAGCAGCCACGCCCCACTACTTTCGGCCGCTGCTTTGGGCTTTTTCGCTACACTCTAACCCAGAACCCTGTGTCCACCTGACCCCCGTGGCTCCTGGTAAGGCTGTGGAGTTTTCTGTTACATTTTGTTTGCCACCCTGGGGGGTGTGCCTGCCTCTGCCATCCCAGGAGCTGCTGTGAGGTTTCTGCTGCAGCCCATTTTTGCCATCCAGCCTGCCCGCCATTACCATGTGGGGGAGATGCGACCGAGCTGGCGCCACAGCGCCCCCTGCAGGCGCGGGGGAATCATCGCACCCGCCCTGCCCGGCCGGGAGCCACCAGCGCCCCCTGCCGGCTGTGACCGGAACTGCACCGAAGGGGAAAGGGCCTGGGCCGAGAGAGGCTGGGCTTGGGTCTCTGGTGCTGTTCGGTGTGGCTGCCAGTGCTGTTGGTTGTTTGCCTTTTTATACACACACACACACACACATATATACATATATATGTATATAAAAGTAAAGAACTGCTATTTGTTTTCCCATCTCTTTACCTGCAAGCCCCTTAATTTCAAGATTATAATAATTTGGAGGGAAAGAGGTCATATTTTTCCATTCCAAGGGAGATTCCCACCTTCCCTGACAAACACCTGTCTTTCAAACCAAGATACTCAATAGGTACAACTCTCACTACACTCTGGCATTCAGTTTTTTAGAGATTACACCCAGGAGTGAATTTGCTATACAAGCTAGTAAATCACTGGACTAATGCACAACCAAGAGAGACCAGGATACTGCAGTGTGTCTTAAAGGAAAGTGCTCCAGCTGAATCTTCAAACTTACTGCAGGCTTAAAGAGAGTGAATGTGTTGTTACAGCACATTCCCAAGTTGTAAAGTCAAGTTATGTTGTGTTATAAATTGTAAGTGGATTAAATTCAACTCACAAGCCAATCAGAGTTTGAATCATCCAGAATTTATTAAGCAAGCACAAGCAAGTAAAGCAGCACTGGGCGGCCGGGTGGTCACTGCCCCTCCAATGACGCACAAGCAGTTCCTTTTTCGCCGATCTTTTATGCTACAGTACTTCCGGGTTTTCGTGGCGTTCTTGGCGATTCCTGCGCTTGCGTGGGCTGTTGCTAGGTGGTCTTCTTTGGTCCTCTGGTGGTCGCGGGGAGGAAGGCTGTAGTCTTTCTCCGCATGGTTGGTCATGTACTCACTTTGGAACGCATGCACCTTGCTAAAAGCCTTTACCTAACTATTACAGTTTCCCTTATTAGGGTATATATGTTCAGTTACAACGTGTACTGTACCGGCTATCACGGTTTGACATTTTCGCAATTACGCTCTCTCCGCAGATACAGTTAAGCCCTTTTTAGAATATTTCAACATTATTACACAGTTTTCTTGTGTCACAAGTTTGATTAACAAGTAACTTTAGGCTCCTATTACATGTTGGACCACTGCACTGGGAAGTAAGGAAAACTGATTGATCTTGCAAACAGGACAAGAACATTATGACAAAGATATCCTGTAATGATGAAGAAGTCGAAAACTTGGTAACCTTTTTTCCCCCTTGTGCCTCTCCAAGCCAGTACCAAAGTTGGGTTGATTGGTGGAACACTGTATGCTAGAATAGTTTCAAATCTTACAGCCAAGATAGAAAGTGGGTTNGGTTTTTTTGGGGGGGGGGGGGGGGGAGCGATGGTTGCTGGGGAAAGCAATTTGAAGTCTTGAAAAGCCTTGAGGAAGTAATCCAAATGGCCTGTGTATTTCAGGAACTTGGGATCTAGAAAGTGAAGAGGAGAGATGTTGAAATTTTATGCGCTAGGCCTTTGTAGACCAAGTAGGGATACAGCTTTTGTTGGTCTTAGCTTACAGTACATGGATTGTCCTGTTAATGTATCCAGCTGTCCTGTGAACTGTCAAAGGAAGGGAGAGTGTTTTGTGTCTTCTTTATCTCCCCCATCTCAGAAAGCAGGTGCTATGGGAACAGAAGTAGAACAGCAGCCTTGTGGATCTCCACCTCCAATCAGTCTTAGGACGCTCAGGAATTTTAATGTCTGCTTTCTTTTCCAGTTCTTTCCCAGGCAGCAGCATGGAACTGGCCTAATGTTGGACAATTACACAGCAGCTCTCAGGGCCCCAAGCAACAGCAGTAAATCTGTCACACTTCACGTTCCAATTGCTCTGCTTCTGGCTGACAATGGCTGTGAGCTGCTGCAGACATAGGATGACAACAGTGTTGGCTAAACTATCCCTTTAAAAACTCTGGAGTTTGTGCTGTAACTGGCTTGGCTTTCCCAATTGCTGGAGAAAATTTGGTGGCAGGCCAGTGGCCTCTTCAAGCCCTCAACTAGCTTTTAAAGTGCTATGGAAGTGCTCATTTTAATAAAATACATTAAAAAATAAAGTCTTGAGCAATGTAGGAAGAATCCCACATTGACTGGTGGCACGTAGGTGATGCCATCAGTTGGCTCATTGTTGGCAGATACTAAACCAAGCAGGATTGTGCTCAAAGCACAGCTTGTGCTGACTTTAAGCTGTAGCATTGGACCTGCATTTAGCCTAGAAATGGAAACAAGATGTGGTCAGTTAGGGTTGAAGTTTCTCTCTGTTCATTCTGTATAAGTTTTAATCCAGATTTATGGCCTCAGCTTGCTGATCTCCACTGGTGCAATCATAATTGCTTCCACCTAAGTCTGCTTGTGCAGAAGTAATAGACAAAATTTCCATGTTGGCGTTCTTACAGCTTAGTTTGTATTCCCCTTGTTGGATGACCAAAGATTTCCACGTGGGGATTTTTTTTGGCTGAGAAAAAGATTTCTGTTGATAGTTGCTGCTTTAGTGACATGAAGTCCCTAAAATTTAAATCTTGGGAGGTTTAACTGTGGATGTGATCATGTTACCATTTTAAAGTTCTTAGAACAACAGTGGATGTACTGGGATTGAGTCAACCAGTATCAGTAATTTTTCTGTCTTGCAGTGTAAATGGCCCTATTTAGCATCAAGGCAGCAAAATTCAGCTGTGCAAGAAATGAGAGGATGATGCTTGGCTTAAGAAATCCTTTTCTTATTAAAACCAGATTTTATTGCTGAATTATTTTGTATAGCAGTTTTTATATCTTAGGAATATACATTTAGATACTGATTCACGCAATTGAACAAGTATTCCACTGTATGTATTGTTTTGAGAAGTCATCCTCAGTAGATGTTTGTTCCTTATCCTTTGGCCATGGGTAGGAGAACTTGGTTACTACACAATTTGTAGGTTGTTAATGAGTATTGATCAAATCACTGTGAGGAATTCACATGGCAAATAACCTTTCTAACATTTTCTCCCTTCCATAAATACTCTTTCAATGAGTACAACACCTTCCAGGAGGTTTTGCTGCCTAAAGGGAGTGTTGTGAAAACTTGTAAGACTTTTTCTTAATCACCTAATGGATTAAATTGAGAGTGTTCTTCCAGTGTTAAATTACATGGAGGGGAAATGTCACTCAGTTATTACTCTTTACCTAAAAGTTTTAGCATGGCATTCTTACGTGTAGAAACAAAACATTCCAGACTTTTGGAAAGAGACAAGTTGGAAAGTGTGGAAGTAGAAAACTTAGATCCTGCTGCATGATGTGACAGCAGAGCTCTGAGTGATGTTCAGGATGGTCAGCAAACCTTAGCTTTGACCTGCATAGCAAACAGCCTCAGGCCAACAGCCTCAGGATACATTCATGAAGGTGGGAGGTGTATGAAGAAGTTCCCAGTACGATCAGGGTTTCCAGTAGATCTCAGTTCTTTATTACGCATGTTAGACCAAGCCCATGGGTGATGCAGTACTGTTGGTCTCAGAAGTCTTAGCTTCCTTCCCACTCCTTCAGCTGCCAGCAGAGCTGTGTTGCTTGATATGGGGTGGGGTACAGCTGCCCCTGACCAGCTCTGTGACTGCTGGTGCTATAAGCAGTTTGAGAAACTCTAGAGAAACCAAAGAAATGACTTAGATTTTTGTTTTAAATTATGCTATTACTGGTGTTTAGGAGAAGCAACAGTATGAAGGAACTAAAGGTGTCTGCTGACTTAAGTGTATTCATTTAGAATTATAACATGTAAAAGTCCTAAATCACAAGACCTTGTTTATTAAAACTACTAGCACTGTTTGTTTCCATGTATAACTCCTCTCTTTTTCTAATAAACACATTAATTTCTACTCCATGTTAATTTTAAGAAAGATGTTAATGTCTCTCTTAGACCTGTTTCTGCCATCTTTTTCCTCTGCCTGTTTTTTTCCCCAATAAACATGGCAAATAACTGGTTTTCTCTCTTCACCCTGAAGCCAGGGCTAACAATCAGTAACACATCATCATCATCATCATCTTTTCATGCTTAAAACGTGATTCAGTTAAGAAACCCATGTTTTTGCTACAGAAGGGCCCATAGCATAGTGGGAGATACTGAAGAATGTTTCATGTTCTTGGCTGGGGTAGCTGTGTGTTAGCTAAAGGATACTTGCACTTTTTCTAAAGCTGGCCTNAAGCCAGGGCTAACAATCAGTAACACATCGTCATCATCATCTTTTCATGGTTAAAACGCGATTCAGTTAAGAAACCCATGTTTTTGCTACAGAAGGGCCCATAGCATAGTGGGAGATAGTTTCATGTTCTTGGCTGGGGTAGCTGTGTGTTAGCTAAAGGATACTTGCACTTTTTCTAAAGCTGGCCTCTGTTAACAATGCTTGTGTGTATCTATCTTCATGTTAATGGTGATTTAACTTAAGTGAGAGATACCTGTAATTATGTGCTCTCTCACCTGCAGCCTGATCAGCATCTGTTGAATGGAAAAATTGAAGAGGAGATTTTGATACTTAATTGAATTTAAAAACTTGGTGGGTTTTCTTCATGAACTATGCAAGTTATCACAGAATGGTTTGGGGTTGTGGGACCTTAAAGCTCATCCAGTTCCAACCCCCTGCCATGGGCAGGGCACCTTGCACTAGATCAGATTGCTCCAAGCCCTGTCCAACCTGGCCTTCAACACTTCCAGGCATGGGGCAGCCACACCTTCTCTGGACAACCTGTGCTAGGACCTCACCACCCTCACAGGGAGGATTTTCTTCCCAATATCCAGTCTAAACTTGCCTTCCTTATTCTTCCTCATTTGATGTTTTGTAATGGAAGCTTGACAGTCTGAGTTTGCATTCCTGCTGCTGGTTTTGAGCTGTTTGGACATGTGGGGAACCTTTATCACAGCTTTAACTTCTTCTTGCAGGCTCCACAGAGCTCAATGTGCAATTAAACAGACTCAGGTAACTGTTCAGAAAATAGGAAGGGAGATTGAAGAAAAGCTGAGATGTACATCTACAAGGAATGAACTGGTATGTTTGATTTATTAAAACCTTATTTTATGGGCTTGCTGAAGCATCTGACTGATATCTTAATCGTAAGCTTGGGGGTTTTTTTAACACTTGAACTTGAAATCTTTCTTTACACCTGTAATTTCAAATGGAAACTCATCTGAGAGCTGTGTAATGTCATGAATTTGAGTTGTATGTGTTACTCAGATGGATTAATAAATTGGTTATCCTATTTTTACCTTTATTTTGTACAATCATGCTACCAAAGCATAAACATTGCCCAGTGCACGACAGAGGTCTTTCAGGAAAAACAAACTTCTAATGATTTATATGAAACTTGACAGGAACCTGTGGTGGATTTAGAGTGAGGTGAGTACTGGCTGTATCTTCTTGCACCCAGACTCCCTTTGGATGAACAGAATTCATGCGAATGCTGTCACTCAAGTGACATAATAATTTAAAGCAGAAATTATACTAGATCTTCCAGTGGCTTTTGACAGTTTGTTTTGCCTGCTCTCCTCCCTTCTCCAGAGAAGTCTTTTGGCATTAGTTTCTGCTTTCTGCTCAGGAAAGCTGATCTTGGTTCAAAGCAATGATTTGACAGAACAGGAGTGGTTTGTGGTGACTTCATTATGTTGGTACTCACTGGTATATGTCTGGTATAGGGGAAGGGGACATTTGCAGTGTGAAGTTAATTTATTGCTGTAAAGCAGATTCTGGGTTGAGAGTACTCAGCTAAGTTCCAGAAGTGTCAAACTAGTTCAAGGATTTGACAACATGGTAAATATGGGAGCTTTTTTACTCACTGTAATTACAGGAGTTATATTGTAGATGAAGAGGTGAAGAAGTCACCTTCCGTAAGGGGCAATATAAAATCTCCTGTGAGTCATTCCAACCCACAGCTTCTTTGCCTTCTGCTGGTATCATGACTGTTTAACCATTATCTTTTCAGTTACAGATATCCTCGTCCCTCCTTTCAAAGGCTTTTCATTTTTAAATAAAGGAGAGCAAAACTATATCATACAATCCTAGTATGTTTTTGGTTGGAAGGGACCTCAAAGATCATCCAGTTCCAACCCCCTGCCATAGGCAGGGATACTTCCCATTAGACTAGGCTGCTCCAAGCCCGGTCCAACCTGGCCTTGAGCACTTCCAGGCATGGGGTAGCCACAGCTTCTGTGGGCAACCTGTGCCAGGGCCTCACCACCCTCATAGCCAAGAATTTTGTTCCCAGCATCCCATCTAACCCTGTCTTCTGGCAGTTTGAAGCCATTCCTCTTTGTCCTGTCGTTTAGGGCTCTTGGCCAAACCCTCTCTCCGGCTCTCTTGGACCACTGGCAGGGGCTCTAAGGTCTCCCTGGAGCATTTTCTGTTCTCCAGGCTGAACTCTCTCTCAGGTATTTCTTTGTATCCTCTTATTCTCATCATCCTGATGCTGGGAATTGAATCTAATAGTGCAGCATGAACATTTCCAGCCTTTTTCCAGCTCTGACTTCCACTTGGTGTAGACTTCCTACTGCTCACCTTCCCTCTTGCTGGTGAGCCCTTTGCCAGGGAACAAATGCTCATCCTGCTGCTAGTGCTCTGCTGTCAGTTTTTATGACTTGCTGAAGCACCTGTCTTAATTTTTGCTCTGGGCTCAAGAGAGGAGATGCATCCCACAGGAGGAACAAGCACCGTGGCACACAGCTGAGTTGCTTTCCTTCCAAAGCAGCAAAATGATTACAATCTTTGGGAATCCATTACCTGTGGTAATCTATGAATTCAGTTCTTAGGCAGGCAGGTGCTAGTCTTGTCTTGTTTTTTCCTTCCCTCCTATCACCTTTTTATGAAACTGCTTCTGTGCAGAGAAACTTTTTTTTTTTTTCAATCTGTATTTCTTCTCATAGAAAAAGGAGAGTGAATGTTTACAGCTGAAGATCCTGGTGCTACGTAATGAACTGGAGAGACAGAAGAAGGCCCTTGGTCAAGAAGTAGCCTTGTTGCATAAGCAAAAATGTACTTTGCTTGACAGAGGTAAGTGTAGAAACCTTAGCCTAGTTTATGATCAAAATGAAAGTGCTGGTTTCTTTCCTGTTTTTATTGTCTGGCTCTAATGTGCTTGTGTTTTTTCTTTGTCTGAAATTTGCAGATTTCAGGTGTAATTTCTTCACTCTCTCTGTTATACTGAGTTTTAGACAGCGGTTTCTGGTATCTTGTCTCTAAATAACTTCTCCTATGCCACCTCTGCAAAGCAATCTTAAATCTGTATTTAATTAACATTTTATGAGAAAATCAGAAGAACTACAGTATAGTACAGCAAACATTGACATGATAAAGGCACTTCATAATGTCATGAGAGAAGTTGCTGTATCTGTGATTTGGGTTCCATTTTAAGTGTTAGAAGGCAAAAATCCCTCCTAATATTTTGATATGTAAGTGACAGGTGAAATGCTCAGTCATCTTGCTATCTTCCTTTACTGGGCAAGTCTCCTATAGTGAAATGCTGTATCACTGCCTCTTTGGAGCGCTCCAAGACCAATCTTAAATACATTTGATCTTATTGCAGGATTTTTTGTTTTCAGTACTTAGCTGAGTCTAAAGTAATTAGTCACTACTAAGAATGATGGGTTTTACCATGTACTTTATTCTGGCTATGCAAGTATTGGGACCCCATAACTGGATTATTGCACTGTGTGGTTGTGAGAGGAAGAGGTATTAAAGGAGGATGAAATCTGATGGGTTATATTTGGCTGGTGAGTGGTGTGTGGTGCATGAAGACAGGCGTTCGTCCTGTACTGGCATTCTCTAGTTTGGGACCATAATATGGAAAACGGGCGGGTAAGAATAAATCGAGTATTATTGCCAACGTTTTGTCAGTATCTACTTTTAAAACTTCGGATAACTAAGAAAATACTTTGTACTATTTTTTTTTTCGGTTCCTCATGTTGCTTAGAAAATGCATTTGGGACTGAATACCAGAAACTTGAAGAGCATAATGAATCTCTGTATGAATTAAGAAAGGAATGCACTGCTAAGAGGTAAAAGGACCTATATTTGTTCTGTAACTGGAAAAAAAAGACAGGGTTGAGAGTAGGCCCATTGAAAATGGGACTTTTGGCACCAAATTCTTCCTCATGTTCCCTAAACCTTCTGTTAAGACATCCCTGCTACAATTTGTAGATATCTAAAATGATAATTGCCAGTGGCAAGTCTAGAAGAGAAGAGAACAGAACAGGTGCTTGGTTGTATATGTAGACTCTGATAGGACTTTTAGGTCTGTTTTAGTGTAACACCACTTTGTTACACCTGATTCTTGTAAAATATGTTTATAATGTATGGTACAGCTGAAAGCAAAAATTAGCATTGTGTGCTGTATTTTTTCTTTGGGTCGATTTTCCTAACTTTTTGGAGGATAGGAAAGGATAATTGGAAAGCTGCAGAAGGGATATGACAACTTGATACCTTTATTTGGAGCTTTTGAAGAAAATAATGATTTTGGAATCTCTTTCCCCAAAGAGAACAGTTTTTGAAGACAAATGCCCAGCAGACTATTCGATGCAAACAGTTGCTGTCGGAGCTATCCTACATCTACCCTATTGATTTGGTATGTTTTCAACATCCTAACAATCTGCTCAATGTGAAATGGACTTCCTATTTATTACACTGCAAGCAAATATCATGCTTTATTTGTGATAGAATCTTCTCTTTCCTCATCCTGTTTATTTCTTATATTTGGTTCTTAGATTACAAACTTTACAGGGAGGGAACTTATGCCAGCACCTCTAACATAGTCTCCTTTATAAAAATAGAATAGCTATAATTTAATGGATGTTTTCCATTTTGTGTACAATTACATAAAGTAACCATGACAGTAGGCTAGCTGACTGCACAGAAACGTGTTAAAATGTTGAGCTTCAGAATCTTTTATATAACGAATTAATATGAAGCTCTTCACTCTTTAAAAAAGTTGCATTTATTTTCTGAACTATGTGAGATGTGGATTAAAATACTATGTCAGTCGTTCTATGTTTAGTTGAATATTTTTTGATTTTTATTTTATTGTTTGTTAGCTTTGTTGTCATGTTTTATGCAGGTTTCGATGTTCTGGATGTTATTGTTCCATTCTCACTTTCCACTGTTGATTTTAAATTTACAGAATAACCAAAAGGATTACTTTGTTTGTGGAGTCAAGCTTCCTAATTCTGAAGACTTTCAAGGTAGCTGCATATTCGTAATGTAGTTGTTACATTTAACAGTGCTTCTAAACTTCGTAAAATTAAGAAAAATGGTAGCAATAGCTTGGGGTCCAAATTTTTGACCAGAAAGATCTAGACTAGAAGAAAACTTACAAATTATTTATTGCTACTTCCTAGCTGAAGCAAAGGAGGTTTCTGTTGCCTCTTAATAAAGCACCTCTGTGTTCTAAGACTCGGTATTGAAACAGTGGAAGAGGTTACCTAGAGAGGCAGTGAAGTCTCCATCCTTGGGGAGGCTCAGAACCCAGCTGGATACAGTCCTGGGTAACCTGATGTGGGCAAATGGCACTGAGCCAGGCGTGAGGACTGTGCCATTCCCAGAGGTGCCTTCCAAACTCAGTGATTCTGGAAAATATTTGTGTCTGATGTAAAATTCAACTGGGGCTGCTTTTAGTCCATAAATCTTGGTGGGGCAACAGGCATGAATCCCCATTTGGCTTGCTGTAGTTGCTGGTGAACTTGCCAAATAAATACCTTGCAAAAAAAGACTTTGAACCTCTCTGACAGTATGGAGTACTTTACAAGTGACCTTCTACTTAAACTGTCAACCCTTGTCCTATTGCAGAATCAAATATATCATGTGCCTGCCTGTATAACAATTGTACAGGTAACTGCATGCATTCATGTACAAATGTTTGACATGAACTGGAAATTCATTAAAATCCCCTTGAGGATTTCTTGCCCCCAGTACTTGTTCACAGTGGTTTCTTGAGTGAAAACCTCCATTAATTGTCTAACTCTTTAAAGCCACCCCATAGTAATTAACTTGTACTAATAATATGTATATTGGATGCTAGAATATTGGAGGAGTAATCTTTAAAACAAATTATTTTGTCAGTAGGACAAAAATCAGTCTATTGCTTTGTTTCCCTGATTTCACTAAATGTGGTAATGAACTCAGTTTGCTAACTCTTGAGAAATCAGTGGTGTGCCATCTTCTGGCCCATTTTCAGTTTCCTGGTATTAAGTCATTGCAAAAGAATTACTAATTCTTTATCCAAGTCTCTAGAAAAATTGTATTTTGAGGAAGAAGTACTAAGCATTCAATTTAGTGAAATAGGCAGTTAAATTTGAAACCCAGCTGTCTGGCGTAGATCTTATCTCAGACTCAGTAGATACTATTGTTTCAAAAATCAGGCATCTGAACGATCAAAAAAAAATCCCTAGAAAGACAGTTTTGCTACAAATTTTGAACCTCTCTTACAAAATCAATTTTGAAAGGGGTGTAACTTAAATACATGTATCATGTCAGGCTCTGTCATGAGCTCAGTTGGGTCGTTGAATATCGTAAGCTTTCTTGAAGGTCCTGTTTCACTGGTTTCATGGATGCATCAGAAGGGATGAGTATTGTGCTGTTTGTATCCCTTAAAAAGAATTAAAAACAGAGAAAAGAAAAAGGAAAAGCCTTTATATGGCTGAAAGATGTAGTTTGAATCACAAGACCTATGTGTATTCCTGGCAGGTGAAGCTTTAAGGTTGAAACCTTAAATATCAAATTGAAAATGATTCTTTAAAACAATGGGTTAATCTTAAGTTTTTCCAGTTATTGGCAGAGAGCAGAGTTCATAGCTTGGGGTTGTTGTCTCTCCAACTGATCTCACTTGTGAATAAAGTTGAGGAGGAATGCAGCTTTGCCCTGATCCCATCACACGTGTCAAATCTATCTAGAGAAACGCAGAAAGCTTAATACTTGAGCTTTGTCTTGGGAATTTTGTTTGACTTTTCCCATCTCTTCTTCACCCTCCCCCATGCAGGCAGTGTAGCTTTGAAAGTAGAATTTGCAGGCGAACAAGCCATGACCCATTTTCTGTGCCTTGTCACAAGAGGCAAACACAACACAGTGAAGTGCAAACACTTGTAAAGCTCTCCAAAATGACTCCAGGCCTCCTTCTGTTCTTGAATTCTGACTTCTGAGAGCTACATTAGTTCTTGTTCTCTGAGTGATGAAGATGAATATTAGGATTCAATGGATACAATTAATAATGGAATCTTTTTGTCATTGACAGCAAAAGATGATGGAAGCATTGCTGTTGCCCTGGGCTATACTGCTCACCTGGTTTCCATGATATCCTTCTTCTTACAAGTGCCACTCAGGTATCCTATCATTCACAAGGGCTCCCGGTCTACAATCAAAGATAATATCAATGACAAGCTGACAGAGAAAGAGCGAGAGTGAGTATATTGTAAACGCACTGATGTACTTTCTTCAAAACAACAAATCAACACCAAAAACCCCCACCTTAAACATTTTTGGGTAGTCTGAGATGATATGGAATTTGAAGTTACTAGTTACTGCTTTCAGTAGCCATGGAGCAGTCGTTGAGTTTCTCTTTTTGGAATTCTGGGATGCAATAGAGTAACTCAGGTTTGTTATTCTGGGTCTGTTGGCACATATATGGCTTTAACTTGGCATCCAGTAATGCTAGAAAACTTAAATAGTGTTTCTTAGTGTTTCATGAGTTTTGGCTTCTGTTTGGAAAACTTGCCTTTTATGTTTTGCTACTGGCTATGGGAATAAACTGCAGATAGCAAGTGTAGCTTCACTGGGGAGCTGCTGCCAGTGCTGGAGTAGTGGTTGATAAATGGGAGAAAACAAATAGCTTTCTTTTAACACATAGTTTTTAATCAATTGAAAAAGCACAGTAACGTGCCACCTACTATAAATCAACTGAATATTCAATATAGAGCTTTTCATTTGTTCTGTAATCATTGTCTTTGAACATGTAGCTACACTGTTATTGTTTTCCTTCTAGGAAACTATCTTGCTGTCTTTAAATTCACGCTCTGAATGTCTTCTCCTGCGTTTTGAAACTTTGCCTATCTTCCCGCTGTCTTTGCACCTGTGTGCTCTAATATGAAATTAGTGGCAATTATTGGTTAAGGTTCACTTTGTAGCCTGAAACCACTGAACTCCCAGGAACTGAACACTGAACATCGGTGGGGGGCCAACTGCTCTGTTCAGATTCCGGGCACTGGCACAGTTTGCTCAGAGAGTTTATGGACTTCCCATCCCTGGAAGTGTTCAAGGCTGGGTTGGGTGGGGCTTGGAGCAACCTGGTCTAGTTGAACGTGTCCCTGCGCCGGCAGGGGGTTGTATTGAGATGAGCTTGAAGACTCTTAACAACTCAAATCATTCTGGGATTCTGCGACCCTGTATGTGTATGGATGACTGCAGTCAGGCTTGCAGCACAAATAGCTTCATTTTTCCACAAAAGTTTGAAAAAGGAGCAAAGGAAATGACTGAGGAGAAATGAACTTGGGGAAAGTAGCTGACTCTATTGACAAGGAAGCTGTGAAAAGCCAAATTCTTCTCTTTGGAAATACGCAGTCAAAGTATTACAACATTTTAACACTAACTCTTCATAATCCAAATCAAGATTGAAGGGTTTTATTGTGCCTAGTTGACAGGATTGGGATGCTTGAAAGTGTCTGATTTCTCTTTGAAGTTTAGTGACTTTTGGCAGGACAGGCAAGGTAATTTGCCTTAAGATTTGCCTTAAACTTGCTGAGGTCTTCCTGTTTTGACACCATAAAATACAACTATATAATTATGTCTTGTAAAATAATTTTGATACTATTTTAATAACTTGTCCAAACACACTTCCTGGGTACCTTAATAGAACATTGACCTGTTTTGCTTCAGTGTAGTTCTCAAAGCAGATGGTCATACTTGTTCCTGTACATCACTTTGAGAAGGGTTCCAAACTAAAACATTCATATCTTGAAAACAAATTTCTGTATATGTATTTAGTATAGCTCCCTGTGTGTGGGTGTATAAAGATTAATTCAATTTCCTGTTCTCTCAGACAGATTGGAACGTTTAGTCCTTCATGCTGCAGCCTTCCAAGCTCTTGTGACTTAATACTTGATTTCACAACAGATTTCTGAAAAGGAGAAAGTTTGGCTAAGTGTATGAATCCCTGTTGGGCTATTTACCTGTGTTGTGCAAGATTTTTTCAGGATTAGCTCCTGCTGGAGATCTTCTCTTCCCAGCTGTTGGAGGAACAATCCTACCTACTCTAAGGTCTTACCTCAAATGTCTTAAATTGCCGTTTTCTTTCTAAACTAATAGATCATGTTTCTCCCTTTCTCTTAACTGCATTGAGCACAGCAGTTAAACGTGCATTATTAAATTTCTTTATTTCAGTCACCTGTCCTTTAGCATCTTTTCAAACTCCAACATAAATTGTTGAGTAATTGCAGTGAGGTAATCCCTCTATTTGATCTTTACTATAACATGTAGCGTCCTCATTATTGACTAGGTTAAATATTTTACTTGGCTTTTTTTTTTTCTATTGCAGGGTGTTGGAGGTTAGGATTTTTTATTTTCTTTTCTTTCTCTCAGGAAAGTTTTCTCCCATATGTTGCCGAGGAGATGGGACCGATGGATACTTAAGAGAGACAAAAGATGTGGCCAGGACGGGGGAGGGGGTGCAGTTTGCTACTCTCTTATTAGCTGGGAGTTTTTCTCCTGGGAAATGCAGAGATACCGTGAGAATTGGCTGGGGGTCAGGGGCTGGGCTCAGCTCTCCCTCTCTCTCGGGATCGGAGTGGAGACAGTTGTGGTTTTGGTGCTGGACTGCTGCTGCACGGGGGATTTGTTGCCACTGCGGAGGTTTTTGCCCTTCACTGCTT
>VYXC01008834.1:0-24520 GCA_013397175.1 Platysteira castanea
CGGATTGGAGCACTGTGTTAGGGACAGATGGTGGGAAATGGGGAAGAATGTGCATATGTATATGTAATGCGTGTACAGAAGGAAAGAAAGGCACCACCCAGAGCTTTGAATTACTACCCGATCAGGTTTCAACTCTGAAATATGAACTTGTTCATTAGGGTCATAACTGAGTTTAACCTGAAATCTAATCAAATTAAATTCTTTCATCCTAAGTAAACAACGAGCTTGCATTATGGATGCACACTATCAGCACATTTATTAACTTTTAGCAGATACCGGCAATACACTAGGAGTGGGAAAAGGTAGTCTTTTCAAAGATAAGTTCAATGAGTTTGAGTTCTTAAGTATAAAAAAATTCTGTTCCCACATTAATAGTATCACAGTACCGCCTATAAGAAACATTTTTTTTTTTCCCCCTTGTAGTGAAGTTTTTGTTCGCTTGTTTGTTTGTTTTCTGGCCTAAAACATGGTGTATAAAAGTGGCAAGAATAAGGAATTCCAACTTGTCCAAATTTCCCAAAATACTGATCAATGTCACATCACAGAACGCATGGGGAAAATCCCAGTGAAGTCAGCAGCTAAAGAAACAGAAACAGTTGCAAGGAACACAGATTACAAAAATCCAAAGTTCCAAAATATAAGACTCTGTGTGTTATATCAGTAGTGACAGCTGGAAAACAAGATGCATGCAACGAAGGTAGCTGACAGGAAGGATATAGCTTCATAGTCTTTCAAGTGCTGTTTCCAGTGGAGCCTTCTGGGATGGCTTTCTCAGCTGGAGAAGGAAAATTTTTGGGGCCAGTGAAAAAAAAGCAGCACATTTGGCATGTCCAGTATGGTCATAGCTAAAAGAAGTTCATGCACTGCAAAGGAAAAGGTGCAAGACTGTTCCAATCAAACAGCAAAAGAACATGAACCGTATTTTCATAGGCTGTATTTGAATGCCTCATTACTCCTTTGTTGCAATGGGAGCCCTTTCTCACCCAGAAAAGCAATCTCAAAATTACTAATTATAATACCAATTTAACTCTCACTTAAATTTACTTGGAAAATTTCTTTTGAGGATTTGGAATTTGCTGACAAAAGATGCATTTTGAAAAAAAATCCACAGCGAGCTCTACATTTCTTGTACCTCTACTACTTTTTGTAGATATGTAATACCAATTATTTTTCATTTTTCATTCTCAGCTAGAGCTTTTTTCCCCCAAAATAATTGTTTTATATTCATAGTTCCACTCCGTGAACAAACTTGATAATAAAATCAAAAGAATAAAAAGAATGCTTAGCTCAATTTTCTATATTATTCTAGCACTGTCCTTTGTAGAGGAAAGGGCAAATGTGATGTGCATACTCTCACACAGATGTATATATAAGAACACAGAAAAAATGTTACTGTCTGTTTTCTATGTTGATGATGATGATGATGGTGATGATGATTAATAATAATAATAATAATATCCAAATACTTTTGAATTAGGGATGTGTAATTAATTTTCTCTTCCCTTGCATCTGATTGTCTTCTGTGTCCTTATTTCTTCAACCTGAATCCTAGAATTGCAAATATTACTTTAAAATGACAGTAACTACAAATATAATCTGAACTATTAGTTCCTTAGGTTCACGATTGAACCTTTGCCTTATTTCCTGGTCACTGACAGAGCTGTGGCTCTATGTCCAGGGAGAAATTTAGGGGGAGGGAAAAGGTACTGTTCATATCCTTATGCAGAATTTGTGAGTTTTCACCTCTGGCATTCAGGTTAGAATGTCCCTTCTGATTAAGGTCTGCTGAAAAACTCCTGAGGATGTGACTGTACATTTCAAAAAGCAGAGAAAATTAATGTTGCTTCAAATTACTTCTCCACTTTCAGAGTTAAATATATGCTAGAATAATGAAGGAGGCTGAACTAAACACCTTTTCATTTTAACACACTAATTTGATATGCCTAAGTAGCACAGGGAATATAAAATATCATTAAAAACAAACAAAAAAAAATCAACAACAACCCTTACCATCAATGATTATAAAAGTGCTTTTTTAAGATGTCTGAGAATGCAATTTCTTCATTTTTATTAGGAATTTTGAGCAATTTCTTTTTCACTCGTTGCTGAAGGCCCTTAATGATCTGAAGTGATTTTTCTCTTAGCAATGCCCCTTGGTAAAGCCTGTTTCTAATCTACTTTGCTGCTATTTCTCCTATATGTGGCCCAATATGTGGACATCCTGGAATCTACAATCCAAAGAAGGGTACATTGTAGTCTGTACTACTTAATTTATTAGCCAACTGGAGGAGCTGGTTATCAGCTTTTCTATAGTGTTTATAGACATAGTGAAAACTCTGACTTTAAAAAGCTTTTTCAGGTGATAGTGCAGCTTTCTTCATGCAAATAAATGAAATATAATCTGGTTCTGAAGAAATACATGTTTCCTTCATGTAGTCCATCTCAAAATTCCTGTTTCCCTCATTATAAGAATCTTTTCAGTACAGGGTTTTAAAGAAAAATAACTATTTTCATCACTGATCACTTTAGAAATAAGCACATTATCGAGAGTGAATACAGATATAATAGATATCAAACAGAAGAGTAAATTTAAGTATCTCCTAATCTGTAATGAATTTTGCTGATTTTTTTTAACCTTTTCCCAGGCCAGTCTGAGGTGCCCCTGGGTGATTAGACTGATGTGATAGGTTAAACACCAGTTGAGCATGATATAAACTAGTAGAGAAATTCCCAATAAACCATATACTGAAAATAAAAAGAAAAATCTGTTTAATGTCAAGTCTGACTGATAAATATCACATTGTTACTACTTGAGGGAACTACAGAGGAACATGTGAAGAGAGTTTGGCTCATGCTGGCTTTAAAGCAGAGCATAAACCCCATTTTAACTTTCTCTGCATGATACTTACATTATAGATTGAGGGGGAAGTCTTTTTGATTTTAATAATTTTTCATTTTTAAAGTATTATATTTTTATCTTTGCTAGAATTTAAAATGGTAGTCAGAATAATACTCCCTCTAGTAGCTGCTAAAATGTAACACCAAGGGAGTTCTTAAAGAGTTTATAAATGCTATGTTTAACAGCCTTAATGAACATGTATTCCTTCTGTTTACTTTGCTATTTCCCCCACTTTTTAAATTTTGACCTCCAACAACTGGTGAAATAAAAACAAGTATTTTCCCAAAAGTTATTCAGCATTAGTCAAGTGCCTGTGAGAAGTGTGCAAATTGGCTTCATTCACTTTTCACACATAAACCTTTCCCAGCTGAGGCAATTCTCTGTTAACCAGAAAAATGCAGAAACTGTAAACCTGGTACAAAGATTCTCGCTCAGGGGTACATGAGAGTTAGGCTTTCAGCTATTTAGTGGTTCAGCAGACCACTCTACAATATCAGAAGACAAGTGAGAAAGTGTAGATTTTAGTGGACAGCACAAACTCCTGACAAGCTCCTGTAACCTAATTTTGTGAGGTTGGGTTACAGTCGAATTTTTTTTTTTTAATATGTAACTCTTTTAAAAGAATATGTAGAATATTGTATAAAAAATTAGCAGCATCCTGACTGATGCAAATTTTGTATTTAAGTTGTGGATTTTTTAATAGAATGTAAGCTGACTAAAATATTTTGCAAGTGTATTTCTTTATAGCTGTTTACTAATTCTTTTGCACAACCTCCTACTCCCCCTTTGAAAGACAGGAATAAGCACAGAGAGAAAAAGGAAGAGACCAGCTTTCTGTTGTAAATTCTTACTCACTGGTCTTGGTCTTCCTTTTGTATACTTGTTATTATTTCACTGTTGTCATTAACAATACCACTAGCTTAGCCTGTTGGGTTGAAATGTTTACATTACTATGGCTGATATGTCAGTAATGACAAAACTGAGAGATTTTCTGGAATGTGTTTTGTGGAAGAGCTTTTTGACAGAGTTCTAACTGCTGTTTTGGAAAGCATTTTTCTAATCATGAAGTCTCAAATAGTCTTCTGCTTATTAGCTTCTGAATGAGGGATATTGAAATCGGTGATTTTCATTGAAATATATAACACATATTTCATTAGACTAGGAGATAGCTTCATGGCAAAGCATTTCATTTGGAAAAATAAATCGTATGTGAATAAAAGTTAATAAAATAAAAAAAATAAGTACAAATTAATTCTGCTTTCACTTAATTACATTTTATGTTTTTTAAACAAGGTTGGGAATTAATTTTAACTTCACAGACTGGTACAATTCCAGGTACATTTTTTTTTTTTTTTAAAAGAAATGTGTAACAATTTTACTTGTAAATTAAAAATACTTTAGCTCTGATTTATGGATGAATAGCAAAGATTTCTTTATGAAACTGTGGTTGTACTTTCCTGCTTTATCTCTTTGAAGCTTGAAAACATGAAAACAAGCCACAGAAAGTTCTGAGAGTAATGAATCACATTGATCTAATTATTAGGTTTTTTAACTAATGGGCATCACAAGATGTTAGAAATTTGGTTTTGTTTCAATTTCCTGACATGATGCCAAATGCTCTTAGTAAGTATGGTATGAGCTGATTATCAAATCGTACTCTTGTCCCTGCTTTCTGGATTTGAGCACTTTGTCTAGATATGTTTATTAATACATATATATATATCTATCTCTCACTTTATCTTACCACATAAAGATTTTTATGAAGCTGAAGGAGTACCCTTAATTATTATCTATATGTGTAAAAATAGTATCATATCTGTGAGGGCCCAGGTTTGGAAAAACTAAGTAGTAGATGAGTGCCTGGTTCTTTTAACGCCTTAGTTTACCTGGACACTTGGGTTCTTAAAAAGCGGAAAGACATTTGTTCATTCCTGAGTACAATGGGAACTCAGCTACATAATAAAAAATGGTCTTCATTATGAGGAATCTCATGTCTAAACGAAGGAGAGGGAAAAAAATGCATAGCCAGAGAAAGAAATTAGGTATGCTTGTATGATCACAGGATCTGTGACTATGCTATAAGTACAGGATGCCCTCTTCCTGTACTTTTTGCAGAATCATAGAATGAGTAGGGTTGGAAGGGACCACTGGAGGTCATCTAGCCCAACCTCGTGCTGGGAGCTGGGGATGTTTAATATGAAAAAAAAAGGAGGCTCGGGGAGGATTTTCCACTATCTACAACTGCCTGAAAGGAGGTTGTAGTGAGGTGGGAGTCCGTCTCTTCTCCCATGTAACAAGTGGTAGGGTGACAGGAAACACCCTCAAGTTGCACCAGGGAAGGTTTAGATTGGATATTAAGAAAAATTTCTTGCTCAGGAAGCATCCCTGGAGTATGTTACTTAGGATTGTGTCCAGATGGGTTTTGAATATCTCCAGAAGGAGACTCTGGTAACCTTTCTAGGCAATCCTACTGACTACAAAAGGGTCTTTAGAGCTTGGTTTATAAAGTATTTTATGGGGAGGGGATACCCTAAAGAAATGGAGAAGTAACAGGAAAGCGTTTAATTCTAAAAGGCCAAGTTATACCAAAGAAAAACAAATTTTGATGAAGTATAGACTTCATCACATTCTACAAAGAGAACAAACAAAATGAGTTATTCAAAGATTTCTAGTGGATGGTAAGAATTATAACAGATTTAGCTTCATATTGTTTCTTTGGGCACAAAAGTGTTTTAAATTAATAACATTTACATACTAAAGAACTAATGGAAATATAAGAAAAATGAAAATAGGAATTTCAAATAGATAATTTCTTCATGAGGTGTGAAGAAAATAAGGACTATTGTTCCTGGATGGTAAGAATTATAACAGATTTAGCTTCATATTGTTTCTTTGGGCACAAAAGTGTTTTAAATTAATAACATTTACATACTAAAGAACTAATGGAAATATAAGAAAAATGAAAATAGGAATTTCAAATAGATAATTTCTTCATGAGGTGTGAAGAAAATAAGGACTATTCTTCCTTAAGCTACTGCAGAATATCAGGATGTATCATTTTAGCCTAATTTTCTTCATTAGTTTTGACATTTGTTCCTGCCCTGCTTAATCATATGTATTCATAATAGATCTGTTCATATGCCTTCCTCTGTGATGAGTCATGGCAAGACTGGCACCAAATGTCCTGTATTCTTTGTTCTGTGGAGTTGTTGTAACACAAGCTGGATTTTCGCATCATTATTTTCTTACTTCAAAGCATGAAATAAATGGCACAAAGAAATGGGCTTAGCCAGTGAGTAGTATTTCTAAAAAAACTATTAAATACTGGAGGAAGTAAAATTTTTTCTTTTCCAACAGAGTTGCTGTTATCAGACAACTGGAACTACCGCAAGTTGAGTTGTGTTTGTTGCCAACACATCTTCACCACCCGAAGCAAGTATGTTTATCCTGTAATCCTCCTTCCAGGGCTTCAGCTGTCTGTGATCCAAATTCTGGTTTGGACACAGTACAGCTGTCTAACTCCAGCTTAGACTGCTGATAAGACAGAGATGAGAAAAAGCAGAATGGAAACATACAAGCTAGAGCCATGCAAAATAACAGGAGCAAAATCACAGATAAAAATGAGACAGTTTAGATAGACACAGCAAATATTTTAATTATAATAATAGTAGCTCAAAGATTCAAAATAAAATTGCTGGACTGGAAACTGTTAAAATCCTGAGGGAATCAGAAGAAGAGCATCTCACCCACAAAATGGATCAACCTGTTTGAACCAGTGGCTTCCTCACGAAAAAGAACAGCAGTGTTTCATCAGAAGGATTAGAGGATGGGATTACATTTAGCCTAATAGTTTGTTAGTCCTGCCTGTCTCACCTATGTATCAGTTAGCAAGTAAGTGTTTTATACTCTTACCTGGTAAATATACTCATTCTGGCATCTGTGTGGATACTGTTGATTGAAAAGGTGTGACAGAGGAAGAGAAGGTGACAGAAAGATAAAACCTATGCTTTTGTTAGTGTGATTCTTAATGGTGGCCTATGGTGGCTGATAAGGCTATAGATATTTTCTCATATTTTAGAATGTTTCTTATGTATTACAATTCATAATCTTAAACAAGCACTCACTCTCAGAACTGTGATGTAATCTGGCTGTTGCCTTACCCAGTTTACTGTGAAAATGCAACTTTTTTTCTTTTTTTCCCTGATATTAGTGGTCTGTCTGCACAGGTTTTAGTATACTTCTTTAGCATACCAGAAAAAAAAAAAATCAAATTCTATTCTACCAGTATAACACTTGTACTAATGCCGATGTAGTTTGGTAGCCTTCAAGGAATGAAGTACTGAACTCTGACAGGCAGAAATAAGATGCATTCTATAGCTTGAAACTTGGAATTTATCAGTTTATAAATGGCATACATTCCACTGATGTGTTACAAGCATATATTTCAACGGCATAGATACTAAATTCTGTATAGCTATGTTAACATTATTTCATTATGAAGCATTCCTTGATATGTTGCTCTTTTGTGGTTCAAGTAAAATACTGTCTTCTTTCATGTCTCATTTCACTTAAGTTTTAATGAGTGTGTAATAACTTTGGTATAAATAAAATAGGAAAGTTGCAATAGATGAGGAAAAAAGCCAACCTGGTCCGGTTTTACTCTAAGTCACAGCAGCTATCAGAATGCTGCTTTCTAGGGGCTAAAACCTGTCATTTTCCTAAGCAGTCATGGAAAATACAAAACTTGTTTTGATGCGTTGCTTTATTTTTTCTCCTTGCAAACAAAAGATGTTGCTAAAATTCTCCATAGGCAACAGAAATCATGGCAGCTTAAACATTCGTTCTCCTTAAAGAAGTAAAACCAGTTCATATCCCTCAGTTGGGAGAAGCACATTGTAAACCAAATTGAACTGTGGGTGATTCGGCACCATCTGAAGCTGATGTAAGACTGCAGTAGAAATGCCTGGGCAACAGAGAAATAACCTGTGAGTGGGTTTTTTAACACTTTCTGGATTGTATTTTTTTTTTGTCTGGTCAATTTTGTTTTGTTTAGTGCATTAGGAAGTTCTGGAGATTTTGGGTCTGCAACTAAAACTTTTTACCTAAAACGTATCTGTGACAAATAATTGAAATTAGGAAAGAAAGGTTAAATGGGCATTCAATTAGAGAAATTTTCTTCAATATTTTATGTCATCAGCCACAGAACCAGAAAAGTTTAACTCTGGATATCTTTACACCATACACATCTTGCAATGAAATCTATGCCTCTACACAGGCCACCATGCAGTGAACAACACAGATTCAGTAGGTAGCATTAGGATGTCCTTGCAGCAACCAGCTCCACATTTGTTTGACTTCATAAAGATTGTGAAAAATGAGTAAAGCTCAAAGTTCTAATGTAGTAAGTATTTAAGTACTTTTCATACTGTCTCATATTTTTGGGTCCAAACTGATAGTAACATTCCTAGGAATTTGTTGAAACTTACAGAAATAAATAATAAAAAAAATGTTATTAATTCAAAGGAAAAAACAGTCTTGTGTGTAAGATGAGCACTAAGGTAAAATTTTACCCATGACAGTGTGACTGTTCTCTCTAGAAAAAAAAAATCTATTAAAGCATCAAAGTAATTTTCCCCACTGCTACTAATATTGCAATGCTTATAGAGAGTAGGTATTTTTATTTTTGTTCTACTTTCTCTACTTTTTTGCCATGCTTTTATTTCTCCTGTCTTTGTGAATATGTAAGAGGGAAGTGAAATGTTTTCTGACATTTCCTGCTCCACCTCTTCAACCCTTTCCTCAGTACACCTATGCTATGCAAACACATTGGATATCTTTATTTATACTTGCTAATCCCTTACTCTCTGTGGTTTTTAAATACCTAAAAGTGATACATGGATTTAAGAGACTATAAGTATTTCCTTAGCCCATTATATTAAGAAAAATTTTCATTGCATTTCTTCCTTTCTAAAAAGGTCAAAAATAAGATAGTTACCAGGTTCACAGGAGAGCAAGCATCTCTTGCATAGTGCATAACTATGCATGCCAGAACAGCTAGTAAACCTTGGAAAGTGAATTTAGAGACTAGATGATTAATCTTTCAATTTTTGATTGATGTGCCATATACAATGTATCCATGAAATGTGCTTCTCTAGTTCAGTCTGATGTACCTGGTGTACTCTGACATTTCCTTCAAGAACATGGATGTTCATCTGAAGAGTATTGATGGAAGTAGCATTTCAGCTTTCAAGTTTAGATTGGTGATGGCCGAGACTCAAAAGGTTTAGAATTTTGGTTTGATTGAGATGAGCATCTAAATGTTCACAGGCTTAGCTGAAGCTTATTAGGACTACACAAGCCCCTAGAGTCTGCAAAATTGGGGCAGAAATCTGGCAAGAGGATTTCTTGTCAGATTTTTTAACAGTCTCAGTCTTAGAAGAAAATGCCATGAGAACAGGTTTTCACAATATTTTGGCACCTCTTCTTCCCACCCCAGACATAACGTGGCACTGAAAGGAGACAGAGAAGTATAACCCTTTCCCGAACTAAAAAAGAAAATTCTTAAAGTTTTAGAAATGAGACAATTTTTGCCAGTCTCTGAGAATATTTTTTTTACCTCTTTTGAACTCATCTTCCTCTCTTTATCCAGATTCTGGAGAGAAAAGATGCACACATATTAGCCATTTCATTAAGTAAAAGACATTCATTGCTTTAGTCCTTGAGTAAACTCATCTTTTAATGTGATGAACAGCTACAGCTTTATCCTGCAGTTATTTCTTTAACAGCATGTGACAGTGTCAGTGGGACAGTCATGTTTTTCTCAAACGGCTACACCGCCATAAACATTTACGCTAAAATGTCAAGAAGGCATTTCATTTTCAATATTTGTTAATGTTCCACTCCAATTGCTAAGTCAAAAACAGGAAACAATGAATATTTCACTCAGCTCTTCTTCACCCACATCTAGTTGCTTTTCAATCAAATAAAAATAATTAAAAATAAAACAGTGTTTTGAATTTCAGGAGATTCTTATACCATGATTAACTTCCAGTAAGTTTTAGGGATGTAGACTATGCACTTGCCATCACATCATGTTCAAAGAAGAAGGACTTAATTCAAAGCTTCACAAGTCACAGAAATTTTCAGCAAGTGTCTTCCTGTGATCTGTATGATGTCTTTATTTACCTGGACGATCTAATTTCTGCTCTATATTGTCTCTTGTATGTTTCCAAATGCATCTCTGTAATAGTTGTTATGAATATTATAATATAACGTAAGAACATAGGAGTTACAGAAAATAATAAATTTATTTGAAAGTTGTACTTTGTTCATTAAGAACACAGAGATAAATTGTATAATAGTTTAGATTCAAAGAAAACAAATTTGAGCTATAGCCTCCATTTCCTTAGGATCTTTAGAAAGAACACTCCCAGTTTAATCCCACAAACAGTCAAAGGCAGAGGGGGTGGAAAAAAAGAAAAAAAATCTGATCTGCAATATTCAGATAGAAAAACCTAGCATTTGAGTTACGAACTATTTTTTATCTTACTTATCATCAAAGTAATGGCTTTGGCTACTACAATTTCACATATAAATAATATTGATAACATTGCCATGTGAATGGATTAAAAAAACACCAATATTTTGCATTATATTACGTATTATATAGTTAATTTTATGAAACATGTAGTACGAATTGTTGTGAAGTATTAAGGTTATTATTGAAGACTGTATTATGTTGTTTATCTAGAATATTGTGTGTTAAATTCACATCCACTGCATGGTAACATATTCAAGATTTTATGTCCCTGTCTAGGAAAGAATATATACAACATAATGTAACATCTGCAGCTTAGAAGAGCTCACACTGACATTTGAAAAAAGACAGATATGTTCCTTTAGTAAGTAAGGATCTACTTGCCTGCGAGAAAATCCTAATTTTAAAAACAAAGGAACCCACTTAAAAGGATTTACCTTACTTATACAAGTAAAGGAACCTAATATTTCCAAATGCACAAAACATTGTCAAAAGAGCTATTTTTTTTATAAAACTGCAGTTTTGAAGTCTTTTTCTTTCACTGAAATAAATTCTTCATCAACACGAGAGAATACATAATATGTTGAAAATCTGAAGTTTAAGACTTTTCCTTCTGACTAAGGAAGAGGTCTTGACATACTGTATAACCACATAACGTATCGAAAGTATGGGGTTTGCTTCCTATATAAATCCTATTCTTATCTGTGTATGTAGTTATACAGTTCTTCCTTCTTGTACTGAAGCAGAGAAGACTCTATGCATTCTCTATTTCACTAAATGAACATCTTTCTTTGGTCATACTTCAGTGTGGACGATAAGTAGTAAAAAAAGAGGAAAGAAGGTATTGAGTGACTCCAAATGAGACACTGAGAAAAAACAGGTAATTCTTCAGACAATCAGAAAATCCTTTTTACTATATTTTATGATCAGGAAATTAAAAATTCATGTGTATTTAATTTTTTTCTTCTTCTTCCCTTTGTTATCACTGATTTTAGAAATTAGAAATATACATGGAATAAAAACATTTTGAGTATTACAAAAAAGAAACACACAATTATGGCTACAAAGCAGACAGATTCAATACTTATCGTAATGGTATGGAACCAGGCATTTTTCTGACCAAGTGAAAATTATTACATTGCTGTAAATGTTGTGGTTTTTTAAATCAATAAAAGAAAGGATACATGGTAACTCTTTTGTTAGTTAAGATAGGGATGGTCATTAATTGCTCCCTCAGGTAATCCTAACCATTCCCTAAAAATCTTACAAATACTTCAGAAGTAATTTTCAGTGAGAAAAATTTTCATAATTGTAACATACTATTTAAAATTTGATTCACAGTTTAAGAGAAAAAGAAAGGTTGAGTGATATATTGTCAAGTTTTAATAAAAATTAATTAAATTGCAACAGAAAGGGGTGGAGGTGGAAGGAAAAGGAAGAAAAAAAATGCAGCTTCCACAACAATGTTCAGATATCCTGCACTTATTTTAGCAAGAATCACAGATCCTCACAAAAACAGTTTTTAGAATAATTTCTCAAGAGATAATGTAATAAGATCAACCCAAAAGCTAATTGTCACATAAAAGAGAAAATAGCAAAAATCCCAAGAAAAATAATTTCAAATTATGATCTCCCTTATCTGAAAATTTTGGTAAACCAACTTTGGTGTTCCAAAAGACTATGGAAGAAAGAACTTGTGTTCAGGCTTTATTTTTTTTTTTTATTTTCATTCATCGTGATTTTTCCCCCTTAATAGGTAATTAGTATTTCCCTTGGATCAGCTTGGATTCATTCCATTTTCCCCATCTTTATGCACTTCTGAAAAGATTCTGACTATGTCGTTCCCAGTAACGTAGATGAATACAGTAATGGCCATGGAGAAAAAGTAATTGCTAAACAACATAAGATACAAATATAAGAATAAAACAGCAAATACAGTCAGCTGACAATATAGTGTGAATTGTTAGAAAATTACTAATACTTTAGGAATAACAAATGTTAATGGATTATGACTTTCAGTTGTTAAGTCTAAATTGGATGATACAAGAATAGGGGAAGGGAAACATGTAATGCCTAAAAGAATATAATATGAAAATACAAGTCAACATGAAGTTTGTGAAAAAGGGAGTGAGAATTCTCAAATATCTAGGCTTTCATAATGTTTATAAAACTTTATCAATCATACCAGACATAATTATCAGGAAAAAAAAATTAGACAATGAGAAAGAAGTAATGCAAAGTTTTTCACGCAGTCTTGAAAAAAGTCACTTAAAATGGTTGCTGAAAAAGTTATAGCAGTCAAGCAGTTTCCATTGGTCATAAATTATCTAACAGAAACCTACAGTCCTTTAGTTCATTTTCTCTTTGCTCATAGCCTCATAGTGATGTGTTTCAATAATCTCTTTTAATGGTGTATATATAATGCTTAAATGGCAATATTACGAATATTCGAAAAGAGTTTGATGATGACACATAGCCGTTCATTTTAATCAAGACTTGAGTACTCTGAGTAATTTTGGAAGGGAATATATTGTTGATAATTATGAATCAAAGTATGTTGTAGATGATAGTGTGGACCTGAGAGTCAAGGTAATAACAGGTTGGAATTTTATTGTGGAGAACTCAATACAAATTAAAAACTTGTGCAAATTAAAAAAAAAATCAATAATAATAATATTTAAAAATATGTGTAAATTATATTGGAAGGACATATTTTATTTTCTTCTGTCATGTCCACATGCTCAAATAATATTTCATAGACTTCCACTTCAGTCATAACTTCGGCATCATCCAAAGTTTGCAACATGCTGATGCTACTTCCACAAAACTAAATATTTGGAATTTTTAAAAGAAATTTCTGTAAGAGGTGAACTGAATGAAGAACCACCTTTTTCCAGGAAGCAGAATGTGATCTGGAGTAGGCTAAAGATAAGCAGAACAGTGCCCCCAGGAGACTGGTGTTGATTGAGGTAATCTAAGGCTACTTCTTCAACAGTAATTTAGGGCACAGGAGATTCTTCTTGAAGATTTGCTTTGCATCTACATTCCAGGTATAAAACTGTGGAACCAAGGTAGGAGTGAAAACTGAGAGAAGCCATAAAAACCAGTCCCTATGCAGTGGGACTGATAAGTCCTTCAGGCTTCTGCATTTGTATAAGGCTCTGATACTTCTAGAAATTGGTTTGAATTTCACTGTCAGCAAAGAGGCAATACAGGCCTGCAGTTCTAAAATATTAACAAATGACTTCTAATGAAATCCCTTTCTCTCCCCCGTTGCATTATTCAATTAAGTAGTGCACAAACACGCTATGAGCACCTACACTAGATACATAAACCTAGATAATACTAGCAATATTTACAATGAGCAAGCTCATACAGTGAGATGACACTCTGCATAATCCAAGTACATTATTCAAAGATACTAAGGGCATAATTCAGTATCAGTGAGATTTATATTTTATCTTGTGTACAACCTTTATTGTTTTGTTAATGAAATACAATTAGCTGAGCCTTTGGAACAAAAAACTTGTTGAGTTCTTGGGGGGCAGACCATGATTGAAAGAAAATTAGATCCAGGGTCATCAAAAACTATATGAATTAGAGAACAAAAGTATTTCATTGCAGTTTTCAACATGTAAGAACAATGACCTGACCATCAGCAGTATAGTAAAATCATCAAAAGTTCAGATATAAAAAAGCAGTAAAAGCCTGCATAAACATTTTTATAGCACTTTTATTATGACTGGAAATATGCAAGTGTTAAAATATTAGTAAGTTTTGACATTGAATCATAAGTGCTTATGAATAACTTCAGACACCTTAGATTTTCTGGCCTGATGCACAGAAGATTGAATGTGTGCCACATATGTTAAACATTACTCCCTGTGACAGGGTCAGAGTTCAAAATATCATGTGTGTTGAATATGCTCAAATGTCCATAAAGAAATCTTGCTAAGTCTACAGTCCCATCCATTTCCACGAAAAAAAAAAAAAAAAAAGAAAAAAAGAGAGTTTGTGGTCCTTGGAAGAAGGGGAAGACAACTCAGGAAAAGCACAAATGTATTGTGAAGTTATGCAGGGAGAAAATAAGAGCCAAAGCCCAACTAGAACTTAAACTGTCTACTGCCATAAATGACAAGATAAATGTTTCTATAGATACATCAACAGCATGAGGAGAGCTAAGGAAAACCTCCATCCTTTATTGGATGCAGAGGGAAACAGTAGTGACAAAAGATGAGGAAAAGACGGAAGTACTTAACGCCTTCTTTGCCCCAGTCTTTAATAGTAAGACCAGTTGTTCTCCAGGTACCCAGACCCCTGAGCTGGAAGACAGGGACAGAGAAGAGAATGAAGCCCCCGTAATCCAAGGGAAAATGATCAACAACCTGCTACAACACTTAGGCACACACAAGTCTGTGGGAATGGATGGGATCCACACAGGGGGACTGACAGAGCTGGTGGAAGTTCTCACCGAGCCCCTTTCAATCATTTACTAAAAGTTCTGGCTGATGAGGCAGGACCCAGATGACTGAAAATTACTGTGATATTCACTTACTAGAGGGGCTGGAAGGATGATCCAGGGAACTACAGGCCTCTCGGCCTCAGTGCTGGGGAAGGTTATAGAACAGATTATCTTGAGTGCCATCACACAGGGAATCAGGCTCAGCCAACATAGGTTTGGGAAAAGCAGGTCCTGCTTGACTGAACTGATCTTCTTCTATGACAGGGTGCACTACTTAGTGGGTGAGAGAAAGGCTATGGATGTTGTCTTTATGGACTTTAGAAAAGTCTTTGACACCATTTCCCATAGCATTCTCCTGGAGAAAATGACTGCTTGTGGCTTGGACAGGTGGACTCTTCACTAGATAAAGAACTGGATAGATGTCCAGGTCCAGAGAGTCATGGTGAATGGAGTTAAATCCAGCTGACAACCAGTCCCCAGGGCTCAGTATTGGTGCAGTCCTGTTCAATATCTTTATCAGTGGTCTGGATGAAGGGATTGAATGTCCTTTCAATCAGTTTACAGACAATACCAAGTTGGGCAGAAGTGTTGATCTGCTTGAGGGTAGGAAGGCCAGAGGGATCTGGACTGTGTTGATGGGCTAAGGCAATGGCATGAAGTTGAAAAAGGTCAAGTTCCTTGTCCTGCATTTGTGTCACAACTCTATGAGTGGCTACAAGCTGAAGACAGAGTGGTTGGCAAGATACCTGGCGGAAAAGGAATTCACTCTCTAGATTTAGAGAGATCTGGGGCTTTTGGCAGACAGACAACTGAATATCATATGCCCAAGTGGCCAACAAGGCCAGTGGCATCCTAGTTTATATCAGAAATACTTTGTCTCACAGGACTAGGATAGTGATCATCACCCTGTATTGGTGAGGCCCTACCTCAAATCTTGCTTTACGTTTGGGGCACCTCATTACAAGAAAGGCATTGAGGCATTGAATGGTGTCCAAACAAGGCAAACAAAATTGGTTATGAAATACTAATTGTTTGAGAGAAAGATGGATTTCAGCTTTCAGTAGGGCTGTAAAGACCATGTTCACAAAACGGTTTAGAAACAGAATTTTTTATTTGTCTCTAAACTTCAGTAAGATTTGATACATCATAACAAGTTATGTTTGTGGATTAATCTAATTTTACCCTCATCTTACTAAAAAGCTTGACTTTTTTCTCAACTTGGTTTCCAGTGACTTTAGGTTACGACTTTACCACCCTAAAACTGTTATTGGAATTTGCTACATTGTACCTGAATGTGAAGAATGAATCAGGATTCAGAATACAGCTGTTCATATACAAAACAAAATGGTAAGGACAGAAAAAGTACAAATGGAAAACAAACAAACAAAAATATCCAAAAAAACCAACCAACCAACCAAAAAAAGACCACTAAAAAACCACATGTAAAAAAAATCAAAATCATCACTAACAAAAGAATACCTGAAAATAATAAAAAATATATATTATTTCTCAGAGCACACCTTTTCCCTTAACTAGCACTGGGTTTGCAGCCTGAATATATTTGCAATGCATGAAAATGGATGTAAAATAAAATCCCTATGCTCACATAGATGATAACATGATATATATTTGAGTTATGTAATCAGTAAAACACCTATTTCATCCACCCAGCATAACCAAATATGTTTCATATTTCTTTAAGGCGTGTATGGACACAGCATAGCACAACGTATTTAAGTGTCATGATTCAATGGTATCTCATATAGTACACCTTTATATGCATTTTTGTGTGTAAGAGTTGTATAGTTTAATGCAAATTTTTATGTTTACCTGAAGAATAATTCAACTTTTTCTCAGAACCCTTAAGGTTTTGTATTAGTTGTGTTTTCTTTCATTTCTTGTATATGTATATTGTATGATTTCTAAGAAAACCTTGGGTCTCTTATGGATTTTATTCAAGGATTATGGTTCATCCAACTTCAAAGTTGTTATCTTGGGTCTCTAAAATTTCTGAAATGTCATGCCAAATTTTGGAAAGAAGTTGAGCATAATCCCAGATCAGATACAGTCTCATGTGTACTGCTCTGCTAGAAAATTGGATGTTAGCAGAATGCTGATAATTTAACGAACTCTAAAAATAAACATACCTAAAAGTAATAATAACTTAAAATATTTAGTTAAATAAAAAAGCAGTTTTTGTTCTTGCTTTGTTCAATTTTTATCATTCCCTGCCTTTCACTTTTCTGCTGAAATAAAACAACTTCTAAACTTTGATAGTTTATTTTCATGTTTAAACAGATGGCTGATAAAAGCTTACGCAACTCACCTAATCTCACCTAACCATTAATCTTCATTTCAGAGCAAGTGCTGAACATTAGTTGACACAATTCTCTGGGGACTTTTTTGAAAGAAAATCCCAGATATCTCCTCTCCTTTAATTTATAAAGTTACTTTATCCTACTGCAGCTTTACTTTTTAAAACAAAGTAGATAAGGAAGGACAATTAGAAGGTGAGAGCAGAGCAGGGAGGCAAAGAGCAAGTACAACTGAAGCTGAAGCAAAAGATCTCAGTGTACTAACACTAACTGTGACTTTTAATTCGTCACAATCATGATATATCAAATCTTTATATTCTGGTCTTTCTTTTCATTACAGTGAAGTCCTCCATAGGAAAGAGTACTATCTACAAATTCTGATAAATCTTTGCAGCTTTGGAAATGACAAGAACCAGAAGTATTCGGAAACCCATTTTTACATTATAAATATGTGTTTTGAAGTTCAGACATGTAAGTATGACATTTGGGTAAGATGGCCTTTTTTTCCTTGATTTCATGTTATGGAGCATGTCTCAAAATCTTGGTGTGCTCCACAGAAACCTGACACCCATTTAGCATCATGGATTATCAACTCACAGAAGACTGACAGACCTTGTACCAACTATCAAGGTATATATATCTCTAAGAAGAAGGCAATAAGACAACAGCTACAGCAAAAGGCTTTCTGCAGGTATCCTTTCACTTTAGAGAGTGAAAACAGACACTAATGAAGGTGGAATACTCTATATGATGCTGGGTCTTCCAAAATTGGGAGAAGCCAATCTAATCTTTGGAGTAGCTGCAGATTTCTAATAGTACCTTCTTATTTCTTATTAAAAAAACAATGATAAAAGTTAATCAAGTCTACTCTTTCATGAAATATATTTTCTAAATATTAATGAAACATGAAACTTTTTTAGTGGTACTTCTAAATCCTTATCAACTCATGGAATCAGTCCAACAACAAAAAAAAAAAACTACTTGCACAGTTTGCTGGGTTGTGGTTTTTTCTAATTTTATTGTTTTTGTGAGGAATATACATGATTGTAGACTCATTTCAGCTTGTTGAAATATGTAACAGTAAAGAAAATAAAATTAAATAGAATTAGCAGTTAGCTTTATAAAACGTAAAAGATAGCAGCTTGATGATGTTCAGAAAGTTTTGTTTTTAGCAAAACAACTGGAATTACTGTCTTGTGCCACTGTATAATTTGGAAAATCTAAAGTATTAACATACTATAATTTGCAAATAATACAAATTTGTTACTAAAGCTAAATATTAGAGCTATATAAAAAACTCACTGTGAAAATGTCTTCATTAAAAGGTATGTGTAGGTTCATGGAGGTGTGATGGTAAGAAAGAAGTAAGTTTTGTTTCTCAGATACTGCTCAGAAGGTGCTGTGGTTTTAACAGACTCCTCTGATCCCCATTTCTTGATTTATGCTCCCATCCATGACTTGAATTGGGAGTGATGTGTATCGCACAGTCTGCAGGTTTAAATGCATTACATTTGCAAAATAGTTTTATTATGACAAATCAACTGTCAAAGATGAGTAAATTAATTCCCCCTATTTTGTTAATGTTGGTTTAATATCTGATGTGGAACTTAACTCTAACATACTACATGACTGCTTGTCTAAAAATATACTTGTATTGTTTTACATTATAAAAATGTTATTTAAGAAGAACACATTTGGTTTTAAACAGATTTTTCACTTCCTTTTTAAATGAAATGTGAAAAATAATTAGTGAATAGCCCGAGTAAAGACTAATACTATGTATTTTGGTAACCTAATTATTTTTATTTAATTATGCAAGTTTTTTGCATACTTGTTCTTACGCTTGTAAACTTTCAAATTATCAAGGGACCTGAACTAGCATTTCCTGAAGAGAGATGGATGTCAGCCATTGCTGTAAAACTACAGAGGCATTTAACAGATCAGGCACTGTGTGGATAAGAATAAGTAGGTCCTATCTGTTTGCGAGACTGATGAGTAAAAAATGAATTAATCTGCTTCTCTGAATGGCTGTCCTTTAGCAGAATCTAATTAGTGTACTTGGCCAGTTAAATAAGTGATGGCTAATTTTATCAGCTTGTTTATTGATATTCATGAGAATCAAAAACAAGACCAGGGAACCAACTTTGTGCTGGCTATTTTGTCCTGGGCAAATCTAACATCTGAGACTGAAGAGAGTAAGCTCTCCATGCTGATTAATGTCAAGAGTGTGGTTGATTTTCTTATTTTATTATTTTTGACTTAAACTGTGGATCTTTGCTAAATTGTCAACTAAAGTCAGCAATAATATTAAAATGTGCATTTTATATGTGGGCGTACATACTTATATAAAAAAATTGATGAAGAAAATGTTTATAATACTTAAAAGGTATTTATAACATATAATTTTATTTTTCTAGATGTGAACCGTAAAGGAAAACCTTCTATTTCTTGCAATTGCAACTCCATGTCTGAAATCTGGAAGAAAGGTTGGGTTCAAGCAGGGATTAATTTTTACACATATTCAGTGGTGTCAGCAGACTATTTGTCAATTTACAAAACAGTAGAGCCATGAGCTGTGATGAAGGTGTAGATTTTCAGTATTCACTGAGAAATGCAGAATCAGCATTTTCCAGGAAAATGCAAATATCTCCCAACACATGACATGCGGGCAGTTTGTATCTGCGTTACATGAATTTCCTTTTCAAGTAAGATGTTCTCAATAACCAGCATGAGGTATATATATTTATAAAAAGCTGTTTGTATAGCCCAGAGTGAAGTTTTCTGCAGCAGGATACTGTTCTTTCTTCTGCTCTTTCTAGCAAAACAAGATTCTGGCATTGTTTGAAATAATTAGTACTTAAAACTCAATATAAACAGAAGGTTTTTAGGTATGGCTGTTATGACCAATATCTGGAGATACAGCAATGCTAGTAAATGAATACAAACCCTTAGTAAATATATAGAAAATGGAACTATTTTTTTCCAATCTATAGTAATAAACACTTTCATAATTACTAGTGTTCTCCATCTTCTTGCAGAATTATACATAGAGTGTTGGGAGTATTTTCTGGCCTAGTATAGCAAATTTTCCCTGTCTTTTCCACAAAAAAACTTCTCTTTCATCCATTCTAAGTTAGTGGTAAAGTGCAATTCAGCCTTATAAAAAACCTCAACCTAATAAGCAGAATATCAGGAGTGTGCATCTAATAGAGTAGTTTTCTATTTTTTAAATTCCAGCTCCCTTGGACCGTAGCTGAAAGACTCTTTTCTATGTACTTATTTGGAATACTATTAACATTGAATGAAAATATTGATTGATTGGTTGGTTGGTTGACTGATTGATTTATTGATTGATTGATTGATAGAAAAAGCTTTATATAAATATTCCCTTTATAAGGATTTTCTCATATCAAAAAATTTCAGTTCAGACTCACAAAAGAAAAGAGTAGGAAGGAGATAGAAAACTCACAAACTCATTTATTTAGGGAGCCTTTGTTTCCTACTCACTTTTCTGCATATACATTTACTAATTCATCTAAATTGAATTGCTTTGGCAGACAAAGTTTTTGGCCTACACTGTACTGTATAGTTTCCTAATTCTGGTTCCTCTAGAGGATGAACATAGTTGTCACAAAAGACACATGAACCTGAGTGTACAGCACAGTCAATAAATCTGTTAACAACTAAAGATTGATTGCCTTAGGCTGATATTCTGTATCTACTTGTCTTGAAATTTACATGTGAAAAATAATATTTTCCACATGTAAATTTCTTAATATTTATATATCTCTACATATTGTGAGTATTGGTATATAATATAAATGTGTGTCTAGAATGTGTGTCTACAACAGGACTACAGTAATCTGTGGAACCCAGTTCTACATGGGACTTCCACTTCCAAATTATCTTTTCCCCTCTTGCATTGCATCAGTATTGGTATGATCAAGTACTGGTATATCAACTAGTGTGATATAAGTTGATAGGGAATACTGGTTAGGCAGTGGTTGAAAATTGCCAGAAAAGGTCTTGGTGTTCATGGTATACTTTCCTCACAGAACTCTATGTCCTTAGCATTCCCATGCCGTTGATTATACATCACGTACTACAGGCAATACTGCAAAGACAGTTTAATTGAAGAGGCTCTAATGAGAACTAGGTATTTGTGATGAAAAATTCTTGGAGTCAGGATGTCTCATGACTCACATTTCTGTGTCAAGTCGGCTTTGGAAGTGGTTTAATTTTATTGGTGTCTTTAATTTGTTTTCTCTTCCTGACTTTTCAAAGTATGAGTGTAGCTCACAGAATCACAGGATGGGAAATGTTGGAAGGGACCACAGTAGGCCATTTGGTCCAACCACCCTCCTCAAGCAGGGTCATCCTGGAGCACATAACACAGAATTGCGTCCAGATAATTCTTGATATCTCTAGGGAAGGATACTCCACAACCTCTCTAGGCAACCTGTTCCAGTGCATGGTCAGCCTCACAGTTAACAACATTTTCCTCATGTTCAGGTGGAACTTCCTGAGCATAAGTCTCTGTTTCCTCTTGCCCTATTGCTTGGCACTGTTGAGAAAAGCCTGGTTCCCTCCTTTTGACACCCTCCCTTCAGATACTCAGACATTGATAAGGTCTCTTCTCAGTCTTCTTTTCTTGAGGCTAAACAGGCCCAACTATGTCAGCTTATCCTCATAAAAGAGTTGTTCCCATCCCCTATCATCTTTGCAGTCCCCCAGGAGCTCCATATACTAAGGAGCCCAGAGCTGGACAGAGTGCTCCAGATGCAGCCTCACTAGGCATGAGTAATGCAGCTGCTATTCCCTGGATGGGATGTGGTCAGCATGTTTGAAACCTATTCCACCGTGATTCCCCCCACACACAATATGCAAACTTAAGCACCTGTGAGGGGGATGTAACAGAGGGTGGAATGGAGTGGAAACCCTGTGGCCAAGGCTCTCTTGAAACCCTTGCAGGAAGGGGAACTCGATGGCACTTTGCAGCTGATAAACCCCATAGCAGCTGTCAGTCAGGAGAGATAGGAGACGGTGTCTTGCTCTCAAGGCAACAACTGTGGTAGAATTGCTCTCCTTGGATGAACTTGGTTTACTTTGACCTTATCATAATAGTAACACACAACTCCACCCCAAAGAACGACCACCTGCCCCCAAGATACCACCACCCTTCACTGAGGAAGCGTTTTTTATTTTACTGACTATACATTTAAGAGCAAAGCAAGAGAATTTTGCAACAATCAGTAACAAAGATATGTATGACTAGAGTTATTCAAGCTCCACCTGAACATGAAGAAATAGTATAAAAGTATGTTGAAAATGGGGAAAATTAGAGAAGACTCCATCGTAACTGCTGGAGTCAGTCAATGGGCTGAACCTGTCCTCTCCCTCATATGGATGGGTAAGAACCATATTCTGTGTGTACTGAGCTCTTTTATTGGAGATTAGAGTTTGTCTGTGCATTGCTTTGAATATGTTTTTGCAGTCAGATACCACCACAGGCAACCTCAAACCTTAACCTATCACAATTTTGTATTAACGAAGAGTGATATTCTGTAAACTGTTGGTGTGAGTCCTTCATGGGCACTGGCAATTGCTGGCAGTGCAGAACATACTCAAATAAAGTGGGAAGACCAGCTGAGGGGTCTCCTGTCAGTGTCTGTCCCTGAATAAGTCAGTCAAACCACCCTCCAATCCAGCAGGATTGCTCAGTGAAGGGTCCCCATCACAGGATGCTGACAGACTGGTTGGGCACAAGGGTCTTTGCTTTCCCGGGGCACTGTCAGACAAAAAAACCTAAGGATTAAGGAATCTCCCCTATTCATGTGACAATCAGCAAACTAGAGTCTGAGCAGCAAAGTTTTCATGCAATGTGTGTGAAGTTATGATTAATAAAATTGTGATCATAGTGTCAGGGTCCAAAGTACACCCAAAGTCTCTACAATCTCTTTCCTCTCCTGTCAGGAGATTTTCCCAGTCTTAACTTCAAAATGTTCCAAATTTTGAAAATCTTTCTGAACGCAACTGAAAATTAATTAGAAGTGCTTACAAAATATTGTGCATTTAATCAGAGTATAGAGTAAGGATGTCTTTTTAACCTTTCATCTGATCCCATAGCAAAAGTCAGAAATTGTTTGAGAACATATTTTTCACAATTCTGAGGGCTGCAGTTTCAAAATCACTGGCCTTTATGTTAGTTAATGTTTTCAGTTTGCTTGTGAACAAACATTCTCAGCATAAACACCATCACAGTTGGCAATCTTGATGACTGCCTCAGCAGGACAGCTAGAGAGTTAATGGACATGAAAGCTGAAATGGTTCAAGTTGAAAAGTGCAGATCTATCCTGTTGGTAGAGCACTTCTGGTTTTTCATACTGCTACAGATGGAATTTTTTATTAGGGTTACAGGGATAAGCTTCTTCCTTGGTTTTGCCTTAACCAGAGAAAATAAGCAATTGTAGGAACAGGAAATGAATTTTCTGGCTACTGTTTTTCTGTGGTAAATGATATCTTTCTAATGTAATTGCTAAACCTTAAAGTGTTTTTGAATGATAGCCTATGGCATACAATATGATAGATTTGGATAATAAGATGCTGTGTTAACTTATTTTATATACCACAAATCTCACATAGTCAGAACTTAAAAGTAGGTATAAAATGTAACATAAAATGAACAAGAACATTTTAGAAAGAAGTAATTTTATGTAGCTTTCCATGTCACAGTAGGTCTGAACATAAGCCTTCTCTGTGCAACCCAGAAGCTTTAAGCAGAAAAGCTTGATGTGTGTGGGGGGCAGCTGAAGGCAAAACATATAGTGCCTGAGGCAATCAGCAGTATCTCTGAATCCTCTTGAATATTTCTGAAAATGCAGTAATTCAAAAGTGTATTATGGAAACTTATCTGAAGTTAGCTCCAGCTAGAAGAGTAAAAAGTGGTGTTACCTCACTTCTGCATGATATTCAGAATTTTATTTGTCACCCAGTGGACACACAAATTGTTCAAAGCAATCTCATGCCTCAGATGAAATATCTGGGAAAGAAAAATATTTATCATCTCAGTTACTTCTACACCAGAGGAGAGCTTAGATCACATTACTGACTAAGGGGGCCCTTAGCACTGCTTTTCTTCTCCACTGAATATTCACAAAATTAGTCAAGTAGGTAGTTCTTTAGTGCAACATAAGGCTGGTCACTGTAATTGCTTCTAGAAATGAACAGGATTCTGCATAACAGAGATTTCCTTCCTTCCTTCCTTCCTCCCTTCCTTCCTCCCTTCCTTCCTTCCTTCCTTCCTTCCT
>VYXC01008834.1:24633-35250 GCA_013397175.1 Platysteira castanea
CCTTCCTTCCTTTCCTTTCCTTTCCTTTCCTTCCTTTCCTTTCCTCCAGGTGTTGAGAGACAAGGCTACTGCCTCAAACCACTTCTACCCAGGATTCTCCTGTCCAGTTGCTGAAATCCAGCCTGGTGGTTCCATGCCCTGGAGGAATGCAAATTTGTTAGACCTGATTCTGCTTGTATAAGATGTTTTTGAATTGAGAGAACATTGTTATAGGGAAATTACAAATTTGAATTTAAATTATATGATTTGTTTCTTAGTCTTCTACTCATTTAATACCTAAGCTAAATTATAAAGGGAGAGAGAGGGGTAAAAGGAAAAAAAAACAGAAATCAAATAAGAAAGAAAGCAAGACAAGTGAAGGGAGGAAAATCTCTTATATTCCAAACCAGGTCCTGCTATAATCAGCTGTATTTTTAGAACACAATCCCATTGGCTTCCAGAAATATCTCATCAAGGATAAACAGCAGCAGGGAAGAACTCAGGGTAAGAAGTAAGGTTTAATTACTAGCAAACTAGAATCCACTGAAACCATTGGGTTTTAACAAACAGAAAGAAGATATCAGTGTATTTGTAAATAAGATAGTTATCAACATTGTAAGTGGTTATTCAAAAGAGTTTTGATAAGTCTGTGAGAAATTACAGTGGTACAAAAATTTGTTTATTCTGAGTATGTTGTACACAGTTTCTTTAATACAATTCAACAGTAAAATAAAAAAGCATCTAAAACTCATAAGTATAAACCCCCACTTTTTGACATTTTGTACTTCTGGGATCTGTCATAATTTGCTGAAAACTGTGAAAGTATTTTGAATATGGTGGTGGTGTGTCTTCCTTCTCTAAAAATTATAACATGGGTCAATCTCCTTTACCTTTCAGCTAAAACTTAAAACAGAACTAAAAAGTCTTTCAGCAGAAGAGTGAACACAATTAAGGGGCTGAAGACATAGAATCACAGACTTATAGAATCAATTATGCTGGGAAAGATCTCCAAGATCATCAAGACCAACCAATACCACCATCACTTAACATATTCCATCACAGCTCAAACTCACATCACCAGGATACAGAAAACTTTTTCCAGCAAATCATACTTTTGCCAGAAATGGACATAAATTAATATTTCAGCTATGCAAAATAGATTGATATGTTCAATTACACAGAAAGGTGTTCAGGTCCAAGATTTTTCTTAGGTATTTAAGTAATATTAAGATTACAGTTAAGCAATTAGAAAACTCCTAAAAATTGGAAATTGGTCAAAGTCTCTTATGTCAAGGATATAAGTCATCAGTGTAAGTTTAGAGCTTGCTTCTGCTATTTTAAAAGCCTTCATGGACCTAATAATCTTTGTCTGATAAGAAATTATTAGAAGTTGAGCAGTGCTGATCAAGAACTTCTAAGGTCTTTATAAAAAAAAAAAAAAATTTTAAATGTATTTGTAATATGTATGATTTCCTAAGGTTTTCCTTCTTAAAAAGAGAAAGATGGAGCTACCATACTTACACAATCTATTCACATTTGAATTACTAGTAAGCTCTTTGTTGTCAAATGCAATCCTACAATTACTCAGAACATCAGTAAAAGGAAATGATGTCATATATTGTTTACAAAAATCAAATCCAACAAGCAGAAGTAGCATGAAGTTCGGAAACATACTCTGAAAAATAGTTTATCACTACTGAAGAGACCATTTTTGTTAACATTTACAGCAATAAGGAATAAAAGAAGATTTTCCAAAGAGAAATTCAAATTTTCATGCCAAGACTTAAAGATTTCAGTATTGGTATTCTATTTTTTCTTTTATTAAATGCCAGAATATCTAATTCTCCTTTTCCTATTCCAAGTTAGATCCAGATCTAACTGTAAGGAGGGTTTCTAGAAAAGATAAATTTTGAACTTAAAGTTCAGTTTGCAGGACTTCAGGCCAAGTGAAACAATAAAGAACTCAAAACCCTCAAGGGATCTTAATGGGGGTATATCAAGAAACATGAATAACTGCTGGCAGAGTCATTTGGTCTTTACCATAGCAAAATCTTTTAAGTAGTGGCTCTTCCTAAGTATGTATTTGCACGATGTTTACACAATAGATCCTTTTCATTATTGGAGTTTGAATAAATTTCTGTAATATAATAAACAAACAAATAACAGCAAATGAGAAATGTGCAGGGAGGAAAACAAATATAAAGTCCTGTGAAGTTATTTTTAATCCTGTGATATGTAAAATTGCTTCTTAAACAATGCGATAATATTCAGGAAATGTGCAAAAATCACTTAAAAGCTGATGAGATTCTCAAGGGTGAATTGTATACAAGTATTCTGTTTGCAGTGGGAGAATCTATCAAAGACTCCGCAAGCATATTTAAACTTACAGGGTGAAAAATGACAGTATTCTGTGCAAATGAGCTTGCAGTCCTTAAATTCAGTTTTAACAGTTGGATATAATTGAACTCTATTTTTTATATTTTAGTTGCACTGCTGATGATCCTCAATGACCACTTCTGGCATAGATTAGGTTTCCTGTAAAAGATGAGCATCTGAAATTAAGTCAGCAAAATCAAATGCTGTAATTTACTTTTATCTCATTATTAAAGATATAACAAGGATTATATTGCATGCTATTATTGCTTTATGTCATGTTATAGAACATTATGTTCCATCAGTGCATGGGTAATCTCCATCAGGAAAGCACATAGTAATGCTAATGTACAGCTGGGCAAATGACTAGCTTTGGGAATTTCTTGAAGGCCAAAACTGTATGAAGAAATTTTTTGACAGCTGGAAAAGCACAACAGAAATGTTCAAGTATATACAGCAGCAAACAATTTTCCTTATTTTCCTTGGATTTTTTAAAGGGGAACAGAAGAAGGTTTTCACAGACTCAGACCTTGGATTCGTTTTTATGCTAGAAAGAAAATTTTATGGAGGCTTGGAATTCAAAACTGATGAAATGTTTTATCTGATTCCTCAGCTGGGTCCTTCTCTTGCAATTTATGAAATGTCATCTTACCAACACCTTGCCATGCCAAGATACTATTATATCACTGAAAGAAACCACACATACAGGGCAAGAAGAAATATGGAAGAGAAAGGAAAAGGGAAATTTAGGGTAAAATGAATAAAAATAAAGGTGAGTTCGAGAGATATGCATAACTGAAACACTGAATCCTGCAAAGCAAATGCACTCAGAGGATGATCTCTGACAAGGAAATATTTGACATGCAATATATAGTGTGTTATAAATTGTGTTTGTATATAGGGATAGAAAGTTAGAAATTACTTTGATAAGACTTATGCCTTTAGAAATCAAATAGTGCATCTTTCAGCTGAAAAAACATGAACACTTTCATTATCACCAATGCTGTGAATAACTACACAGTTCGACATTCAGGTTTTAGGTTTGTAGTGATTAAACTCTCATTTGATGAGGACAACTTAACCCCAACAGTTTATAGAGTTGGCTTTTTTTTTTTCTCACTGGAGATATTTAAAATTATTATAAAGAAAAAAAATTGCATATATTAGTAAGCTACCAGTCTTCAGATCTCTCAGAAGCGTGACTAGGAACTAGGAATAACAATTGCTGTAGACACCAGCCCCAGGGACAGAGAGCCAGCTTTTAATACAACTGAACTTATACGGAATCGAATGTTGGAACCTTTCTCACGTTTATGCTTACATAAAAGTTTGAAGAATTGTTGGACAAGACACAAAAAAGCAAGGGTTAAAGTAATGTCCAGGCATATGTCAAATGGCATTGATTGGGCATGGATATTTTACCCTCTTATCTAGTATACTGGGCTTAATTTACTGACTAAAATTAGATAATTTTTTCTCTCTACAGTACCCAAATCTTGTTTGTCTTGCTGGCAGCTCCAGGAGACATACTTGAGGAGTGACAGTCAAAAGCCAGATGGAGTACCTCAGACTTAGATAGCTGAGCCAAGACTATATGTTGGAAGAAGAAATCTACAACCTGGAAATGCATTTTGTCCTTATTACTCTTCCTGTTTATTTTAGCTATTAGTAGATTCCTGAAGATAAACCCCTGCTAGCGCTTAGAGAATTACCAAGAAATTGGTTACTCTAGAAAATGTCCATGGATTCTCATTTTTCTACTGGTTTAACTGAAACAGAGATCACACTGAAAGTAAAATTATGCAAGAATTTAAATAAATTCTATCTTAAAAGATGTGGCAGGGAAGGATCAGGAAGTCATTTTGAGAAAATAATTTTCAAAGATAACATAAAATGGTCGTAGATCACAGGGGTCTCTACTCGACTGTAATATCAACAAACTTGAGGTCCATAGAAAGATTAGAATTCAGATAAATTTTTACTACAGAAAGGAGAGCAAGTGAGAAAAAGGTGAAGCAAACCACACGATTGGAGCTGTTCAGGAATCATCCCACTAGGCAGATCTGCCCCTGACCAAAGCAGGAGCAGAAAAATAAACCTTCTCTTTATGAAACTAAATTGTCTCTGACTTGCTCTGGCATTGACAAGGGGCATTCTGAAGGAAGCAGTGTACAGAGTAAAACTCCTGTAACAAATCTTCCTGTTTATTTATTTGTTTTAATCCTTGGAAAACAGGATAAAGAGGATAAAATTACTAGATTTGTAGTAAGTGTCAGTTGAAATGCAACAGCTCTCTGGTTGCTAAAAGAAAAATGTGAATCCAACCAGTACAGCCAAAAATAAATGGTTAGCATCGCTGAAGATTTTTTTTTTTTAAAGTTAATATTTCTGTGTGAGAAAAGTAAAGACCAGCTACATGGGTTTCATTCAGTGAGATGAACAAGTTCACAGGTGCAAATATCTCTGTAACCATGACAACACTCAGAAGATCTCTTGGGGAAGTAGGGAGCCAGAAGCTTGGCTATCTATCACTGCCTCCAGCAAAATTAGTGTCAAAGCTGAATAAAGAATTTATTTTTTAAAAGTTTAAAAATTGCAGTTCCCAATTTATTTCAACCAAGTTCAAAGACAAAATTTAATCAAAACTTCAGTGAAAAGACTAGACAAAAATGCTTTGTGGATTTTTGTTTGTTTGTTTTTAATGTACATCTAAGAAAACTTTTTGTTTATTTGTTTTCCTTACATCTAAGGAGATGTTTCTTTATCCTGACTATTTGAATATTCTTGAAAATAAAATTAAAAAAACCAAAACAAAACGCATTCCCAAAAATACTGAACGTTGGGTGTGGGGTATTGTTTTATTTTGATTTTTTTTTGAGGAAGCATTATTTTCTTTCCTGATATAAATAAGTCTATGTGTATTTGAAAGACTTAGTTTTCATTTTGTAAAAACTACATTTTTCAGGAGAAAAAGAGTTTTACTCAGACATTTTCATGTACTTCTGGTGTGAAGTATAGTTATAGCTCACAAAACTACAGAAGAAATTATCTCTGTCACCTCCCCAAATAAAAAATAAACCTGATTTTTTTTGTCATTATTTGTCCAGTTACAACTGATGTAGCCTAAACTGGATTTGGTGATAGTAAGATGAAAAGACTGAAAAATAATGCAAGTTACTTCTGACTTCAGGTCTGCTGCTGAAAATAACAGCTACATATATGCATTAAAATAGCCTGATTCATCATCTTCAAAGTAACTAGCTGCAAAAGAGAGAGAAACTAAATTGTAAGTTTCATTATAAATATGATTTTATGTTTCCTAAGATGTTATTTAGATTTTACCATATGTTAAGAATTCTACTTTGTATGTCTTTGATGAATATGCACCAGTTATCATATTTTAGAAAGCTGGTATTAAATCTCATTATGACTGAAAGTTGTAAAAAAGGACTGCTTTCCTAATACCACGAATAACCTGCTTTATGATAATTTATTAATTTAAGGATTTATGTGAGTCTTTTATTTTAAATTGAAAGAAATTTTTTTTTTAATGAAAAGTTCATTGGGTCCTAAATGAAAATGCATTTTGGTCCTAATAAAGAAAATTGTGTGACTCCTTATATGAATATGTGTGTATACGCATTAAAAAAAAAATCTATAATAACTACCAAAACATTCCATCAAGAAATGTATTTTACTATTTTAAATATTAAAATAATTTTTAAAAGACCCACAAAAGTAGAAGTAGTTGAAAAAGGTTTTTTCATAATTAGAAACTTTTCGTGAACAAAGGCAGCTAAATCGTTTAGCTTGACTGGGGTAAATAATTGGCAGTGCTGTGTGTATTCTAGAAGCACGATAATGATTAATATGCCTAAACATCACAAAGTTAAGATCATGAGATCCTCTTGCTTGAACTAAAGGCCTAGGCCCATTAATTTGCAAGATTTGTAGTCTGATTAAATTTGCAGCCCAGATGGTTGGTGGGTGTGGGAACTCATTCCTTAGGGATGAGGGTCTCCAAACAAAACTTAGTCTCTGTGAAGAATTTAAATGTCACAATTAATGTACAGATGCACCTATACAGTTCTTCATGCCTTTCTGTATGGAGGAACAGGAAAGTTTTTCAGGAACTGCAAAGTATGTTTCAATGCACATTTCAATAATATTAGTATTGAATCATATGTCAGGTCCTGTGATATAATGTACAGTCTAAGGTTTCATTCCTCCTCTCTTCTTGCTTCTTCTACTCCTAACTGTGAGAAAGGACTTAAAAGACAGATAATAAGTGTGCAGGACTTAGCTTTCCTGGTTCCTGTCAGCCCATTTCTCCAGGCTGTTGTGGTCCTTCTGGATGGCAGCATGACTCTAAGGTGTATCAGCCACTCCTCCCCCGCAGTGTGTCATCAGCAAACTTACTGGGGAGTACAACCTGCACCATCATCCAGATCTTGGGACAATGTATTTAATAAAATTTTTAAACATTTGAACAAAGTTTATTTTTTTTGTTTCTTGAAAAATAATTTTTTAGATATTTGGTTGAAGACATACAAAAGATCGTAAAAAAAAAAACAAAAAGAAAAAAAAATAGAGAAATTGAACTCAGGGAGAGTTTTGTTTGTTTATTTCACAATGTTAAAAACTCACTATTATGCCAAAAGAAACAGGCATTATTGTTCTTGCCATGTAGAAATCAGTGTGCAGTAATTCATGAGGTTCCATGATGACAGGACGTATTCATTGTTCAGCTTCAGGACAGTGGATAACCCACCTCCCAAAACAAAGATACAAGAGTAATTTTCTTCATAACTCAACCTATTTCTACATATGCCTAGAGACCACAGTGTTGAAAACATCTGTTAAAAAAAAAAACAAAACAAACCACCAACGAAATAGGGTCTGAGGATTTAAGATGCCTTTTTGCTGCAGTTTAAGGTGTTTATCATTATTATGCAAAATGAAGAGCTGGGAAGCACAGATGACAGTTAGAAGAAAGAAATAATGGGAAGTGAGACCTATCTAAGAACGAATTTAAAGGGGGAGGAAAAAGGTCACTGCATTTAGAGAAAAGCAGGTTTGAAAAAGGGGATGAAATAGGTGAGAAGAAACAGGAAGTTATGAAAAGAGATGACATATTATCATCAAGAAAGATAAATAGGTATGTGATGGTTAGTTTCTGATCCCAAGCAAAGATGGAAAAGGGAAGTTCAAAGACCTTTGCTCCCTGTAAGAGCAACTAACGGAATTCTGGAAAATCGTTCTCCAAGATCAAAACTAGATCTTTGATTTGATTTGATGTGAGTTTCCTTAGAGGCCAAAATAACTGTAATATTTCAGACTTGCTTCTTTGTGAGTAAAACTGGATATATGAACACTTTTTATTATCTTAATAAGGCAGGCTGATAAAAAAAAAAACCAATGGTATCTTCATTACGGTCATTCATTCTGTGCAAAGGTGAACTGAAACCAATTTATCTAAAAATCCAACCTTCTTACCTTTTTCAAACTGAATATTAAACAGTAGGACAAATTTAACACTCATCCACTCTTCATATACAGCTCTAATAATCTTGCCATCTTCAATGAGATATGTAGATTGCAAATCAGTTATGATTTTGGCTTAATGGAGAAAGTGTAATTCCTGTAATTCTTCTGAGAAAGTTCCAGTCCATCATGTGAGAATGGTCTTTGCAAGCTGCTGCTGAAGTAACTGTTTATAGCAAGAATGGAATGAGGAGTGCAAGCTTTATGACTTGTAAGAGTTAAAATATTATATTTAAGTATCTTTTGTTGTATGTGCTCTGTTTTATTAAAAAATCCCTTAGAAACTCATAACAAGGAGGGAATCTCTTTTTGCCTTTCTAGATATTACAGGAATATATAGGAATAATCACTCTCCCAGAAATTCTGCAGTCACAATAGACCTGCATACAAAACAAAAAAAAACCAGCAAAAAACTGTCATAAAAGCAAGATTTTTGTGTCTGATTGATTTTTATTCTTTCTTTAAATATGTCTACAAACTATTTAATGACATTCAGCATGAATACTTCATAGATGTAAAGAAAGCATCAGCTCTTAGATAATCCTAAAAGAAATCTTTCAGACTGCTGAAAAATTTACCATATTATCTCAATGTCTTTCGGCTTTGAAGAACTATTTGAACTCCTTTCTTATCTTTGTGACATTCAGAAAATTCGCTAATTATTTTCTATTGCATATTGTCATTTTACTCCTTTCTATTGAGGTTTACAGCTATTTAAAAAATCTCTAATAGTATTTAATTAAGATGACAAAGGTTAATTTAATTAGCATAAAATCTTAACTTTGTGTATCAAAGGGGTATGACAAATATCACGTTTCAGTATGAGCATTTACATTTAAATAAGATGGAAAAATTGAAATGTCCTATATTTCTCATAGGTTGGAATTTAGGCAGAACTAAGATCCCAGGACTTCAGATAGAAATTCAGTCTTCCTGTCAAACAATGAAGGCATTAAAAACCTCTGAGGCCTTCCTTTTGTATGTGTAAAGATTCTTCAAGACCCCTAACGATGAGTATTATTGCATTTTACTCCTCCTCAGGAGCTTATTTCACTCTCACACTCAATTGCAATCTATATTTAGTTAGAGACTTTCTTAGACATTGATTGCATCTCCAGTATATCCTAAATCACCACTCTTACTCTAAACATGATGAACGCAAATATGATTGCACTGAAACTCATTAAAAGTGGAGATGGCCACTTTTTTTTCTTTTTTCTTTTTTCTTTTTTTCTTTTTCTTNTTTTTTTTTTTTTTTTTCATAATAAGCTCATGATTAAAGCAGTTTTCCCTCAGTCTGAAAAGCATGTGCCTGTAGAACACAATATCCACTGTGTCTCAGGACACAGAAAGAAATATTTTCCTGCTGAAGATATGTCTCTTTTCTGATGGGAATCCACTACCCACAAAGCCAGAAGAGAAAAGGTACCAGGCTAGGGTCATGAGACAAATAAGACAATAAAGTTCTTCTGTTCTGATTCCTCTTCTAGAATCATACTGATTCCTAAATAGTGTTGGTCCATTATGGGCTATGTGAAATGTTGTTTGGCAGAAAAAATAGCTTGAAGATTCAAAGAGCAGCAGAAACCATCTAACTTATATAAATGCTTGTTTCATGAGCCAAAAATCCAACTCATCCTTTTTCTATGTTTTTTAGGTGCTTTCATAACACGTATTTTAAAATTATTTAATATTATTTCTTTCTTATGTATTCGTTTGCAAATTTTCTGTGCTGTAAATCCTTCAAAAGGTTTGGCAATTATTCTGAGAGTATCACGTGTGCACATATACGCAAATTGGTACTCATAAAAACCCACAGGTATTAAGAACTAGAGAGGAATGTGTGTGTTTATCAACCTACTTAAAAACATGTGTACGGTGTTGGGGTAGACACATTTGACCAGCATCCAGTCCCACAGTGGGGAGTCCTCCTGTCACAGCCCAGTAGAGAGAAGGTTGCTTTGGCTACATGTGCCCACAGTCAATAGAGGGGCCAAGCACACATTGCTATGACTTTTTGGTGACTTTAACTCTGAGACAATGGCCTGATCATTCTTCATTCTTTTCTTAAGAGTGAAGAGTCAGAGTATTCTGTCCTTCACAGATTAGGTTTCTTGGTTCCTCCAGCAGTCATTGGTCCTCACAATGTATTTCTTGTTAATCTGATTATGTTTTAGTCAGATAACCAATGCATGCATCTATCTATCTATCTATCTATCTATCTATCTATCTATCTATCTATCTATCTAATGTGATGTGTTGAGGTCTGATCTTTCGTCTCTGAAAGGATTCATCAAAAGCATAAGAAGGTAAACAATAATGACCTGCAGAAGGAATAAATAGGCAACCAAATACTTGTATTCGATTCTTTTCATCTTAACTGACATTATGTGGCACAGCAAGATTACCAGGAACAAGACTTACAGAATAACTTATCAAGATGTATTGCAATATATTTTAAAATTATTTTAATATTTAGCAATTATTTTATATAAATAAATCCACCAAATCTTCTTAACAATCATTTGAAACATGATTGTTCCAGTATAGTTTTGTTTTAAGATTCAACATAAAGAGTGAGATGGAGGTGAAGTATTATGTTCCCATTACAGTAGGTTTTCTATTTTTTCCATCTTCTTTCTTTTCTCACTCAGGTAAACATACATACAAAGATATTTGCACAGTTTTTGCATAAAATCTGTAAGATATAAATCCCTCCCC
>VYXC01008834.1:35699-49044 GCA_013397175.1 Platysteira castanea
TTTTTTTTTTTCTTCTTAAACATGCTTGTCTCCATGGAAAACCAGATAATGATTAAGTCAGAGTGTATACACTGCTAACACTGGTTTAAAGATCAAGCTTCCTTAATTTCACTGAAGGGAACACCTGATTTTATGTCTGAAAATCTGAATCATTTAGGTGTATGTTTGTGTTATTTAGCTGTCTGCAAGTGATGTGACTTCCTTTTTTTCCTTTTGTTTGAACTGAACTCTACAGTGGCAAAGCATACCAATGCAATAGGCAGCTTCTGAAAGAATTTCTGCTCTGATGTGTGGGCTAGAATAAAAATGTATTAAATCCTTCTTAATGGGGATAAAACCTTAGTAGGCACCAACCTATGTCGTTTATTAGGATAAAATCAGTGATATTTCATGACAATCTAATAACTTTTTATGAAAGGTTAAGAATTTCTGAGATTTACCAAAAGTTCACACTGGGATAAAATTCCAGTAGGAAATGCAATGTTATTTAAGTTTTCAGTGGCACACATGTACAAGCTAAGGGCATATTTTGGGCTTGGTCACAAGTGATACTAATTAGGTAGGGAGACTGAAAGTCATAAATCTTTCTGCTGACCTCTTATTTCAAAGGCCAGGTAGTAGAGATCAGTGCTGTAGCTCAGTATAACTGTATCTTTACAGAGAAATGCAAAACTCTAGGAAAACTAATTATAAATTACCATTCTATTATACTGATTGTAATAACAGAATATGTGTCCATGTGTAGTACAATTAAGGAACTAGGGATCATGGTGACAAAAATTCTCATGAGACTGACAGGCCAGGTGTTTTAACTTTCAAGCAGAACTTTACTACATTCATTCATTCATTCACAGCACCCTTCATACCAATAATTGATTCTTACACATCATTAATAACTATTAATATGAAGATGACATTATTAGTCTTTAATATCTCAAATTACCTGTGAGTACCAAATGCCACAGAAGTGATGCTGCATAGTTGGTGCTGATGGTCTTGGGTGGTCCTTGGTCATCAGAATCAGGGTGGTCAGATTTGAGAACTCATTGGTGAGAGGAGGCAGAAATTAAGTGGTCCTGTCTTCTTTCTTTTCTGATTTTCCTTCCTCATGTCTGTTGTTTTTATGCTATTCCCACTCCCAGTGCTGCAAAAAAAACCCAAAAGAAAACCGAAAAAGCAGAGGGAGGATGCATCTGCTCCTGATGCAGCTTACTCTGTGGTTTTGTCAGTCAATATCTAAATGTATTTGGAAGGATGTTCTGCTCCTTCTCACTCCACTGTTCTCATCTTGACCTTTGGCAATTCTTTAACACTTGTGAAGGAACATTTTAACTCTTCTTAGTCTCTCTGATTTGTTCACATACATCCTTCTTTGCCCCTTTAGCAGTCAAATTGCTCTCATGCTTCTGTAGAATGCTTATATGTTATAACTGATACTGCCATCACAGGTATTACAAAACATGCATTCCCTGTTGTTATACTCATCTAGTACACATATATAGGTCCAAGATAAACTACTTATACTCAAATTAACACATTTCAAATTATTAAGTGCCATGGTCACTGATCAGGTTACATGATATTTTTTATCTCTCCAGCTTCCCTCTAAAGTTTCATCAGGGATGTAACAATATCAATGTTTTAACCTACATCAAGTGTATGTCACTGAAATGAGTATTTTAATTATTTCTGGGTTTTCTTCTGGTTTGGTTTGTACAATGAAGCAATCTAACAGGCATGAACAGGATTTCTTTCAATCAAAACTAAACATGAAAATTCATTCTATATGCACACCTAGTATTAACTGTGGTTAGAAGTGGTCATTTGCTCCCTCAGACTTGTCTAGCATCATAATATGATAGAGATTGGAGGTGACCTCTGGTCCATAAACCTGCTCGAAGCAGGAACAGCTGAGATCAGGTTGCTCAGTGCCTCACTATGCTACTATCTCCAAAGGTGGAGGTTCCAATCTGTTTCACTGCAGGATTGCCCTTGTTCTGAGTGGAAAAAAAATCTTTAATAAATAATCAGAATTAACCTTGTTGAATCTTGTGCTTGCTGCCTCCTGACCTATCGGTTTCAATATCTGTGAAGAATTTGACTGAATTTTCTATACTCTCCTGGTAAATTGTTGAAAACATGCTTAATTCCGAAGGAGCCAGAGTAATTTCAGAGTTCTTTTGGAATATATTACAACTGCTCAGAATTCTGTAGTTCATTATTCTTTAAATTCTCTTTTCCTTTTTGCAATTTTTTTTCAAATCAGCAAAACTAAGTTATTTGAAGACAAATATTTATATATTGATTATTGTTGTACCACGCAACCCCAGCTGGTTAAATGTTTTCTATCCAGTTTTTGGTTCTTTTGAAAATAGATCAGAACTATGGGAATGACCACCAAAAGAAGGGGAAATCTTTGACAGCGTCTTATGTTCAGCCTTTCTTCCTGTACCTCTGATTTTTAAGACAAGGCTAAATTAATAAGTACAACATGGTTAACACTACTTATTGAAATTCAGGAATAATAGATGACTGGAAAGATTTGTCATTCATTTTGATATGCTAAGAAATCTGATGCACAAACTATTGTCTTCTAAAGCAAGGGTAATAAAACCAAAGGCCAGCTTTTTGTAACCACTCCTAGATTAACACGTAAAGAATTAGTGTACAAGCAAAATCTTACTGGTGTCCTGACGTGGGTAGCTATATGCTGTACCGCCTACAGTCAGTTCATCAGCACAATTAAATATTTTTAATTTTAAAGGCAGTTAACCACAGGCTCATCTTTCAAGACGATGTGATAAATTTTGCATGCCTTAAAACTTCTGAATCACGAATAGATACATTTATATAAGACCGCCTAAGGAGCAGATTGTCACTTGTTAAAGGTTCACAAGAGGTGATCTTCCTCTCAGTTAAAAAATGTGGAATTTTAAGGTTTTATGGTTGGCTGGTTGTTTCCATATCCCTAAAACAGCTCTTAGTACCGTAAATAAAAGCTTTTTCCCAGCATACAGACTTTAGTTTCACTTGGGAAAGGGAATTAATAAGACTTAATTATGGTTTAGATTGAAATATAGAAGTCAGTTTTCCTATAAAAATATTCATTTATGTAAAGAATATTCTATAATGTAAAAAATACAGACTTCTTTAAGGCTAAAGGTCAACATCAAACATGAAGGATGGACAATGAATTTTATGATTAAATAATTAAAGCAATGAAAATATTAATATGCTTACTATGTGATTATATATTATATTATTACTTTGTAATGTTAATATAATCAGTTTCTAACCGACATCATATGCAGCATCACATGCACATCAGAAGTAGCACAACCTTTTGTCTGCACAAAACCTTTGCAAGGACTGGCACCTCTACGTTTATCAACATGATATTTTCTTATGTCCCAGTCTTTCAACTGACCCCAATCTGAATTCATGCAGAAGAATGATTTCACTGTGACTGCTAGTGCATTCAGCATCCCACTTACAACAAATTGTTTACAAGGTCAGGACCTCACCAAAGACACTGAGGATACCCTTGGCCATATTTTTAAAGGTTATGAATGTACCATTGAAACCAAATACGAAAGAGGAATTAGCAAAAAAATATAAATCCTGAGCACAAAGACCACTAATTATCCTATAGGCTCAGCTTTCAGTTGTAGTTCTCTCACAATATTTATATTCTGATTTTCAATAAATTAATTTTATGAAGTGACAGTTTTCTTCAATAAATGATTGTTTTTAAAAAGATATTTAAGAGTTTTAATAAACTTGTCAGACTTGGTACTTGTCTCAGTTTCTGCTATATAATGAAGTCTTTTCTGTGACTGCAGCACACACGAGCAGAATTTTTAAATGAGACCTAGTTTTGGCAGGTCTAGGTCTAAGTCCCCTGGTTCTCAAGAGTCTTCTTTGTTTCAAGTTCTATTAGCAATGTACGATGCTAACTCATGTCCAAGCATATCCCAGAAATCCCTCCTGAGATATTTAGCCATGTCACTTTGAAGAATACTGAAATGAGCAAGAACAGGGCTTTTCTTTTTTTTCTTTGATTCTTTTAAATTCGTTGCTCTGACATAACCTTTGAAATGGATATCGCCGTGTGAACGGACTGAATAAAAAATGGGTAAGTTTTATGGAAAATGAAAGCATTTACAATTATATTCAAATCCTGCTAAGAATGAAATCCCACTGATTTTAATAGGATCAGAATTGGGCCCCACATCTCATCTAGTTAAGCCTCAATATTGCAACAAAGAATGGTCATTGTTTTGAGACCAGTTTAATACCTGAAGTGGGGTCATGCATGCATAGCATGATGAGCTTCATTCTAAGCTCTGAATTTCTTTGCATTAAGTCAGGTAATTTATGGTACTTGAACAGCTTCTGCAGTTGAAATGAATCTTTTTATCATTTAAATGAACAGTAGGAGTAGGAATAGCAGGGTACTGAAGAACGTACAGTAAACTGTTGAGAAAAGGATAGAAATAGGAGAATAAATGAATTTTGCAAACTGTTCCTTTAGTCTAATGAAGGATTTAAAAATAAAACCAAAGGAACATTTCCTATGTATTCACGCTGCTCATCATCTCTGACTGAATTCCACTTTACATTCCTTCCACGCTGTCCTTTAGAAAAAATACCTTCCCTGGAGTTACATCGGGAAGGAGTGATTGGGTGCTAGGAGGAAAGATGGGGAAGCAAAATTTGATAAGAAAGCAGTGAAATTCTCTTGGTGTACCAGAGAAGTCATACTGAGTAGTAGGCTTGTATACAGAAAGGCCTTCTACCTTCTCAGAAGAAAGATGTTGCTCCAGCATCTTTAATTTTTGATTTTACTAGCCTCATTTGGAAAAGATGTGCTACAGATAAACTTGATTTATTCCCTTAAATTCTCATATTTGAGATGAAAACAGACTGGGCAGATGGGTATTGATCAAGAGTCTTCCAATTCAATGTCATATGAACATGTCCCTTCATAAATTTAGTATTCACTAAAGCAGGGAAAAGATGCATAGATGTACACACAGACACACATTCCTGGTGCTGAACATGAATAGCTAGAACATGAATAATAATAGTGCCATGTAACCACTGAGACCTCCATTAGAAAGTGGGAAATGATATACGGGGAGATAGCTGTGAGCATGGAAATGAGTGATGATGGGAATCAGTGTTCTTCACTTACCAAAACTAGTTTTTTTTCTATTAACACACAGAAACACCACTGTTTAGGAGGTAGTTGCCTAAAACAAGTGGCAGGAGCAAAAGAGATAAAAAAAAAAGATTAAAAAAAAAAAAAAAAAAAAAAAAAAAAAAAAAAAAAAAAAGAAAGAAAAGTAAAAGTAAGGAAAAAGCTGCTTCCAGAGATTTTTAAAGGCAAATTGAGGGGTTAATTATTCAAGGTAAAGAATTTTTTTTTCTGACACTGCCATCTAGGAGGTGTTCTATCTGAATAACAATAATTTTAAGCCATTTTTAGGATGGTATTTTATTCTAGTGCTCTAATATAAATGATGCTATAATATTATTGATTATCTGGATGTGGGGATCTGATCAAGCCTCAGCAAATTCATGGATCACACCAAGCTGGGTAGGAGTGTCAAGTGCTGGAATATAGGAAGGCTCTGCAGAGGGATCTGGACAGGCTAGATCCATGGGCTGAGACCAGTGATATGAAGTTTAACCAGAGAAAGTATCAGGTCCTAATTTTTTTCCACAACAACCCCATGCCCCATCCTACACGATGAGGTAAGAGTGGATGGAAAGCTGCCAAGTGGAAAAGAACCTGAGGGTGCTGACCCTGTTGCCAGTGGTTGAACATGAGCCAGTGTGTGCCCTGGTGGCCAAGAAGGCCAATGGCAGCCTGGCTTGTATCAGCAATAGTGTGGGCAGCAGGACCAGGGAAGTGATTCTTCTCCTGTATTCGGCACTGGTGAGGCCACACCTTGAGTCTGGTGTCCAGTTCTGGGGCCCTTAATTCAGGAAGGAGCATGTCCAGAGAAGGGCAGTGAAGCAGATGAAGGGTCTGGAGCACAAGTCTTATGAAGTGCAGCTGAGGTAGCTGGGGTTGCTTAGCCCAGAGAAAAGGAGGTTCAGGGGAGATCTTACTGCTCTCTGCAACTCCCTTAAAGGAGGTAAGTTACTTTACTGGGTGAAGTAACACAGTCAATAATGATATGGAATATCCAGAAGAGCTTCATGTCTTAATGGACATCTTAGGTCTTACCAACATCAAGATAAATAGAATGTGCATCCAAACATCTTTTAATAGTTCAGTTTTCATCTTTCCTATCCATTACATAGATCACACATTAATGATACAGTTTTCATAACAAATAAATAGTAACATTTCAGAAGGTTTTATTTTGATGGTTTTAATGTTATAAACAACAACAACAAAAACTTTGATGATGTCTTTAAGTAAAGTCTTCTAAGACAGTGAACATTAGAAATTGAGGGTATTTTCTTTTAACTCAGATATTAATGGTCTTTATTTTCTGAAGTAGAAAGTTACACATTCTGTTTCCCATGATGAATTAGAGTTGTTCAAAAGATCACTGTGTGGGATGCATATGTGTTGTCATGGATCATTACAGCAGTCTATCATGTGAATGTGTGTTTAAGTAAGTTTTGCAGCACTTTATTTAAAAGGCCATAGCAAATAATATACCTTGTGAATTTTATATGTGGTATTACACCACTAATGACATATTTGTAGAAAACCGAAACCAATGTACATAAAAGGTTAATTCAATATTTTTAAGGTTCTAGTTTCTAAATGCAGATACTTCTTAATGAATTTCTATTACGAACAGATTTAGATTATCAGCCCAAAATATTTACTTACTAGCTTCTTCCTAGTTTTAATGTGTAAAAGTAGCATTTCTGCCCTAGAATATGAAAATACAAGGATTTCTCTACTAACCCTCATCTATTTTAACCAATAACATGAAACTGCCATGCTAATTTGGTCTTAGTACTAGCTGTTGAATATGGTTACTGCAGCAATAGCAATTTTTCTGTTTACTTAGTAAGAAGTAATGCAAATTGCTTGCTTTTTCAATTGTTTGCTTCCCTCTTCTCAATTTCACCTTTCATTTGGGTTTAGTCTAAATTGTAAATATACATCCCCCATGTGTTCCTTTCTTTTCATAATCATGTATTTTAACAGAGTTAGAAAAATCCAGTGTAGTATTTGAGAAATATGTACTCAAAATATAAGTGCATCTAAAAATGGATAAAGATTATGTAACTACTATTTTTATCTTAATATCATTCAAATGCATTACTGCCAAATTAATGATTTCAAGGTCTCAAGTGGATGTGCACCATGTTCCACTCATGAAGCCTCAACTTCCTACCATCTCTTATTTAATATTTAAATCTAAATAAAATCAGTATTTTAATCTAAATATTGATCTATGGTGTTTATAACACACTATGTATCTGCCATATAGCACTGATAATTTTATTTAGAGAAAAAGCCCCAAATAATTTAATGTTACAGTGTGTACTACCTATTTAGAGTCCCAGAGAAGTCATCAGGGTTTAGGGTGGTTAAATGAAGATGCTCATATACAGCCTTAGGGCTCTGGAAGATTATTTGCTAAGTGCATTATATTAAAATTCTGGCAAGTATCGGTTCTTTAAAATATCAGCATCTAAGTTCTATAAAAGTTCATAATTTATCTCTTGAAAGGCAGTCATTTTGGCTATAGTAATGTATTTCATCATCATTAGCATAAATGAATATTTCATTCTCCAAAATTATTGTATAATTTATAGGAGTAAGATACCACCAAGTACACATCTCCATGTACTTAGTCCTCTTTCAAAGTGTCCCTTTTGTTACATTGGGTTCTTAAGTCTGTCAAGATAAAGATCAAAAATGCTGTTCTACTTACATCCCAAGCAAAGAAAAAAAAGATAATGTATTTATTTTTATAGGGTTTTTTTTTGCACATAGTAAGTAATGAAATCACTTCATATATTATAAATGACATGAGCTTTACCAAATAATCTGAAGATTTCAAGACAAGCTGATAACTTTTCAGTGGTAAATCACTAAGGCTCTCCCCTTTTGTGCGTAAGCACCACAAAAGTAGTCTTTGAGCTGCTTACACTTACATTTTTGCTGTCCAGTTATTCATGCTGAGGTGACATACAAAACACTATGTTGAACTTTGGCTGGAACTTTGTATCAACTATGCTGCTTCAGACAGAGCTCTTAATGTGACTGGAATGTCTTACCTTGATCAGGGTTTACAATACTTAAAATGTATGTTCAAATATATATTTGTGTATTTCAATATTGAAAAAAAATATTGTGAAAAAAGTTTAGGTTTTGTACCACTGGAAATTGATAGAGATTGTTAACAGAAAGAAGAATAAATATTGTTGCAGTTTTTCAGTGTTCCCCAGACAGTAAAAACCTAAGGATAGAAAATGCAGCTGGTTTGTGGGCTGATGAGAACACTGTGTCTGGTTTACATGATAGAGCATTTGTTACTTTTAAATGATAGTAATATAGCACTGACAGGTGGCTAAATAACACAAACAACTTTTTCCTCACAAAACAACAATATGTAATGGTGTAGTTGGAAATTCACTCCATTATTTTTTTTTCTTTGTTCGCTTTTCTTACAGCTTTTGGAAATGGAATGTTAAATAGATTCTATAAATCAACACAATCAAGTAATAACTTGTTTCTTTATCAGTTCTTTCTTACAGCAGCACAGAACTCATGTTTTGGGGAAATTTTTAATCCTTTTCAAAACCACTATTGAGAAGCAAATTTAGTATGGATAAGGTTTGGAAATGATTGATGCTGAACCTAACAGTTCTGTGATTCTGTTTTGCTTCTCCTTCTGTTCCTTCTTTGTTTTGACAACAAAAAAAAAAATCAGTATTATTCAGCCACTGCTATCTTTTTACCATTTACTCAACACTCATGGAATTCTAGAGCCATCTCTTTAATATCACAAGTAATTGAAATAGTTGTACTACCCAACTTTTCAACATGTTTTTTTTCCAAAATCATTAGACAAATTACCACACATTTTCCCTTGGAAATCTGGTTAGACACAGAATGTCTTTCATTCTGACAACATTTATTATCCAATGTCCTCTAATTTTTACTCAGTTTATTTTGAATTCTTTAAGAGAACTAAAAAGTACCAAACATCTTTAGTACTTCTTAACAGTGGGGATGGAAATGTCACTAATAGTATTATGTAATAGTCGCTAATAGTAATTTCAGTGTATTCATAATTTCTCATGTTTCTTACTACTTGCCATTTTCTAATTTCTGATCTGTTCATTTATTTTACTGACTGAAGGACGTACATGTTCTTTATCTTATATGAAAGTATTAGTGCATATGACTTCTCTGTGTGTGGTAATTCTATCCAGAACATTAAAAATGAAAAACCTGCCTTGTAAATTTGTCAGACCTTTTCAGAAACTTATAGACACACGAAAAACAAACAGGAAAGAACCCCAGCCTCTATAAGATGGTTGCACAGTGTTAGACTATTTAATATATCTATTATTAGGGTCTAAAATCACTGTTAATTATATACAAAATGCAGGTTAAATTTATAAAATGGTAGTTCTGAATTTTCTTTAAACTATTATAACTAAAATCTGGGTTTCATTATTTAAACTCCTTAGTAAGTAGATTTGCATTTTTAGTAACTTTTTTTAGCTTATCTAGCTTATCTCTGTGTTTTTGTGGCTGTGCTTTTCTCTCTGCATCTCCACAAATTTCTATACTTCATTATTGCTTTTCTATTTGGCTGAAAATATAAATTTGCTATTCCATAATAAATATTTTGTTGCTATTCAGAAACTGTTACATACACACAATGTTATTCATTTCTAGTGAGGTTTTCAAGTGACTTTACCATATCAAGTCTAAAAAAAAAGGCAAAGAAGAATATTTTTGAAGACTTTACGGTCTATTATTTCAATAGGTTTTTCCCCTCTAGAAAAGATTAGGAAATACTTTCCAAACATTTTTAAAATATGCCCCCCTTTTTTTTGTTTATCTTGTTTCATGTCACTTTATGACTTAGGTTTTTTCTTTTTACCCAAAGTGTTTCTTAGGCTAACTTAACACTTGCTGAGGAATTTGCAAACCTTTATGGACTTCAAAGTAGGGGATAACAGTCTACATTAGAGAGAACTCGACAGAAGGAAGATAGTAGAGTTTCTATTTAATAAGCATGGTACTGCAAAACACAACTTTCAAAATAAAGTGATAAATTATACAAAATTATTTTTTCCTTAAATGCTGCTTGAATTTATAATATAGTAATGATATGCAATGTGAAATCTCTTCCTTAAATCCTTTCAAATATCTAAAATAAAATTTTGAAAAATGTTAACTGACCATCTTTTTATGCTGATTAACTTTTTAAACTTTAAGCACATGAATTTCCAGTTTGGGACTTAAGATATGCCAGTGTATAAGTCTTTTAACAGAAAGCATTAAGTGACTGGGAAATAACTAAGCATTGATATGACTATAATATTGCTAGAAAAACCCATACAGAAATTGAGTATGAATATACAGAAAATTCAGGAATGTCAGAGGATGTTCCTGAAACACCATCTTCTCTCCACTTAAAGTCTTTTGTTCCAGCCTACAACACTCTTTTACCTGTGCAGGAAAGAATATTTTGAGCAAAATATAGTTAACTTGTGAAATTTATTGCTGTAGAAGACTGACTCAAATAGCTTACTGAATTCCGAATGAGACTGGACAGTAACAAGACAGAACCTATCAGCCCTGATCCTCTTGCTCCATTTTCTTTTAGCAGAATACCAGGGGGTAGTGCCTTAGGAGCCTAAACCTCCTCCTGAGTTTCCAAGAGCAACTCAAGCTGCTTACCTTCTAGCACTGTTTCATCTTCAAAGTAATTAAACTTGTTGAGGGTACTCAGCTTGACATTAAGAAATTACATTTAGCTGCCCACTGTGCCTTGTGAGAAACTCTTGAGTATCCTAAATATTTTGGTTGGTCTGACACATATGGCAAATAAATGACTAAAACATCTGTGTCTTTCATGAATGATCTTTTAAATATCTCTAATGTCAATAGACATGAGTAGATTGAGTGTCTAAATGTAGAGGTCTGCTATGGGTGTTTACTTCATGTCAGTCTTCATGTAAAAGAAGTGTCTAAAAATCTGTTATAGTAATTGCAGAACTCAAGTTCCAAGATCAGTTCTTCCAGGATGTTCTGAAACCCTCATGAGTCCCCTGTTATGTCTTTCTGCCCTGTGTCGATGACCTGAGGGACTGGGTTGCTTCAAATTACATGATGTGCCACAGTATGGGAACCCAGACGAAGTCCTGAAGGTTTTCTCCGATGATCTGTCAAAGCCTTCTGGGTGTGTAACTTCAGCAATCTATACATATACAGGCACTTGTCTTCTACAAAGAACTCTTTTTATGTGGAGTTTAATTTTCTCCCTTCTTCTTACCTTTTCACCTATGCTTGCATTCCTATTTTTACAGTAGTGTCCAGCTTTGAAGATACTCTAATGGACACAGGTTCAGTCGCCTTAGAACCAGAGAGACCTGGAATTAACATACCAAATGGAGGAATGGTTTGTATCACACAAACAATCCACCAGATGCTCTCTTCTGCTTCAGTATGTTTCAGTCCTGAGAAAAAATAGGGGAAAACTGGTTTTGAGTGATAGCACTTCTCTCCACAGCCAGTGAGGGGAGATGAATATCATTGTGGATGGTTTTCTGCCCACAGAGATACTTCTTTCCATTTATTTTATTGTAAATATAAGAGCTTGTAACCCCTTAAAACAGGCATAATTTCTCTGTTGTTAGAGAGTATATATGTGCATTCTTTTGAAGCTTGCATGGTAAGTCCTGTACAAGTTTTTTACATTTCATCAGCTACAATTGGCATTGAAAAAAAAAAAAAAAGATAGGTGGGTGGTGGATTCTAATGTGCAGGTCAGCTTCAAAAAGTGAGAAAAACCCTCCTTACCCAATTTAAAAGAGAGATTACTGTATTATACAGATGACACTAGTTACCCTGGGTTGCATTATTTCAATGACATGACCTTTAGATTCTTCATCCTCTTTGAAAGGATATTCCAAAGAGCAATGAAACATATTACTGTCTACTGCTCTGTCTCTTAGGGAAAAAATAAGTTTCTCTAATTTACTGAGATCATTTTCCTGAGAAGTTCTCATGACAAGTTTCTGGTCCTTTGTACAAATGCATTTATTCTTGATTAATTACAGTTTGAGAAATAAAGTCATGTACTCTATTCTGCTGGCTCTAAATTGTGGTTCTGTTACTTAAATCCACAGATGAATTGTATCTAGATGGACACTAGGAATCTTAATTGTATCTTGTGTGTGTGGAGAGATTTCTCTATCTTTTATTTTTTCTATATAATAAAAGAGCTATGTGGTTTTCTTAGAATTATTTTGCTAATGTTGCTCTGAAAATTATTTTGCCCCTCTTGACTATGCCTAGTAAACATGACTAAAGACATTTTCTGAGTGTACACTGCTGTGACTTAACTTTGATATTAGTCCTTTTTTATATATACATATTAGGCCACTTCATTTCGGTGACACAGTGGTAAAAAAAATTACTGCTACGGAATTTTCACACTTTCCTAGAACTCACCCATTTTGATAATTTTTTAAATTTTGCTTGCAGATAAGATGTAGAGCTCACATACCATGGCTTTAGTGTTATAATTCAGAAAATATTTTTGTGACTGCTCTATATTTTCAGTTAATAAAGGTGTGATTTTAAGTAGTAAAGGAAAGCATCATCCTACTTATTTTATTTGCATGAGTACATGAACTCCTTTATCTCCAGATAATCATTATTATTATACTATATTATAACCATAGCAGGAAATATCCTGCTCTTAATTTCCACTTAATTGTTTTTCTATCTATATTTTATCAAAACTGATTTTGCTATAATCATACCTCAAGCAGATAAATAGGAATGGCAAAAAGACATTATGCATCTCCAATCACATGTAGGAGTATTCCATTTCCATGTCTAGTCCTATGAAGGAGGTGTACCTTCAATCTGTATTACATGAAAAGACTTTAATTGGAAAAAGATCCATTGTCCAGCCACAAAGTATTGTTAAAGCTTCTTCAAATCCTTAATTTGAAACTCAGAGTTGAATGTTAATTAAAACCAAATCAACCAAATAAAAAGCCAACAATCTCCCAAATTAAACAAACCAACACAGAGCCAAGCCAAACAAAAGATAAACAATCAACCTACTAAAACAAACAACCAAACCCCAAACTGTGGTTATGCATT
>VYXC01008836.1:0-103398 GCA_013397175.1 Platysteira castanea
TATTTCTAAAAGTAATGATAATTACTGAATTTTTATATGGACAAATAGAGGTAACTTGTATAAGTGGATAATACCACTTCTTGTGTCTGTATGAATTCTATGAAATTGTTTTCACAGAAATAATATTCATAAGACTAATTTTAGGCAAATTTTCCACTAGTTTTGCCTGCTTGAATAGATTTATGATAAGGGTCAATCTGAGGGGAAAAGGTTATCCTTTTTAACAAGCAATAAAAATGCCTTTCATGGTTTTAAGGTCACTGAGGAACGAGGGTTAGGAAAACAAAGACTGAGGTATGACACTTCTGCATAGCAGTATGTTTGCGGCATAATTAACAAACCTGAAAATGCCGTCTTCCCCATAGAAATGAGGTGCTGTCTACTGTTTTGAGCTTGACATGAGTCTGATATTCTTCTTAAACATTCTCTTTTGGTTCCTGCAACACAATGCATTTCACAATTCTTTTTACATTCTTTGGGAGAGAAATAAAAGCTAAAAACTAGGATTTGTGAAGGTTCAAAACACCAGAAAGAAAAAAAAGACAAAGGCTACCTTGAGCTAAATTTGTGGAGATATTGTTTGTTTCATGACCTTCTAAGGAATAATCCTCGTATATCAGTCCTTCATTCTGGCAATATTTTTCTCTGCCAGAATAATTAGTAGCAGATACTATAATAAAAGCTCAGTTATTTCCCTTAGAAACAAGACAAGTTATGTTATTTTCCTCCATTAAATGTCACGAAATTTTATCACATTACCAAAGAGAGTTACTATTAGTTCTATTGCCTTATCTGACATTACAGAAAATTCTTACAATAAAAAAATGATGTAAAATCAGATGTCCACTAAAGTATTAATAATTTTATAAAGTGTTATTTAATTCAGATTTTTCCCAATTCTGTATGAGATTTGTTGCTTGTGGATTAACAGGTTGGGCAATTAGTCTACTCTTTAGTGTAATTAATTCTTCCTTTCCATCTGCCCCAAATCATAAAAATTCCTTAAAATATAGTTCATTTCAGCAGATTTTTGTTTTCTCTCCTCTAAAGGCATGCTTTGAAGACCACATTTGTGCTGCTTTCTCACTCTCTGCTGTCCTCCTTTTGTCTCTGGGGAAGTAGGAGCACAAAGTGTGGGAGTAACTATGACTCTCATAAGGTCTTAGCTGCTAGCTGGGTTACTACTTTGAGGCTGTCACACCATGTATCTGCTGAAAATCCTTTCCTGAGTAACACAAGAGCCTCCCTGCTCTGTCCTAGTTCAAAGCATGGTGCTGTCACCCTTGCCTCTGACCCTGTCACCCAGTTTCACCTGTCTGTCTCATGGCTCTGGATCTTCAGGACATTATCCAAATTTTTTTGCCCAGCAGAAAAAAAAGCAATTGTTATAGTGTGAGCAGAGAACTGGTCTGCCATGGGAGGTATCACAACTCCCAGAACCTCACAGGTGACATTGCAACTACTGTGTGATACTTCTGTCAGTGGCTGGACAAAATGGGCAAATGCTGGCCCTGAGGAATTTTTTTGCAAGGGATCCCTGCTGAAATTGTTCTCACCATGATGGCATTTGACCTCACAGGTGCAGCCAGTCCACAGGTGGGGCCATGTAGCCCATCCTCCCTACTGAGTTTGTGAACTCTAAAAAAAATGGACAAAATTTTAATCTTGGACTTCACCATCAGTAGACTGTTTTGAATTTGCTGAATTTACATGGGGAATATTTTCTCCTCAAATAACACTCCTCTTGAGTCTATAATCATTGATGAAGTTGAATTATGCCTCTAATAGAGCCTTACTGGGCCAGAGCCTCCCAAGGAGGCATCATCTGCTGACACCACCACCACAACACCAACAGGGAGGTTGGGTCAGCCTGCCTCAGGGGTCCTGCATCAAAATTGGCACATTTGAAAATGCAGGTATTCTGTCTGGCTTCAAATTTATTTTCGACATGTAAGCTAGGAAAATTGATAAGTGGTTGTTTAGGAAGTTTCATCTATGAATTGTTTAAGATAGCCTTCAGGCTCTTGCAAATACAGAACTTCTTTAAGTCATCAAAAAATTTAAATAAATCAATGATTTAGATTCCCAGTCCTAGTATATGAGAAGCTCTATGGACAATTTGAGAAAATTAATTATTTAAAATCTCATAACAGATAGATAAGTTTGAGATAACTTTCCTTGCTACATTTTCAGTACTCATCTCAAAAAAGAAACTTGGAAACAGGCCTACATCAAATGACAGGATATAGAATCAGCATTCCATATAAAATGGGATATAACACACATTAAAAAAATATATTTGGAAGTAGAGAAAAAATAACATGGGTAAGATGGGATTTTCAAAAGCATGAAGTGTAGGTCTCTGATTGCCCTGAAATCAATAGTTAAACATTCAGTGACTTCTACCTTAGCAGATCAAGTACAATGCTGCTCACATTTTCAACTCCTACTCATAAGTAACTTTTATTTATCTCAGAATAGAGAAACATACTATAGTAATGAATATTCAGTTACTCGAGAATATTCTTAGCTTTTATTTGAAAAGTATGTGAGTCCATATGGCCACAAAATGTGTGCTGCATCCAACCTATTTTCCTGGTACTTGATAGCACCAGTCTATAATTGAACTGGTGGGCAAATTGATAATTGAACCCATTCAAATAGCTGAGGTGCTTTTTAATAGACTTCTCTTCTGCTTGAAAAATGCACTTTTAATAAAATGTTTCTAGCTTTAAAATCCTTCAAAATCTTTTAGGAGTAAATACTGTTGAATTACACAGTGATTTTCTAGTGCAGGCAGGCAGGCAGATATGCTTACATACCACTTCCTGACAAAACTATAATGACTTTTCAAGTGCAAAAACTCATTTAAAGTAGAAATTATAGAAAGAACTGTCAGAAAATACATAATCACACACTACAGATGAGTCCATGTAGATCTGTACATTCTCAACTGCATCGCCCGCAGCATGAAACTGTCCACAGGATGCTTATTGACATAGCTACAGGTCAGCTTTAATAATAATAATACCTTCCACAGTGTAATTGTTCAAAATGTGTTAGTTAATTACATGATATGGACATGAGTCTAGATAGGGCCCTTGAGAATTTAGTTTTCATTATATTAAATGGCAATCTGAGATTTAACAGAGACAAAAAGGATACTATATAGTCTGAATATGATTTAAGGTGACTGAGAAGTACGACCAGAAGAATGAGGATTCTTTTTGAGAAAAAAAGTGAATGATGCAGGTGATATCTTCTGCCTCCATGCAAAAGACATGATGTAAAATATATCACATTCTATCCAAGAAGCCTGTGTAATAAACTTGCATTATACCAAGTTAATTAATCACATGTGAGAATAATTTATCTTATCACATGAAATACAGAAATAAATTAGCAGGAGGACAAACTATTGTAGTTCCAGCTTATAACTGTGGAATACGTGTCAAAAAACCAATCACATTCTGGGCAGAGAAAATTACAATCATAAATAATAGTCCGTTCAGTGCCCTTCAGTCAGGAAACACAAAAGTCTTGGAGAATGTCAGTAAACTAACTGAGTTCGAACAAAAACAGGGTGAAATTTCAACAGAAAACTACACTCAAAATTAGGATCTAATTATGTGGTTTTAATGGGAATATGAATCTGATTAACTACCATGTAACAAATATGAAACACAAAGTATCAACTATAATTGCCTTCTGAAACTATTTTTCTGGGTAGGAAGCGAGAGAGAAAACAAGGAGAAATTTAAAAAAAAAATAAAAAGACTGACAGAAATCAAAATAGAGCAAAAGAATATTGCATTGGTCTAGACTGACACTGCACCTATACTATTATGCTGCCCTTAAAGAATGCATAGGCTAATCCTTTGCTTTCCTCAGATCCAATTTTGGTGTGCAGAAAGCTAACACTACACAGAAAATGAGGCCTTTATTAATCAATGGAAAAGTGCAAAGGCAAAGCATTAGGACAAGTTAGATGTATAATTTGATCAATACCTGACAAAACAATCAGCTTTTACTTTTTTGTCTCAGTCATACTCTGGTAATAAATAATAAAGTCCATCAGAAAAATAATTTTAAGACCTCTGTACTTTCCCATAAAGGAATTTTTCTAAACATGGTGGCACACTAAAAAAGGTTTACACTTGTAAAAATCCACTAGAACTATATAAAAAACATAGATTTTATTTTACTACTAAATATGACATACAGAAATTTTTAGAAGACCAAAGCAAAACAGATATAAACTCACTCTCCAGGGGTTTAATTGGTCTTAATCCCATCAATATAAAATTTGCAATATAATCACATGAACTTACTGTGCTATTTTCACAGATTTCTTTAATCAATGAAAATTTGTATCTATAAAATATTGAATATGAGAAGACTGAAAACATCTATGTTCAACTGAAACCACATTAAATTATTTGATATTTCGCATCCAACTTTTATATCAATAGTCAACAATGTATTTTAGTACTGTATTCTCTTGTTACTATACTGTGTTGATAAGGCAAGAAAACATTTACTTCAGGTATTATTTTTACAAAATTAGGCAACATTTTTAAAAATAAAATCTGCTAGTCATAGTAGTAGTTCTGGTTGTACCTTTGCCACATTTCAGACTGAATCACAATCACTTTTTTTAGTATAAGAGATTACTTTTTAAAGACTTGTTCAAAATTTATATAGAGTAGTTTACCACTGTATGGTTGTTGTGTTTCATTGATAGATGAGATACTTCCTGTTTATCAATTTGGTAAGCATTTTGAGAAAAAGGGTGTTGAATAGAGATACTATTGATCTACTTAGTTTTAAAGGTCATGTAATGCAGCTTCATAAAGTCATATATATTTGAGGTGAATAGCTATTAGGTCATCTGGTTTAGTTCAGCCACAAATAACTCAAATGAGTTTTGTATTATTTGTATTGGGCCCTCTGGAAAATTTTTTCACAGACATAAATTTCAATTATAGTAATTGTATCCTGATTCTCAAACTAAATTTTCCTTCACTCAGTTTCATCTCACTCTCATCTGGCCTGTTCTCGGATCTAACCAAAGTTGTTAATGTCCTTTTGTAAAATAATAAACACTTATCATTTTCGTCTTTATTACTGAAAGACAAAGGTAAGATTGGAACCCTTCTTAGTAAGGAAAAATGAATAAAGAAAGGGCTATAACCAATGCAACAAAGACCTCTGTAACTGATTTGAAAAGAGGTGATAAACCTCATGAAACACTAAGCAAACAGTGTGCAATTAGGCAATATAAAAAGGAAGGAGTTATGGTTAAGTTTTGTTGAGTAAGTTACAGCAATCTGTAGGGTGAATTTACTTTTACTTAATTGTTCTTCATTCGCATGTCACTGATTTCTAGACCTTGATCTGTGCTTCCAGAAGCCAGCTATGGAGATGTTAGAATACGAGGAATGAGAAGGTATCCATATTTTTTCTATTCTCCAATCATTGTTTAACAAGGCTGCTTGCAGCTAAAGCATTTTTCTGTGAATCTTAGGTAAACTATCATATTTTTCTAACTTAACTGTTGCTTAATTTGTTACTTAATTCAGTTAAGTAGTGTCTTTGAGGTCAAGGGTCATATTTTCAAAAAAGCTCAGGTCTCATAGGCATCAACATGAATTGTCTAGATTTTTCAAAGTATTCAATGAGACAAAACTTGCAGTGATCTTCAGTGAAACTTCAAGCTTTTAATAATCATGTCTTAACCACAAGTTTTTAAATCATGCTGTTTTTCACAGTAATGATTTAGAGTATTTTCTGTTTCTCATTCTGTTCTGTCTTTATACATCTGTGAAACAACACAAAAATTAGTCTTGAACCCTGAGTTTTATTCTCTTTTTCAAGTGACTGTACTAAACAAAATCTAACTCTTAACTGAGTCTTTAGACTTTCTTCTTAAATTTATGCATTATTACTCTGTCTTTAATTTTGTTTATAATCTTATGTCTTTTATTCAATCCAAGGCTAGAGCTACTCTGTCTAGTTGACTCTAAGCCCTTTTTAACTTTAGTGCATCCAATACCAACTGCTATTACAGTTTCCTAAATATGCTTCTTTCCGTAATACTCAGCATGTATTTAACCAGTATTTATAAAAGTCACCCAAAGGAAGCATCAAGAGCTGGCAGAGACAAAAGTCCATCTCAGGATGCACCTGATCCTAATTATGTTATTTTATATCAAATAAAGGAATTTGATAAGACTGGATCCAGGTCCTGGCATGGTTCATTTGTCTCACATGATTATTTGCACAATTTTTTTTCTTAAAAATCAATTGTGGCTAATTATAATTTAGAAAACAGAGGCAATGGTTCCTAGATTTGAAGAGTAAAGAGATAAAACACTTGGCTGATAAATTTCAGTGTCTGCTTACTTTGAACTTTGTGCTGATCTGTGAATTTTTTATTCTGTGGGCTTTTCTTTAAGCCAAGTGATTCTAGGTAATAAAGCAACAAAAGATTAAACAACCCAGATCAAGTTTGGGTAGTGAAAGGGCTTGGATTCAAATAGTTCAGCCAAAGATTTACTGTGATGTAACACTGAAACAAAGCACAGCAGCTTCATGACTTAAATGTCATTACTTATAAGTCGTTACAAGAAATGTCATTGAAATCAAAATGCTTAGGGGTCTCACAGACAAAGAATTTGGGATTTTTTGTCTACCAAATCCCCTCTGCAGCACGGAGGTCGAAACAGGGGTTTGCTGGGGAACATGTCCAGCAAAACACGTAAACTGTGTTTACAGATCTAGATTCTTCAGGACTGTGTTTGACCAGGAGAGATTCTCCAAGTCACTGTAACTTCGGGGGGGGAAGGGGGGAAAGAGAGGGAGAGGGGAGGAGGCAGAAATTCAGTGTAATTTGTCATAGTTCACCTGCTTCATTATTTTCACTTTCAAAATGAGAAAAGTAATTATCCTAGCATCTTGTAGAATATTGTGACTTTATGAAAGTGTAATGCAGCTCAGGTGACTTGGGTTCCCAGTTTACAACCTGACCATTAAAAAGTCCTTTCTCTTGAGTCTAAGCCTTGGTCTATGCCTGTACTATAAACTGTGTCCAGTTTGCTTATCTACAAATAGATGTTTTATTATTTGAACTGAGACATCAAAGATGGTCAGAAAATGAAGAAAGCCACATCACTCCCTTACCTACTTTTTGTAAAAGAACCTAGGATGCTATATGGTTTTCTAAACAGAAATGAACTCTAAACATGTATGTTCTTACAGACAGTATCTTCAAGGGATTGAAAGTATTCTATTCTTTGATATTATATGGTATTATAATACTATTCTGTAAACTAGTTTAATCCTGTAAAGTAGTTGAATAACATTGTCATAATTTTTTAGGTGAGGAAGCTGAGAAAGTGATAATCAGATTATAGACTCATGTTTTCCTGTAAAAAAATCACAGACTTCAGATTGCAGAGAATGCGTATATTGTGGCCACATTCCCTTTATTAGATGGGGGATAGGTTCAAAATCACCATGAAAGCTACATTATTCCCATCATTCACAGATTCTCCCTAGCTTGCTGAACACGAATCCAAACAAGGTCTCAAAATCAGAATCAAAGTGCACATGAAAAGCAGAAGATATATGACAAATTAAATCTACTATGTATTTATTTGACCTTGGCAGTAACCCTGGCCATTAGAGTGAATTAAATTTCAAGGCAGAAGTAGTAGGCCTTGATTGGTTATAGCTATGGATACATAGAGGGTTAACTTAGAAATGTAGGAAATTGTGTCAATCCTTCATTGTGATGTCAAATAATACAGCAGAATAGAATCAATAAATATCAATATATTATAATGCACTTTTATAGTGAAATCACTAATTTTTCTTCTAGCAGGGACAATTTCATTTTGGCAAGACAGTCAAGAATCTGCAGAAGAATATATGAAAAGGATAACCAGTCAAGGCACTGACACTTTATTACATTCCTCCCTCACCTAACTTAGTGTATCTGCATGCAAGATTTGTCTGTATCTTTTGGCATTGCTCAAATCCCAGGACATTGTGTGTAGTGACTTTGAACAGATACCCTCTAGTGGTTACATTTTCAATACAAAATGGATATAATTTGCTCTTCAGAATGGAGTATTTACTTAAGAAATAAAGAGATGAAAAGAGTACTCTCTCTTTTAGATTGCCCCTGTATCAGCAAAGGGAAATAACCTTGGGTTTCTCTGCTCTCTGACAAGTTAATTTCATTCCTTCTTTTATCAATTCAAGTATAACACTACAAGGTTTCATGGTCTCTTGGCCATGTTTTGGGCAGATATGAAAAAAATTTCATCTCCTGAAATAGATGTACAATCACCTTTTAGCCTATTTTCAATTAAAATATAGGTTTGTCCTAATTTCCTATAATGTCAGTGGAGAATGGATTGAATATAAATTATTGCAGAAATATTTTCTACAGTCGGAGCAAAGGACAGTAAACCAGGATTTTGCTCCCAGGTCTGTAACTGAACTTCACCTTTGAGTAGGCAGTTGCACATTGCATGCCCAGGTATGAAATAGATATAATAATAATTGCTTCCCTTAAACGTTTAGCCAAGCTTTAAATATGTATCTATTAATTTTAAGTTTGAGCAGCAAGAAATACAGATAGATCCATACCACTACCTTCAGTGTTTGTTCAGAAATGAGTCTTCATGAAAAGATATAATCAGGGACATTTTCAGGATATATGTATTCCTGAAACTCTCAGATGATCTTATCTATCTCTACTATGTACATAGGCAACCTGTTCCTTTCTTACCAGGGCTGACAGAAATTATTACATCATTCAATAATGCCTAAGACATCAAGAGAGGAAAATTTTCTGTCTTTGACTAACATATTAAAAAATTTATGATGTTTAAGCAAATATCCACAGGACATTGGAATGACCAGTTCACCTCAAATCCTTGATGCCCTGCAGGTACTGAAAGGTAGCTTGATTAAAATATATTTTCACTTACTTCAGTGCAAATGTTATACACATATTCACTTAAAGAAGTCTACATGTAACAAACAATTGGTTATCTTGGATATCTTGTCTGCAGGTGAAAATAATGTGCAAACTCCAAATTTACAATTATGGATGATCCAGGGATATTGTCAGTCAGAGGTCAGTTATTTGTCTGTTTACAAATTTTGAGGACAAGAAATAAATATATGGGGGAATAGAAGGTAGGAAGGAAATTTTGTGTTTGGAATGGAACCAAAAATGTCACCAAGGCTTCTTTGTAGAGGGAAAAAAAAAATGATGGCTTAGCCTCTTTTCTGAGAAAGTAGCCTAGGTATAGGTTAAGCAATAACAAAAACCAACAAAAAAACCACCAAAAAACCAAAAAACCCCAAACAACAACAACAAAAAAACCCCCAAACAAACAAAAAAGAAACCAAAACCAACAACAAAAAAAAACTCCAAAGAAACCCCTCATGAAGCTGTGCTTCTTTTAAAAATGCAATATATATTTTTGGAATAATCATTTCTGAATTTTAATATTGGCCATCCTATTGATAGGTTCATATGTTTGTTAGATCTGGAACTTCATGTATTCTTCATGAATTTTATTTGCCTGTTGACTGTTGAATAAGTATATTTATAAACCAAACTGAGGAATCAAAGGGAATTACTATCAGTACAATGTTGAGTGATTCTTTGCTATGCGCTATCATGAGCAAAAAACCATAGTCGTTAAACAGATAAGCTCAATTCCACTTTGAAATCTCATGACAGGTTCTATTCTTTTCCACCAGAATAGTTCACAGATGCAAGATTTCAGGAAAAAAAGGAGAAGCCTAACCATGGTGACGCCCTGTGAGTGTATACACAAAGTATACAGCAAATATATGAGGACAGATAATTTTGCACTAGCAAACTCAAAGGACTAGGTTAATACTGCCTTAACACATACCAATGACCAAACTGCCATAGTTAAGACTGGCCCATTAAGTTAAGCTGTTTGTACTTTTTCTTCATCCATAGAAGATACAAAACTTTGGGGAGTATATCAGATATATTTTCAGTCGAGAAGGAGATGAACTCCAAGAAACATCTGAGTGTGGGACAAGCTTTAGCCACCATAGGTAAATCTGTTTGGTGTTGTAGTGGGTTAACCTTGGTTGGATGACAGGTGCCCACCAAGACACTCTACGAGTCCCCTTCTGTGAGAGACTGGAAGGATTGCTGTCTCAAAACATTTCAGGTGTGTGTGAGGGAAGGGGCAGGTTGGGCCTTGCCCTGGTGAGGCCATGCCCTTCCCCACATGCCCCACCTGGGCGTGTATCCCAGCCCCACACTGGCCACCAATCACTGGCACAGTGGAGGCAATGCTCCATACCCCACCACTGCAGCCTCAATTTAGCCCCTGAGTGGCCAGATGACCAGAAGTCCCCCCTGGGGGCAGGGCCCAGGAAAGCCAAAAGGTACTTAAACAAGGACAGAAGGCAAACACAGGTCTTGATCTGACCTCCCCTTGAAGTTTCTATCAGCTGAGTTCTGCTGGAGCCCAGGAGGGGTAGCTATATTTGTTCTTTTTTTATATCTCTTCTCTTTCTTCTTCTAATTCCCTGTTCTCAGAGTTTTGAGTAACTTAAAATTGGATTGGCTTGCAAATTGCTAAGTTAAGTCTTTAAGAAGTGTTTTATGTTGATTGAATGCTTCTCTAAACTCTTGTCAAAGTTCTCTGATTTTCTGAAGTTGCCAGTAAAGTTTTTTGTTGTTTTGACCTCTTGAGAATATCTTGGTGGTATTTCTCCCTAACTCAGAGTATATTAAAAAATGCCTAAATTCTTTTAAGAGGCTTGTTGAGCCAGTTTTTGGGACCTTACACCTTCACAGCTGGACAGGGGACAGATAATAGGACGGAAAACAAGTCTTAGTTTGAGATAAGACACTTTATTAAAGCAAGAGCAATTATATTGCCCTGAGTGGTAGAAAGTACTCTTCCCTGTTTTATAGTTTTCTGAAGGGTATTCTGAAAATCTGTGTGTTCTGTATATCTTCAGATTTTTACAGTTGGCCGTTTTTTCCTTCATGTCCATCAGGTTCCTGAAGAACATCAATCAGCAAGAAAACTATTTCCATCACAGCAGACCTGCATTAAAAAAGCTAGTTCACATTAATCGTGCAATAAAATGAGATTGTTCTTCATGTTTTTATGAAATGTTGGAGTTGACCTCTGCTTTATGAGGTAGTATAGAAGGTAAATAGAGAAGGATCAGAGAAACCCATCATATGTCAATTCCATGAGCAATAAGGCCGCTGCCAGGAGCCAGTCTAGAAGCCATGTGAAATGAATATGTTGCTATGCCTACACTAAGGGTACAGGGCTGTAGAAATGGTATGCAACTTATACTCCTTCCACACAAGGAGTCAAGCCATTTCTACGATGGCTTAAGGCTTCCAAACAGACAAGATTAACACATAGAAGCTGTCATTTTGACAAACTTCTTCTTAGACCCATTCTATCCATGGGTTTCCTTCTCCCTCCAAATCCAACCCTAACATTTTTGTCTGGGAAAGCATTGGTTCTCCCTCCTTTAGGTTTAGGTTTAGGGCTTGGGTTGAGAGAGAGAAAACCAATAGCTCCAACTGAAGGGAGGGCAGGGCAGAGAAGGGGCTTCCAAAGGACATTTCCTTTTGCAGTCAATCCAACATTTTGGCATTCACTTTCCAGCTCTGATCCAGCTGGAGCTCTAGACTTTCTATTGTTTTCAACAGTAGCCCTACTTTTAACCTGAAGTCTAACTCTAGAGCTAAAGGTAGAGCAGTTTTTATTGGCTGTCCCAGGCTCTTCCCACTTTGATCTTTGTGTGAAGGTAGAAGATGAATGGGCAGGACAGATCTCACTGTGACTTGGTGACAGATGTCTCTCCCCATGCTTCACAAGGGAAGCCAAGGTCCAGCATTTGGGGTCTTACTGCAGGTGCTTAACACTTGGATGTTTGACTGAGTAGCTTGGAGGTGGTAGATAAGCCTGTTACTGGAATGCAGGTATACAAAGCCCTTGTGAATTCACTCCCTGATGAGACAACATGATTAATTTCATATAAGCCACCTGAATTACCTTCATGCAACCACTGCTGCCGTTCCTCACACTGAAAACCATGGGTAAGATTCAGAGGTATGGTTTTAGAAACCAAATGTTCCTAGTTTCATCATGTACTGTCAGGTACTCCCTAATTAGTAAGTTCTTTAATATATTAAGTCTTTAATTCTGTCAGGTATCTTTTTGAGCTACAATTCTTACTTTTTGTTTATTTTTGTTGGGTTTTTTTGATATAAAAGCACATTTATTTTTAATCATAATTATTCCAAATTTATGACAAAATTATTCCTTGAAAAAGTTAGTATGTTTTTATATCAGTCTTGTAAATATGATTCATTTAACAATTGTGAAGTAAAAACTTTGGGTAGATCAGTGTTGCTATTGCATGAGAAACACCCACTCATTATATGGCGGGGATGTGCCTGAAAAAAAAACCCATATAAAAATTTAATTAATTGCATATCTTACAGGTCAGCATGAATAAAAATCAACATATGTATTATTAACCCCATAGAGAAAATAATTAGTGATATTTTCAGGTGTTGTTAAAATCAAATAAGCTAAAATGCATAAATATTACATTTTATCAGAATGACCATTCTTGTTCCTCACAACAGAAGAAAGACCTTCAGAACTCCATGTGGCTACCATGCAATTTGAATTATTAGGTGATAAAGAAAATGTACTTCATAAATTTCAGTTATTATAGTTGTTCACCATGTGTCCTTCAATGCTTCATGAAAATAAAATTTTTTGGCCAGGGCTATTATGAAGTTTCTCTTATTCCCAGAAAGAGTTATGAGTTTTGGGAAAGTTTTCAGTTCTTTCCACTGATCTTTTTTCCCACTTGTTATCATGAAAGTGTTGATAGAAAACATTAATATGGCAGTAGTATGGGAAGTGGCAGAAGCATCGTCAGTACCTGTGTGTTAAGAAACTCAGAATTGCTGATTATTACCCTTATTAAAATTAATCTCCTCCTTTTCCTACTGCCTTGGAAATTTCAGGTCTACTTGTCCAATTTTTTGCCATTTCTTTTAAACTGTAATGGAAATAAGCTGTTAGATGTAAATGGACAATTTCACTTATTGCTGATTCAGAGTGAGAGCCTCACACCCTTAATCTGTGAGTAGTCTTAGACGTCAAAATATGAGGTCTTTAGGTATAGAAAAGATTTCCAAAAAACCACAATCCTGAAACACATTGGCCTTGATTCTTGTTTACATAAGGACCCCTTTACAGATTTTGGAACCCTAAAGTGTATTTAAATAAAATTTATGCCCACTCTAAGATTTTTTTTTTTATGCTGCCAGAACTATGTAAAAGAAAATCAGGTCCATTATATCTGAGGTGATTTTTTTTCTTTCAACTGTTGACTATATATATGAAAAGGCATTTCTTTGTAACCTCTGCAATGCCAGCAACAGAAATTCAGAGGTAAAAAGGAAACTAATTGGTGGAGTTAAACAGGTGAGAGAAGTTAGTAATATTCTGGTTTAAATATCATTTAAAAATAGGTTAATTTTATGAAAAGCAGTCAATTGATAATTCCTTTCTTGATTTTTTCTTTTATTATTCCAAGAAGCTGTGATGAGACATGCTAAATATCAGAAAGGTTGGATTTGGACTAGGTTTCAAAATAGATTGACTGAAAGATGGCTTGCAGAAAATTAAGCCTGTGACCCTTCTAAATCATAGAGCAGTCACAGCTCTTTGACAATGATAAAATAAAAACCAGAAAGAGTCATGTTAAAACACCATGTGTAGGATGGTTCTTCACTTCCCTTGAAGAAAATGTGTTATGGAGGCAAATTTTTAAGAGCTCTTTTAGATTGACCATGAAAAGACATGCTTGAAACTATGGTGAAGGGGCACATCCAGTAAATTGTTTTAAAACTGTAGTAACCTCTGGCCTTAAGAGTTAATTGCAGACAAAAAATGACATTTGTTTGATTACAGCCCAGTTTCTGGGCAAGCTGAATGCAGTCCAAGGTCAAGAATTTGTATTGTCTCCTTGAATGTCCTTTCTCTAGACCTCTTACCTGCAGTTCTGGCCTTGGCCTTGTTCCACTTTCAATTTGTTTTTCCTTACATTTTTGCCAAGGTTCCAATGGATTCCAGCCTTTTCCCATGCAGTAAAACCCTCTTGTTTTTGTTCCCAGTGGAACCTGAAGGCATAGAAAACAGAACAGAGTTTACACCTTCACTGTAGGGGATACAGGAGATTTTTTTTTTTTCTACATTAATATGTCACTAAATGCATTATGTTCCAAGTCCATACTGACCTCAAATTTCCCTGTTACGGTTTGAAATCTATAGGAACTGAAAATCTTCAGTACTCCTTGACAGCATTCTCATGCTTCAGGATTACTTAAGTGAACTCCACAAGCATTGGTAGTAAAACAGTGGATCCTGTTGGTAACCATGATTTGTACCCCTGTTGGGAAGGACTCAAAACCCTGACTCTGCCCTTTCTCTCTTTTTATCCTCTCTTCCTGTCTTAGCTTTGCTTTCCCTGAGCACTCATTACTCCTAAGAACCCATACATAGCTAACTGACAGTCTGCTCTAGCAAAAATTGTTTGGGACAATTAGTTGCTCGTGAACCTCAGCCAAGTTTGAACAAAAATCAAAGTTTTTTCCAGTCCCTGAAGTGAACAACATGTTTTCCTGGATTCAGGTATAATAAGAGAGAGTATCTGGGCTTTTTACTCCGTTGCTGGTTTGTGGTTATCTATTTCATCAATCAAGATACAGTAAAACTTAGATTCCTAAACATATTGTCCTTCTTGGATTTTCTTCTGATGCTATTATTAGAGGTCTCACAACACTGAGTGAAAAATGGGTGCTACCTATTATCATGAAAAGAACATGGAAACTTTGCATCTTAACATAAATTATCTTTATCTTCACAGACACACAGAGAAAAAAATGCTGAAATATCTTGGAGGAAAGCCAAATGGCAGTGTGAGGTGGAACAAAATGATTAATAGTTAGACAAAGAGCAAAATATTCAGATATAGTTATAAAATGAGGTAGCTTTATATGTACATGTAAATCAAATATCTAAAACAGAGAATCTTCTTCCTCTATGAGATTTTACTATGCTTTGCTTAATATAAGTCTACTTTTTCGTGTCTCCCTTTGATCATTTGTACAATATGTCTTCACTCTGCTTGACTTCTATATATTTCTCTAATTTGTTGGACTTCATTCCATTTTAATTACCAATTTGATAATAACTTAAAAGACATATAACATGTAATTCACAAATGAGCGAATAGTTCTCAGATACTGGTTAGAAGTTCACAGGCCATATCCACCATTGCAATTCTCCTATTATCTGACAGAACTGATAAAGACCTAGGATTGAGTGGCTGGAACCTGGCTTCTCATGCTGTTTTAATGTGGTTTCCAAAGCCTCTGAAACTTAGTGAAATGTTTTAGATAACCTGATACTGCTCTTATTAAACCTTTTTCTAGAAGTAAAATGCCCTGATAAACTTCCTTGTACTTTAGGTTTACTTTTTTGGAAATCATTCAGCAAAACATGTTTAGCTTATTGAGTACTACATAAGTAGGATTTCTGTACATATGAATTATGGCTGATGCATGGAAGTGGTATTTTTACAGTTGACCAGATTAATAAAAAACCCTAGGGTACTTAACCCTTTTTTCCTGTGCATTTCAGAATACTTGCCTGAATGATCTTGTATAATTCTCATTTTTGCATGGCCAAAACAGAGTCACATATTAATATAATTCATTGGTCTCTTAGCCCTTTGAGATCCTCAGAGATCTGCTCATTGGTACACTGTAGTGCTAAGCACATCTCAGGGCAGAGGTGAGAGACAGCTGGTAGATTCATTCAGATTAAGAAGCATGAAGGAATGGTGAGATGGTTGATTACCACGGTGTGTGGTTTTCACTGATAGTGTCAGCATGACTTTTAAAGTTTCACCTTCCTTAGTGCAATAGGTGAACTCAGCCGAAATCACACCACGGTTTTGTCAGGCTACCTTGCTGCAGTGTGTTTGTTCTGATACTGAATCGTCATCACTTTAAAAAAACAGTTACTCTTCCTTGAAAATATGCATAGGGGAAAGTATAGAAAAATTTCTTTCTTGCCATTGGAGGACAATAAATAGTATGAAATTAATTTATGAAACTACACAAGGCTTGACTTGTAAAGGTAAAATAATAAGGATGTTATCTGAACTAAACAGCGCTGAATAGAGACACCACATAGCAGTTTAGGCCCTAAGTACCTTACTGGTTTTGCAGCTACATCTGGCTAGCTCTCTGCATGCCAATCTTGCATACGTAGGTAGCAATTCCAGGAGGGAGGGCCTGGGAATTTAGGCAGGCAGGAGATGGATGAGGAGAGGTCTTCTGCATGTAGGATCAAGGTTGCTAATCTGGCTTGCTGTCCAAACTGCTGAAACTCTGATGGATTCAGAGCCCTTTCAGTATGCTTTTGGAGACCTGAATGCTCATTAGCTCCTACTACAAATGTTCCATTTTACTGAGGTAAAGATATTTTGTGATGTTGAGCAGAACCAGAAATCAGATCCCTTATGACAATGTTTATATATTTCCTACAAGGCTCATTTCCACTTTTAAAATGTACATCTCCTATGCCTCGATGTATGACATCACAGACCTCCATAAACATCTTTCTTTTACTGTAGTCCAGGTGTAGTCATTCACCTGAGTCAATACATCTAACACAATTAATTGAAATAAATCTATAAATCTTGAACAGCTGCAGCTTTTGGAGAAAAAAATGCTTTATGGTCACAGATCTATTGTCACCCCCCGCACAGTCACATTTTCACCTGCACACATAAACACACAGACACTCATCATATATGACTCTGTAGCCATTCTCAATAGCGTTTGTTCCACTTTAAACCACCTGTCAAAACAGCCATTTAATTAGGTTAAGCTGTCTGGCTTTGTGAAAAGGTTTTACTATACTCTGTTGTCTTTGCCATAAAATTAATAGTTTGACCAACTTCTGAGGGGACAGGTTTTTGCACTTGTGAAAGTCAAATTAAAGCCACCTTTGCCAAACAGAATAATAATAATAATAATAAAAAATCTTGATGTCTGAAACTTTGAAAGCAACACTTCATTTATAATCTTTTTCTAGTGCCAAAGTACAAATTATGCAACGAAATAGAACTGCAGCTGCAAAGAAACCAAGAGTGTAACATAAAGCACATGCTACCTTTGCAGTTCTTGGTGTTGCGATCCAGTTTACACCCAGAAGGGCAAAGAAAACTAAGTCTCTGTGTCTAAACCGGAAGGAACTTAGAAGGTTCAAAATATACCCAAAAACAACATTAAAACCAAACGAGGTTATATGTTGGTGCCAAAAAACTGATATGTTTTATTTAATAGTAAGAGACGCAAAGAGAAAAGAAAGAAATAGAGAAAGAAGTGTGCATGGGGGGACAGGGAGGGGTGACAGGGGTTGGTGGAAGCATGTCACCCATCCAAGGGTCCCAGGGATGTCTCGTTGCTCCCCTCCATCTTGTCTTCTTGGTGGTCGCTGCCGCCACACTCCACCACATGCTGGAGAGTATAGAACTCTGTGGATTAAGATACATTTTGGCAGGTGGGAACGCCCACATCTCCCTTGCAGGAGGCCAGTTTGATCCTGTCCCTTGCAACACTGAGGGGCTGTTGCATCATCTCTGGTGCTCTGGTGCAGGGTCTGGGGACCCCTTTGCAGGAGGCCTTTGATGGGCCATGTCACCCCCTCTGTCCTTCATGTGGATGCAGCTTCTCCCCGGGTGAAGGGCCCCTCAGCTGGGCTCCTCTGCACATGGGAGGATGGGAGTTCACCGTGCTTCTCGCCAGAGGCTTTTTCACCAAACACCCAAAGCCTCTCTCCCCCCACCACCTTTGCTGTGAGGGTCTGTGTGAGCCTGGCAGCTGATAGCCCTGGGGCCGTGATCTCCACTCCTGAGGTGTTAAGCATGTGCTCTGTGAATGTTCCCAGCCCTGAGTTGTTACTTTTATCTTCATCAGCGAGTGGTCCAGGGCCTCTCAGAGCCCCATTCAGGGTGTGGTAGTCTTCTCTGCAGCTTTTGTAACACAGTTTTGAAAGTCCTTAATGAAAATATTTAAGTCATAAACTATGATATTTGTGTCTGACACTTGGGGCAGTTGCAAGACAATGAAGCTATCAAAGGACTTGTACTCCACACAACCTATTTGCTGTCCATTTCACTGAGGAAGAGGGAGTCTTCACTTTATAGTCATCTCTTACACCTAAGTAACTCTTGTTCCTGGGACTATCAAAGTAACTTTGTGCTGGGCTTGTGAATCACAAGCTCCCTGAATACCTATTTAGCTGAGAGCTGAAAATAATCTCGTGATACTGATCTGTCAGACTAATCCATTTTGTCAAGGGACAACTCTCAAACAAAGTGGATGTCTAAGCAAAAAGGAGCATTTTTAGGCGTTGTTGGACATCTGGGTAATTTCTAAGGAACACAGGCTCCTGCCTGCAGAGGCTGATTTCAGTGGGAGTAAAAAATGATGTCCAGATTCCCATGATTCATTCTACCTTATTTGCCTGGGGTTTTTTCACACTTGTGAGGCTCTAAAATATAATTCAAGAAAAGTTTCCATTTATTATGGTAATTAATACTGGTGTCACTTGCTAATACAAGCGGCAGTACTATGCTGAAAGTCTATTTAGCATGCAGGACATGTTTTTTAAATTTATAAAAAAATTAATATGATCCCTGAGGCTCTTACAATCTAATTAAGACACAGTTAGGAAGGACATGATCAGTTAAAGTTTACCTGACAAGGCATATGCAGGTTTTAAAATTTTATTTTAGTTTTGAATTAACTGGTTATTTATATGCATTGACTACTAAGATTTTGGCCAATTTATTTATTTGTATTGTAACTGCAGGGTATGAAATTTATTTATCTGAATGACAGCTCTTTCAGTACATTAAAAATCAAATAAAGGAAATGAGAAAGAAAAAAATATGTAAAAACTATAATTAATAATTAACACTTTATTTTCTTCTAGTTATCCATGGTTGGGGGTTTTTTTCCCTTCTCCTTGGAAAAAAATCTAATTTTAACTGTTGCTTTGGTTTACCTGCTCACAGAAGAGTGGGCCACTTGCGATAAGATGAAATAACTAGGTTTTATCAATAGCATTTCAAAAATACACTGTTCTCTAATACTCGAGTCTGCACACAGACTATCCTAAGGTGCACCTATCCTAAAGTTGTTAAACTATAAATAACTCAGGTGAGACTTCAAATATGCCTAAAAAGCTTAATATTTGAAAGCTTGAAGTGTAACTTCTATATCAGTGTAAGTATTGTCCATCTCCTGTACAGCTGTGAAATAAGCCACTTCTGTTCATACTTCTCTTTATCCTCTAGATGCACTTTCACAGACTCACAGTATAAACTGAATTGGAAGGGACCCACGAGGATCATCAAGTCTAACTCCCAGTCCTGCACAGCACCACCCCCAAAAAGTCACAACATATGCATGAGAGAATTGCCCAAATCCTTCTTGAAAATGCTCGGGCTGGTGCTGTGACCATTTTCTTCACTGAGACTCTGTATTTATTTTTTTTATATAAGCCAGCCTCAATCAGCAGTCTGAAATCTACCTTCCAAAGTCAACAGAAACTAGTTTTGAACAAGTCAGCAAGCCACTTATTTATTCTTCTTTTTTTAAAACCTAACATGCAACATTTTTTATTTCTGCTAGTTTTTCATCCAAGCTTCCTTCTCTTTATTTTTTTCTCTGCTCTTGCTGTTTTCTGTAAATCTGTATGAGATCAGTGAAGTAGGCCTTTATTTTCCAGGCTCATATTGCACTTCCATGTGTGGCTTTCTTAGAATCTTTCTGTCTCTCCGATGTTGCTCTAGTTGAGCAGAAGCTGCGGTTTACCAAGAATGTTCCCTGGAATGTACAACCGGTGGCAACTACAGTTTCAATAAACCTAGCAGCTCTTTTTCCGATAACCAGAAAATGTCATGCAAATAATTATACATTTTTATGCATAATTCTACTTAGCTGATACCATTTTTCTGGATTCAAGTGGAGCTTTTCTGCACCAAGTAAATCTCATTGCTTTTAGGCCTTACTTCATTTGTTGTACAATGGCTGAACCATTTCTGCTTTGCAAAGTATTTTTTGTAGACTGCTATGGTTGGGTTTCTCTATTTATTTCTAAGATTTTAATTTTATTCAGTTTGATACAGTACCTAATAAGTACTTTCAGAAAAAAAAAATTTACGCTCCTGCTGCTAAGCATATACTACTGTAGTTTTCCTTTGTGCCAGGTCTGTTGGTCATACAGCTACAGGGCAAGATGGTTTGGTCAGCTGATTTTACAGGAAGAGAAGTACCAAAAATGTTCTGGTACTTCTATGGAGCAACATGCCCTCAGTGGCTTTGGTTCCTGTCAGTCTTTCTAAAATTTCACAAAAATCTGCAAACCTTTTGTGTCAAAGAGATTTCATGTAGATTTCCTGCAGATTTTCCTGCAGCATCACTTCCTGACAGCGCAATGGAGGTGTCAGCTGTGGTTCTGCTGGTCCTGACCTATCAGCATGATGTATCCTGAAAATACTGGCCACAGTGGAGATGTCCTTCAGCTGGTCACCCCTTCTGCCTTGTTCTTTAGTGTTACTGTGTGCAACACTCAAGATTTAAGTCCAAGACCCTCAAATTGCTAAATATGTTTGCAAATAGCCTGGGTACACAGAGAGTTTTTGGACTCCCATTCTTAGGTCATAAATCTCTTTTTTTACTGTTAAAGTCAGAAAAAACCGCTAAACTTCTATTTACTTGCTACTCTTTTGGTGCAACCTGGTTTCAAAGGAAATGGTGTATTTCTAACACTGTCTTACATAAGAGGTTTATTAAGTCCATTTTGCATTTAGATAAATGTTGGCTTTTGGTTCGATTACCCTCAGCAACTGAGAACTGTGCTGGAAAAATAAACAAGACATGGATTTGTTAGGACGCTTTTCTAATATACTCTGTTCTCAGCAGCTCAACTCATTGCACAAAAAGAATGTCTGAGAAGTCATGTCCTGGGGCGTTCACTGTTCTGGGTTCTGATGGGGTCAATACAATACTTACCCAACGGTGCATGAATCTAAGTTAGCAGTTAGATTTAATATAGCTGAATTTTTGAGAGCAAGCAATTTAGCCTGTGCCTGAGCTACAGACTGAAGTTCATTTTCCTTGCAATCCCTCTTTGCTTGCCCAAACAATCAGCCCAGTGGTGCATAACTTCTTTCATTTCGTAAAATTCTGTCCTGGGTGGTATGATAACTCAATATCTTATTCTCATGATTTTCTTATATCCTGGCAGCAGTGACACTACTGCTGCTAAAGTCTTCATTTTGTCCTGGATCGTGGTGTGATTGTTGATGCTTGTTCTTCATCAAAAGCATAATGGATGGGAACAGTAATTGCATAGAGTTAAAAGGGGTTAATTGGACACGCAATCTTCTCTGTAGGTTGTCTGCTTGGCTGTAAAATCCAGTGACACTGCAAAAAAAAAATCACCTCATTAAAAATATGACGTCTCTATATAACATACAAAGCACACTGGCATAATTTTGACAGTGCACTATGCTAAACCATTATTAGTGCCATACATAAATTTATATAAATATTTATATAAGTTCTGAATTCATTATATTAGATGTTCTATTACCACAGGAAAAAAAAAGAAAAAAAATGTTTGCTATCAGAGCTCATATGTATTTTATAATCCAGTAAATGCAACTAAAAAAAAGTAACCTGCATGTGTCTAAGTGTGCGCATGAAAAAAATAGGGTAAGATGGAGAGAGAGAAAATTCTTATTAATTTATTTGATTATCTGCAGATTCCTTTCTCTCTCACATTTCATTCACGTCATTTTCACTTTGTAGCTTTGCAGGAAAACAATGATCAGTGTTGGAAAATCATAAGGCACTGAGCGAGCACTAGGCACAATTCTATGTGCATTTATATATACCCGTGTAGCTGCTGCTGCTACTCCATACAGCCTCTACAGGTTCTGTGTTTTGATGGCAGAGACAGATGCCAACAATAGTTATCTCAGTGCACAAAGTTTCATGCTGCAAAAACAGCTGACATTAATGGACCTTCTGGGACAACTCTGCAAGCGAACAACTTTGCAGTGAGTGGAAAAACTCAGATTCTGACTGAAGTTATATACTAAAGTTCCATCTTTGGTGCCTCCCAGAAAAAAAAAAATTATCTAATGATGCTTAAGGGTTGGGGTGACTTCAAGAGATAAAAATACTTCCCCTTTATTTGTACAAGAAGTATGTCTATTTTATTAAGGTTAGAAACAATGCTACATATGGTTCTCTGGGAAAGGAGGAATGGGACTGATTTGTGTATGTATAAGGGTAAGCAATTGAGCTGTTTGTTTATTCACATATTCATTGTCCCACCTGACAGCCAACCTGATGAAAAAGGTACAGATATCCACAATATCTGCACATACAATGTTTCTCAAGAAAATGGATGTCAGAAGACAAGACTATACCCTCTATTATATTAAAAAGGCTGTTAAATATAGTTACAAAAGCTCTAGTTTTGCTCAATAATTTTATACTAGTGCAATTTAACTACTCACTGGAGTCTTCTAGATTTTGATAATCTTTGGAGGGACAAAATAAGTTGATTCCATGTTTATCACATTTTCAACCATGTGTTGTCATAAAAGTGCCCACCTCTGTTTTGATAGCACATCTACAGAGAGGATTTGAACCAAAATATTCACATTGACAAAGTTTTGTTGATGCAAATTTCATTGATATAAACAAAGCTTTAGTTACTTAGGACATTTAGTTACATCTAAGGAAAAAAATCAGTCAATGGGCTTTTCACAAAGCACTTTGAAATATTTTGAAATAAAAAATGCTGAACACATTAACATTACATGTGCTGTATTTTTTTTTTCTTGAATAAATCATGAAATAAACAATAATTCTTTGCAGGAAGCCCTGCTTGCTTCACTGTGTGCTAGGTTTTATGTTAGCAGGATTCAGTATATGCATCAGCAGGGAGATAGAACTCATAATAGCAGCCAGTGTGATTTCACACACTTCCTTTAAAGCTGTACTTTTTCAATATTTTACAAATTATGATTAAAGTTCACAGCCTCATTGGGTTTATAATAAAGTAGTGCCTATCTATCATAAAGATGAACAGAATTATGTTTTAGAGAAGAGTCTGCTGTCTCAGGCCATGCTGTAAATAAGACATGCCAAGCTAGCTTTGAAGAAATCTTTCAGCAGTCCTACTGGGTATGGTGGCTGTTGTATTAGAGATGCAACCAAAGGTTAATAAAGCGGTTCATAAATCTCTAGAAATAATGCAGTTCCTTAAAAGTACATAGAATGGGGTTGTATTGAATGAAAGTAAAGGGACACAGCCTGATAGCTAATCAACTGCTAAATATTAGCTAAAAGTGGTTCTACAGACATTTAAAAAAACCTGCCTGTTTCCTAGAATTTGAAGGGAAATAATTTTTAGGTAAATCACGTATTTCTGGCTGATTTCTGTCAGATCATAATCTCAAGTTTTTTTCTACTCTGATTGCTTTGAGTTTCAAAGATCTTAGATATGGAAGCTTTCCTTCCCTGCAGAGAATAACCATTCCATTCAGACTTGCACAAGCTTTAACAGAGTAAAAAGATTCTTTGTGTGTGTGCTCCTCCCAAGCTGCAAACACACATAAAGAACTGCTACTATCTGGCTGCAGGTAAGTACTGTGCTTGGAAGAATAAAGAAAATATAAAAAATGTTTAAAAGTGTTTTCTGTCCTGTTCAGAAAAACACTGCAGGGCTGGTCCCTGACAATACAAACAGGAGACTTTTCTTTAGTGGTGTTGCGCATAAATAGACACATTCTGTCTGAATAGGAAAGATGAACTTCTTGAGTAGGGGGGAAATTCCCAACTAATTTATGGGGTTTGGAGTGGTACTGTAAGGAAAGCGAAAGACCCTAAAAATCTTCCTTGGAAGTAACGTTAGGGTTACAAAGAAAATAATTATTTAGCAAAGTTTTTTAGTGCTCAAGTGGAAGTGACACAGATAAAATGAAATTCTCACCAAAGTCTTCAATATGCTGGATCTCCTGGCAGTTTCAAATCTTTACAAGGTTTATTCTATGTAACAACTGGAAAATGTGTGAAAAAGATCATTATTCAGTAAAAGACTCTTAAAGGATAAAATGGAGAGTAAATTTTATTTGGGAGAGTAAATCTTAGAGATTATTTTTATTTTTGAAGTGCCAGAGCAAATTTACTTAGTCTTCCTTTGAGTGCTGAGTCTGTGTCATTTATGAAGATGATGAAAGGAACGGGGCTGAGGATGGAGCTTTGCCCAGCCCCAGCAGTGACTGGCTGCCAGCCTGATGTCACTCCATGTACTACAGCTCTTTGTGCCCAACCCAACAGTTGCTCCCCACTGTATAATACAGTTAGCAGCTGTGTGCTGGACATTTGGTCCAGAAGGATACCGTGAGAGACAGTGTCAAGGTAGCAAAGGTCTAAAAAAGCGGGGAGGGTCAGAATAAAAGTAAAATTAAAGCTCTCATCACTTGCATATGAGAAGGATTACAAAACAGTAATATGAAAATTCCTGGACTTAATGGGTGTGCAATATGCAGAAATAATTGAGCCTCAGCAGTAGAATGCTGTCACTAGCACATAAAGGTCCATGTCATGTTCCTGGACCTCTGCCCATGGTGTACATCAGGTCACAATGCATCTGTCCACATCTTCCTGCAATGTAGAAATCCTGGTTTTATGTACTAATGGAGAATGCTAATAATATTTCTCTCCTGGACTTAGAGGACAGCATCTTGTTTTGTATTTGTGTGAGCCTTATTTCCAGGCTCCAGTAGAGTTGCAAAGCTCTTCAGAGCCAGGGATAATGGCTCAGTGTGACATTTAAGCAGACTCTGTACCACGCTTGTAGCCTGAATGGCCAGAGACTAGCCTTTATGCCACTTGCACATACTGAGTCACCTTTTTCTGCCTTTGAAAGCAGTGTCCATAAAATGAAAGATTAATGAGATCATCTGCAGCCATCCCTCACACAAATAGCATTCATCCCCTCATCACTCTGCCTCTACAGAAATGACAGACCTGCTTCACAAATCACTCTGATATCACAGATTGTGCAGGGTCACTTCCCCAAACCTCTCTATCCTAAAACACCTGCACAAACTAAGGTGTCCTGGTAAGTTTTTAAAACACATCTTTCAGTACAGCCACAACAAATCAACAAAATAATTACTATAAGCAAACTAGATTTCCAAAATTATTCCTTTACTTTTTTTTTCTGAAAAATTATACAAAAATTAATTTCTAAGTTGGGAATAAAAGGAAGTTTTGCAGAATAAATAGAGAGAAAGAGAAGAAAGAAGGAAGGAAGGAAGGAAAGGAAACATAGAAAAAAGAAGAAAGAGAGGGAAGAGGAGCTGTCTAACATTGATCTGCACATAAAATACATTCTCTAAAGTGCAGGAAACTGAACATTACATATCTAATGAACTCATGTATTAAGTGATTTATGTTAAAGAAAAAGTTTTATCCCACTCTGTATTTTCATAAACTGTTTATTTTGGTTACAAAGGAAACTACAAATCTGCAACTGATAACTGATACTGCTCCTTTTTCTATAATCAACTATTTAACTAAAAACCATCTAGTAACCTTCCATATGCAATCAGCTCATTCTTCAGATTTTCATTTCAAAGTATTTGTTATGATATCCAAAAGACCCTTGCTATAGAGGGAAAGGAAATTAATCCATGTCCCATTGTTTCTTCCTGCATAAAACTAAATCCTCTGCTTCTTCCTCCTTCCTTTGGGAATTCCTGGGGTGCAGTACAAAGCATGCATTAAAGGAAAGGTGTTTTAATGGATCATTAGCTCTCTTACTGGAGGCTTCAGCCAAGGAAATATTTTGCTGTGGTCACTGGTATACACAAAAGACATTAATGGATATGACTTTTATATCCAAATTATTCTGTGCTTCTACAAAGTCCAATGCAGAGAAGCTTAAACTGAGAAGCTTGAAAGGGACTAATATAAGGGGCCTGATATTTAGAGTTTTTGCTTTTGTCAAGGACAGCAGGAAGCTCAAGTTCCAGTCTTAATTCAGGCCATAAAATTGACTTTGGATCCTCTCTGGTTATCAGGTGTTCTACGGTAACTGTCCTCTGGCTTTTTTTGTGGGTGCTTGCCCTCTTTCTACATGCTCTTTAAAAACTGTTCAAATAAAAATTGTCCTAATGAATAACTCACAATATTCCAGAACAATTATTTTCATACAAGAGTAAAGCCTTATCCCATCCACTATTACTTATATGAACCTCATCATTAGTACCAACAAACTGGATCATTGTTATCACTGAACTGATGTAGAGAAATATAGAGAAATACCATATTTAGCATACCAGATTGAGCCTAGCTGGTGCAACTTGACTGAAAGTATTTAGGAAGAAACTGGAGTCAAAACCATCTTGAACCAATGTCCAGAGAGCTAATTATCAGGGATGTTCTTGACAAATGTTAACTCTAGCTAAAACGAAGTAGGGGATTAAAATAATCCTGTTTGTTTGTTCATTTGTTTCTAAACAGAATTTTTAGCTATTTTTTACACTGAGTGCAGGTAATGGACACCGCAGCTCTTGGCAAGTCTCCAGTGCTCTGTCTTCTTTCTTCCTCACATATGCTTCTTTGCCCTGTTCGAAGGAATCACTTTGACATACTGAATCAAATAAAAATCCATACATAGCATTTCTGGGTAAAACAGACAAGAGAAGGGAGGAGGGGAGACAATAATAACTAGAAAAACAGCCTAAATCTGAGAGTATTTGAAACCTTATTTCTCTCTCTGCATGTACATGTGACAAACAAAAAGCAAATATAAGGAAGGGACAGTAGTGAGAAAATAGACTACAGATGTGTAAGTCAGGAAACTTGATATTAGAGTAGAATGAAAGTAATGATAAAGTTTTGGGTGGGGCATCCTTACCATTAAAGGCTCTCACTTCTCTTTCATCTCAACTCCTGCTATAAAAGGCAGTGAGATGGATTTTGGAAATTGTAAAGCTGATTGGTAAAGTTGAATTGGTTTTGGGAAGATGAATACTGTGGCTACTGCTGCTCACTCTCGCTCTCCCATATTCTATCTTGCTCATTCACTGAGTCTGTATTTGGGATGCAATAAAAACATTTCTCAGCTAGCATGACATTATATTTTTTACCACTGTTTGACATTTTCATGACCTGTGATCACAGTAGAATTTTCTCCACAAAGTGATATCATCTCCACATGATTAAACTAGAGTTGAAAATCAAGCTTAGGAAGAAAAAAAGCTAAACATACCTGACCACAGCCTTGTATCAGGAAGGAAGGTGACCTGAGACTGACAAGAAAGCGGAACAGGTGGAAGAGGAAAAAGTTCCCAACTGGAGTATAAATTACCTTGTTCATGTTCTTTTAAATAGTTTGTGTGACCTCTAGTGGCCTTTGCTGCCTGCTGTGTCCCTATGAGTTCAATTTTGGAAGCCACCTGGACCTACTGATACAGCAGCATATTCACATAGATGTTAGATACTTCTAGATTTCTGTTGTGGAAGCACAAGTCAGACAGGAGTTAGGGTTAGATATATCCACACTTTTTCCTTGAATAAACAAAGAGGAAATTCTTTTTAATTGAAATAAACATGTCAACTTCTATTTTCTCCCCAGAGAACCTCTCCCAAGACAGAATTACAGAATGGTTGAAGTTGGCTAACTCCAACCTCCTATTCAAAACAGAGTCACCTAGGATAGGTTGTTCAGGTCTGCGCCCAGTTGGATTTTGAATTATCACAAAAAATGGAGACTCCACAATCTCTCTGGACAATCTCTTCCACTGTTCAGCCACACTCATCAGAAAAAAACCAAAAAACTCTCTTTTTTAATGTTTTTTATTTTAATTTTTTTTGTATTTTGGTTTATGACAGTTGCTTCTTGTTCTCTCACTGCATTCCACTGACAAGACCTAATGCATATTTTTGTTAAAGAATGTGAAGAACACATGATACTCACAGGAGAGACAGATTAAAATAAGAGATTTAAAAACTACACACACACATATTTTTGTGGAGTGGATTTTTCTTCCTTTCTTTCTTTTACCCCAGAAATTTCCAGGGCCTCTGAGCTATAGCACACTCCACACAGTTCTTGCTCTGTGCTTTGTTTGACTTGGCTACGTATTTGCTCCCTACTGCTCTCAGGAGCCTCCTCCTCTCTGCTCCTTCTGGATGCTCCCAGCTTGTACTTTTTATTCCATCCCTGCTGACCTGTCACGTTCTCTGTGACATCCCTCACTTCCACAGACATTCCAGCTCAGGAAAAGGCATAAGCTCATCCTCAATCTCCAAAAGGGAGATCGAATTTTTCAGCAAAGAAAATTCAAACAGCTGATCTTCTCTGCTTTTCAGTCATGTTTACTAATGGGTCACAATATAAATAGTATACTGTAGAAGAAGAACAGATAAATAAACCAGATACCTTCCATCATTGCTGGATGTGCTGACTGTTAAGTATAGATGATAAACATTACTGCTTGTTTTCCAGTGTACTGGTGTGCTTAGATTAAGATAGGAATTTTCCCCAAACTCCCAGTGAAAAAGATTCATTAATCCAAATGAGAACAATTTATTTTACAGGGTTAGTATTGTGTTATGCTGTGAGCTGCAGATGGTGGGAGTACTTGTATAATCAGGTATACTCAGACAGATGATGTAATGAAGGTATTCATTGCTTGTCCTAGAATCATTTAATGTTATAATTTAGATGTAATAGATTTATCTTTGTAGCTCTTTTTGCACTACATATCACTGTCTTGTCCCTATTTTACAGAAAAGGGATTGAGTCAAAGACAACAATAGAGATCATTAAACATATCACATCAATACATTATGCACACTAATTATAGATTACATATTATACATTAATGGTTTGAATCACTTGGCTAAACCAGCACAGGACACATGTAAGAAACAGGATGATGTTCCAGCATTTTTAACTTATTGTTGTTATGTTTTATGATTTTTTAACCACAATGTCTGCCTCTGCTAGTGAAAAAAATTAGTCATATAATCCCCCAGTGTATCACCATGTCACCAACCTTGATTAACTTTAAATAATGAAAATGACAATGAGAATAGTATCACATTAAAATAGCACCAGAATAGCCTAGGGGAATTTGATTTTCTCATATGTATGAGCAGGAGAATTTTTTGATTCCAACAGCATATCTGAAAGTAGGAAGGCTTCTGCAATCAGAGAAAAGTTATATTAAAACAATCAAAGAAAAGGAAAAAAAACCCAACACAACACAACATTCATCCTAATCATCAAAATATATTTCAAGTCATCAGACTTTAATCTAGCCTGGACATTTTTCATCTAGTCTGGACATTTTTCAACCTCAAGGAATATTTGTTTTGACCTTTTTGGTCTTTTGATTTAATAATTTAACAATACAATTGAATTCTAATACTCAGGTATGTCCAGCGAGATGGCAGGTGCTGATCTGGTATTGCTCTGGCTGAGCAGATTCCATTTTTCTAGGAAGAAGAAGCTGATATTTCTTCCTAGTTATGTTTACACTGTGTTGCAATTAAATAAACATGGCAAATATACACACCTAGTTTTGTGAATTTCAGGGATTATTTCTTCCTCAAGAAAAAGCTGACTCCTCACCTCTTTGTGAGAGGTAAGGTACCATGTACTGTTAGCATAGAGTTTTTATTTCTGCTCAGCTATAAAGGTGGTTTATAAATGCTATCTCCACTATAAGGTAAGCAAAGATAATAGACTTGATTTGTACACAGCATATGGGCCTTTATTTCCAATTTATTTCCTATTTTACTTGTTGGATTTGCCTAAGGCCTATGTTCTGTTTGTATAGGATTTAATCTAAAAATGAGTCCTAAAAACTTATCTTCAAAACATGCATTGCCTTTTTTATTAACAAAATGTAATTCAGACATCTACTAAAGTGTCCCCCAATATAATAATATGAAAGACAAAACTTATGCAGCTCTAGCCAATTATTTTGTTAATTCAACATTGCAAAAGTTAAGCATCTGTATTTAATGGAAATACGTTAATAATGAAAATACACAGTATAGAAACAGCTTCTGAAATTTAATCATTTATCTAGAGCAAAAATCTGTTACTATACAAGCATTAAGCATGGGGTTTGGATCAGGCTGGGTGTTTTAAACTGTATTTTTTAAGACAAAAGGATAAAGTTTTAATTAGTATAGCTCAAAGAAAGCAACGATACAGCTTAGTGGGTCTGCTTGCAGCTTAATGTCTGTGAGGCTTGCCAACATCAAAATCTTTGATTCCAAAACATTCACCAGGCTGTTTCTAGCCCTGGAAAAACCAAAACTCTCTCAGGAAGGAGTCTATGTTTTTGGAAGTTAGAGTACAATCTCCTGTGAGACTGCTGGACTTTAAAGAACAGAATTAGATCTTAGTTTCTGTATCAAAGAACTTTGGCAGATGAATCAGCATTTTCAAATGGATTAATTTCTGTGTTGGGTTTAAGTCCTAACATGACCAGCAAAAACTCAGTAATAGCTCTTTTCTTACTGTTTTGTTACTGTTTGCTACTGCATCTACAACAACAGTTTTAAATGCTGCAATCACAGCCCATGTGGTTGCCTGAGACTGTGTCTCTAGTGGAAGGTAAAACTGAGTGATGGTAACACATGATGCAGCCACTTGAATCCTCTCTCAGACTAAAAGAAAATTAGTTAGATTAAACTATTTTCAAGATTATTCTTTTTTAACGTAGCTTTGCCTTTGAAATGGACAAAATAAATTCATAGAATCTAGCAGAGAGTTTTGTTTTCTTTATGAAACCTTAGTTTTATCAAAGTCCATTAACACTTAACATAAAATTTCTTTGTGAGAAATTCTCATTGACTTCCAAGGGATGAGGATTTCACTCAAAATTTTTCAGTGTCAGAATTTACCAGACAAATGAAATTTACATTATTTTCCTTTTTTTTTTTTTTCACTGCAAAGTAAGCTAACTGCCTGCTTGCACACTTCCTATTTGGAACTGCTCCAGAAACCGAAGCCAGAATGCAGGATGTGATTTATAGTTCTTGCCACAAATAAGACAACACATCTCCAAAACTCTGCTTTTTCCCCCTTCAGATCAGGAGAGTTTGAATGACAATCCCATCTACCAGGACTATAGAAATATTAGGAAGTCCTCACCTCATATATATAGAGGGTCTGTTTTTATACTCTGCCTGGGGGAAATTTTGCCCTTTTGTTTTTAGATGCCAGGTAAAAAAATGAAATAAAATCCAGAGCTGGCTTCCGAAGGAAAAAAAATTTCTCAGAATCTTGAAAATTTTCATTGTAGCTACTTCTACAAAGCAGTGAGTTAAAAACAATAATGTCATTTTCCATACCCATTTCTAGTGGGTGCTATAAAGAAGCCATATTCCATTAACTCATTAGAAGATTTAAAAAGAGACAGCTGAAGGTGCACAGGGTGCTCACATCTTATCTGGTCTCTGTCTCCAGAGACAGTAGTGCCACTCTGGTACAAATTTCTTGCAGGTAGCTCACAGAAAGGGGCTATGAAGTTTTGCTAAACATGTAGTTATAAATATTATCTGACTCTATGATATTCCTGTCCCCTCAGATGTTAAGAGGCAGTGTTCAGGTTGAGTTCTCAATATTCAGATAAGACCTCAAACTAGTCTGAGATATTTACAGTCATTTTAAAAGACATGACCCTCAGGCATCCATGAAAGGACATTAATGTAGAAAAAAATTATTGAAGATTTGTCTTGTCATCATATGCATGCTTCATATTAAAATAAGACCAGAAGCTGGCAGGGACCCACAAGGATCATCAAGTCCAACTCTTAAGTAAATGGCCTGTACAGGGATTAAACTCACAGCCTGGGTGTTTTTAGCACCATGCTCTAACCAGCTGAGCTAATCTCACAGTCATTCATACATGGATTCCATTCCACATATCTTGAAACTACAAAGTGGCAAAGAAGAATTTGAGGGTAGTAGTAAACAGAGGGCAATTAATTTCAATTAATTAGAATAGTTCAGCAAGCAAATCAGATTTATAAGCACTTGGGGAAAACCTGATGATGAATATTGGCCAACTTTGACATCAAGGACAAACAGTGACAAGGCAGCCTCATTTCTATGGTATGAAGTAGTATAGTTTGTTTTCTGAGCAGCTCTTGTCTCACATGGCATTTTCATTATTAAATTAGGGACATGTAATAGAACCATTCTACGTGAGATGCAAAACTATGGACTCTCCCATGGTCAGAGTCACCAACAACTGAAGGACAGGATGCCATTCAGAGGGACATAGACAGCACAAGAAGTGGATTCCTAGGAATCTCATGTAGTGTAATCAGACCAAGTGCAAGGTGCTGCACCTGGACTGGGGCAACCCCCAGTACCAACACAAGCTGGAGGATGATGAGATTACAAGCAGCCTTGTCAAGAAGGATTTGGGTGTGCTGGTGAATGAGAAGCTGGACATGATCCAGCAATGTGTGCTCGCAGCCCAGAAAGCCAATTGTGTCCTGGGTTGCATCCAAAGCAACACAGCCAGCAGGGCAAGGGAGGGGATTCTGCCCCTCTACTCTGCCCTTGTGAGACTCCACCTCGAATACTGCATCCTCAACACAGGAAAGATACTGACCAAGACCAGAGAAGGATCATCACCTTGGTCAGAGGGATGGAGCACTTCTCCTGTGAGGAAAGGTTGAGAGAATTGAGATTGTTCAGCCTGGAAGAGAGAAGGCTTCAGGGTGACCTAACTGCTGCCTTTCACCACCTGAAGCAAACTTGCAGGGAAGATGGGGCAAGACTATTTACAAGAGCATGTGTTGATAGGACAAGGGGAAATTGGTCCAATTTGAAGGAGAGTAGGTATAGATTAGATTTCAGGAAAATATTTTTTACTGTGAGGGTGATGAGGCACTGGAACAGGTTGTCAAGAGAAGTGGTGGATGCCCTGTCCAGGCTGTTCAAGGCCAGGCTGGATGGGGCTCTGAGCAACCTGGGATAGTGGAAGGTGTCCTTGCCCACAGCAGGGGAGTTGGAACTAGGTTACCTTTAAGGCCACCTCCAACCCAAATCATTCTATGATACTGTGATTCTGTGAACTTACAAAGCACAAAGAGGAGTGAAGTGGCAGAATGGGATATATCCATATTCATTTTCAGGACATGTAGACCAGAATACAGTTTAGAAGATTAAGAATATGTGAGCTCAGAAACTTCTTAAATATCACAGGACTTTTTTGATCTGAGCATCAGACTGAGTTTTTAAAATAAACAGATAAAATTAACACTAATAAATAGCCAAGCCATGCAATATTAACTTATGAGTCTTACAGAGACTCAACAATTAAATTTCTGAAACGTAGTAATAAATCTAATAATTTTGAAAGACACTTCACAGAAATAAATAGAAATAATTTTAAAAGTGCTTCTAGGGACATACACAGTTAAGGACAAACATGTCTGACTTTCATGCTGGAAAACAAAGTATAAAAATAAATAGAATTAATAGAGAATATAATGTAAATGAGAAGGTCAGTATAAATAAATGAAATTTTGTGTCTCACAGGGTCACCAGAAGTCTTTCAAGGACCACTTAACACATGGATAAAACATGAGGTGAGAACGCTGTCACAAGCTGAACAGGAATCAAATTTTCAGTGCTGTGTTGTGAAAAGGATAATGCCAAACTTGAGCAACACCTGTAAGAGCAACATAACTCTGATTTCCTTAGCACTGGCTGCATCTCAATATTACAAATAGTTTTTGTGTAATGTACTCTAAAGGAAAAAAAAATCAAACAAGCTGCTTGCACAAATTCATCAGGAGAGAAAAGATCTTAGAGGCATGAACAGCAATGATTGAAAAATCTGACCTTGCTTAGTGAAGACATGGCAGAGGTTAGAAAAACTAGTACTTCTTACAATCAACGAGGTCAGTAGGAACAAGTAATAAATGTTATTTCATTTTCCACATCCAGGGCTAGTAGGATAATTAATAATGTATTTAAGTTTCAGCAAGGGCTGGACAAGGTGTTGGGGAACTCTATGCCTCAGGACATGGTATTTATCACTAAATATAGAGCACTGGATGGACACCCATCTGGAATGTCATCATAGAAAGCAGAGGGAAGGATTACAGGGCTTAGAATATACTTCCCAGACTAATTTTCTATGATTCAATAATTATATCCACACATTTAAGTTCTGTTTCAGTAATTTTAATCTAAGCACTAACCTCAATAATTTTACAATAGTTCGGTTATGATTTTAATTCTTATATTTCCAACAAAATATGTCTGTTTTCTCACCGAAAAGCACAGGTCCAGTGCTTGTCGAGGGTTGCTGCAGTATTCTTCAAAGATTAGTTTGGACAAGCTCTATCCCAAGCCATCATCGTTTCAAAGTATTGAGCAATGTCATGCCTGGTCTCAGTTAAGAGCTGGTAATGAATGACAGGCATTTTTTCCAACTATAACCTTGAATTAGGTATGTTTTTTAAATTGCAAGTTAGTATCAAATTTAAGGCTTTTTATGTGGAGATGTTTTACATTGGAATGCACACATTTAGTAAGCAAATGGGGAAGAGAGCTTTATTTTACTACGAAAAGAATTCAAGACATGTAAATAAGCAATTGTAGAACAGGTGGCTTTTCATTTCCAAAGAAGCTTAAAAAAAACCCAATTTAATAGAAAAAATGTCAAAAATATCTCTAGATACTTAGAGGAGAACAAGCCCTGGGGAAAGAAAATTATTTTGGAAGGAAACACTTGTGGAATCCCAAAATACTATGGGCTTGAAGAGTTCCTAGGAGAAGATTTACACTAGCAAAATAAAAATAAATAAGCGAAGTTCAGTGTGACTTAGAAAGAAAATAGTATCTTCCAGAAAGAAGCTCTCAAAAAGTAATTATGCTCTAAAACAGAGACTTGTCTTTAATGAGAGTCTTCAGCTGAATACTAGCAATAGTCATAGATGTTAGCATAATTCAACAAAGTAGTGTTCATTTGTTACCTGTCCTTTACAAGGTTCTATAACGTTGTATATTTAAAGGTGTAAGTAGTTTTTATTTGCATTTTACCATTTTTGCATTTGCAGAGAGCTATTTTAAATCAACAGATGTGGTGATCCTTGAAATTGAATTTTTATCAAGTTCATAGCTTCCCTAAATATTGACGCAAGAAATTCAAAAGGTGAAAAATCTATTCTTTAAGCTGCATGGATAAGAGGCTATATCAGGAGATTAAGAAAGAAAGAAATATTTTTCAGTAGTAACAGTGTGTCACTATAGTGAGCAGGACAACTAAAACCTGAAGGTCTCAAAGGAATTGTTTGAGAGTGCTGCAGCCAAGGTGTTTTCTGTTCCTACTGCCCAGTTACTTGAATCTCAGTCTATTAAACAAGCATGAATGAGAGTTTTGAAGGTACTGTCAAGGAGAGATGCTCACATTACTGAACAGGCAAGAGAAAAAGAGTAAGGTTCACCCAGTATGTTTCTGCAGGATAAGATAGAACAGGGAATTTACAAAACAAGAAATCCTCTGCATGACTAAGGAATGCTTTACCCAAGAGAATGGTCACAGCCAGAGCTGTAGCTGCACAGAGAGAGAAATCTGGTTGCTTTTAATGACAGCTAAGCAAGACATAATATGTCTGTTGAGAACATAGACGTAGAATATAGGGCTGTGAGGGGCAATAAAAAGCTAGAATAGACAAAAGCTTTTATAGTCCAGGAATATATCACGAGGAATGGGGAGTGTTACTAAGACAATACAATTGGAGGAATAGGCTGGGGAAACGGAAAAAATTATCTTTGAGTAAGTAGTGTGGGGAGACTCTCACTAGTGGGAGTTACTCCTTGTTTGCAAGTACACTGACTGAAATTATGATCTGTCCTCCATAATGAATGCTGAATGGCTAAACCAGAGAAGCTGTGGGTGACAGCACAGATAAAGCTGCTACTGCCACCAAGCCAAGAATAGCTAGGGACTACAATCCACTCACTGGCACAAATACTGGAAAGTCAGAGTTGTTATGGTGTGGAGATCAAAGACCATAGTGCAGCCTTGAGACGGGAGGTGATGCACCAGCACACACCACAAGAAGATTTTATGTGTCAGAAAAGAAAGTCTAGGTAGACCTTGTCGTAATGTGCCATTGCAGGCATAAAACAGAAATGACTCGCGGAAAATCGTTTCTCTACAGAGAGGTACTACAAAGATGAAGGGCTTCATCTGAGATGGACCTGTAGATTCTTAGACACCCAGAATTATTTTACAGCTATCACATTATGACACTCATTTAAAAGGTTATTCTTCTTCATGCTAGTAGGCATAGTGAAGTAAGCACTGCTGCAGCTTCTGTATCCAGACACCAAATCTGAAAAGAATATTTGCTTCCAGGAAAGTCCCGCTAAACTTCTCTCTCAGATGGTCCAGCAGGCATTTTGATGGTCTCCATCATCATTATGAGTGCCCTTATGGATCAGGCTAGATGGAGAAAATTACTGTCTCTAATTCTGGCAAGAAATTTTGCTACCTAATATCTTAAAGCAAGTTCTTTGCCCTTTCAGATAACAATGGAAAAAACAACTTTTATGGTCTATTAAAGAATTATAAAATGATGACATTTGTCTCCTATTTTATCCAGAAATAAATTATTTAATAGACATTTTCACTAAAAGTGCTTAAGGCTAAATTGAAATATATGAGACCAAAAAGATTACAATGGCAGCATAGTATTACCTCATTTGCTCTTGGCTACTACAACGTATCTCAGGAATCTGTGTGGTTCATGAGTTTATACACCCACACAGAGAGATAAAACAGAAATCTTAAGATCTCAATGGACATTTCTTGTGAAGCACCACTAGATTAAATGAGGAACTTCATATATTCAGAGTGTTATGGGGTGATTTAAAATGCACATTACATTTGACATAATAGTATATGACCAAAGGCCAAGGCACCTGGAAAGTGTCGTACAGCCAGAATTGTTCCAAGAACTCTTTTGAAGTGGAGGTCTTAGTACTACCCTTAATCCTTTAAAACTACTTTAAGATGCAAAATCCTTGGGAGAGAAGCCTTTGAGGAAATGAAGAGGTTAATGAATCTACTTACAATGACAGGAAGTGACACAGTTGGGCTGTACCACAAGCAATGCACAATAATAATTTGAAAGTCTATTACAGATGTAAAGAGGTTATAAACATGGTTTGTAGGAAAGAGGACGCACCTCAAAGCCCTCTTCTGTCAGATACTCACCAACAATGAAAAAAAGCTCTTTCAAGAACATAATTCTGCTCTGGGAGGTGTCGCTACTGGGGCACATTTTGCATAATCAATAGAAAAATGTTTTTAATAAAATTGCAGGCTATGATGAAGATCCTATCAGATGAAGTTGCATCCAGTAATATGGAGTCAGGGAGTTTAAACATTATAAATAAGGACTGAGGCAAAATTAAGTAGTCCTTGAGACGCAGTAAGAATATTTTGAAAATGCATTTTCCATATGATTTGGCAATGGCTGAGAAGAATACCAGCTTTTCATCTATTTTCTTTTTTCAAGGCAAATAATCTGGTGGTAACTTTGAACTGATTTGCCCATGTCAACCAAACTTTCATTTGGTTTGATAAGTTTATATTGTCAGTCTGTGCTCAAAATATTCAAATCTTCATTCACTGTAGACAGTTTTGGAGATCAAGATATTGTCTCCTTGTCTGTCCAGTGCCAAATTTATGTTTCAGAATCAAGCTAGAGAGATGCCATGATTATCTTGGTAGCAGTCATTTACAGAAGCAGCTACAAAGAATACATAGAACTGGATGGAGTCTTTGAAAAACTGGAACCGGGTTGTCAGAAGAATATCTGATGCATTCAGAGTTAATCACTTGGGCCACCAGACCAAACGCCTTTCTAGTCCCCAGGCAAAAGGCACAGTGCATTGGGAAAAAATATGAAAGGCAAAAATCAATGACTAAGAAGATTCTTTGGACTGTGAAACCATGCTGAGGAGTGTGAATATTGGAGGCATGACATAGGAACCTACTCTTGTTGCTAATTGTCTTCTTAGAACTTTCTTGCAGAGATATTTTTGGTCAAAATAAACGTGAAATTCACCTTACTTAACTGTAGGAACAAATCAAGCTGTGAAAGTAGCACACTGAAGTAAGGTCAGAATCAAAAGATATTGTTGTGGGATTGATTTTTTTAAAAAATCTTTCTTAGATATTTCTGTGGATTGATGTAAATTAAAAGTTTCAGCATTCTATTTCATTTGAGATGAATCAAAGTGCTGAAATTTATGCATGTCCTTTGAGACCAGAATTACTTTTTCTCCACATTTCTAGGCTTTCCTTCAGTGAAATGAGTTCTGATTTAAAAGAAAATCAGTATTGTATTGTCTTCTGAAAATTGTTTGGGTTTATAATTCTTTCGATTTTGTCACCAGTGCCATAACTGGCTATATTGGTGTTTTGCTATCTTTTAAAATTAGAACCAAACTAAAGTATGTAATTAATAGAATTCTTTTTTTTCAAATTTAAAATTGTGCAAAAAGGTTTGAAATTCTGTCTGATTACCAAATATTCCACAGCAAAAGAAAAACAAGTTCAGACAAAATGTGTATTTTTAAATTTTTTTTTTATTTTTTTATTAAAGTTTGATATTTGATGTCTTGCTTCATAGTTTTTTTTAATTTATAGACTTGGTAATGCTTCACTGAATCAGCCCATTCCATCCCAGATCAAGGTGCTCCAAGCCTCCTATTGTGCTATGGCAAATATAAACTGCAATTTAGTTCCTTAGAAATTTTAAAAATTTAACATAGCTATTTGTTTGTACTTCTTTAGAAGTGCTACTATTATTTTGAAGTTTAACTGAATTAGAAAACAAAAAAGTAAACATATTCTGAAGTGCAGAAAATGGGCTTGCATTCAATGCTGTATTACACAATGTAGTATAATAAACAGGCTTAGAATAAAGCCTCAAATCAAAGCTCTGTTGATAGGCCCCTCAACACACAGGTTAATTAAAATCTACATTTAAATCTTACCATTTGGGACACATCTGTTTAGCCTAATTTATGCCAAATTATAGGCTATAAAGTTTCTTTGCAAAGACATCTTTTTAAATGCAAAAAAGCTTTCATAAATGCCGTCCATTCACTAATGTTTTAACAGAAGAACAAAGTGATTCACTGGGTGAGCTGCATCCTCTTATTCTGCTTTTATTCTTCTTATCCTTTCTGGTTTTAAAATTTCCAGGCTCTGTCCCTAAGTGAGGCTTATGCAATCACCCTGATTTTTCTAATATGTAGCACTGCTATAAATGCAACTCTAAATGTAATTTGTTTTATTTTCTTGCTCTTTTATCACAGCAATACCCTGTTATTCCCTACTCAGCTGGTCCAGTGTAATTCCTTAGATTTTTTCTTGCAGCATCACTTAACCATTTCTGATTGCTTTCTGTAGAACACAAACATTTTATCTCCCGTGTCTGCCTGTCAGATTGTCAGTCCCACCTCTTTGTGTTGTTTTGTTGTTTTGTTTCATTTTATTTGCCTTCTTTTAATGGTTTTGGTTGTTTTTAAGGAAGTAGTAAAATAAGAGGTATCACAATCAGCCAGATGTGTGAAAATGTGTGAAAATTGGTGGCGATGTAGGTTACAAAGACTCTGTAAATGCCCATTCTCAAGAAAAGCTGGATAGAACTCAACCAGTTTGTTAGTCCACAGCCCTGCACTGGCTTATCACCACATCAGTCACTTCATCACTACTTTCTCTCAGTCACTGATGGCAGCTTTTGCCTATTAACAGCTAGTTTCTTATTTAAATGGTGGTAAATAACATGGAAAGAGCTAGAAGAGCTGTTTAGGCACAACAGAGATATTACACTAGAGGTGAAACTGAACTAAATGTAGGGACAAAGTGGAAGTGGACATGGAAAAAGAGGGAGGAGAAGAGTGGAGAAGAATATGGGACATAGTAAATAAATTCATAGCACATCTATCTCATTGCAAGGATTTTACTGTGGAGGGAGAACTCTGGGAACTTGTGCTTTTCAGCAAGTTGTGATACATTTTGAGGAAGAATTCTGTTATAAGTTACTTAAAGATTCTACAGAATTAAAATTAATTAAAAGAAGTGACAAAGCAAATGGAAAAAGGAATAAACAGGAGTGAGAAGAGAAACAGATAGAGACTTGTAATACTTCTCTATACTATGTCTTCTACCTATAAACTGTGTAAACACTAAGCATAGGGGAAATTATGGAAGTATCAAAAGGAAAAGTTTGTTAATAAAAAGACTTTTTCTTTAGGAAAAGCAAAACAGCTAAAATAGCTAACAGACTTAGAAACATGGTTGAGGAATACTTAAGACTAAGCAAGGCTTAACAAAATAAACTGTAAAAAAATCTTTGCCAGAAAAATTGACAAAGTTATCTAATGCTGTTTACAGCCCTATTTGGATGGATGGGAAGGGCACAGAAGTGTGACTGGAATACATTCTTCCAATAGCTAAAAACAGAATTCTGCCAGCTTAAATGAACTATTTTTGCATCATATTTGAGATGGAAAAAGAAGTGACATTCAAGAAGAAAAGACAAAAGACATACGTAGGACATCCAGCTGAGCAATGACCAGAAGCAAAGAAGCATATTCAAGAGTTTGTTTTTGCTATATTAAAAGCCTGTTTTGAAAATAATTTCCAAATGTTTCATTTGATCATTTGAGGAATGTAAACAACACCAGTAGGTTTTTCAATCAATTTATATTGGCTTTTTTTTTCTTTAGCATTTTTTTTCAAAATTCAATATATGGATATTTACAGCTGAAGTACAGATAAGCCTTCAGTTATATTAACTCTAACAAAACAGTTATTATAGAGGTTTATTCATTTCAGCACTATCTGTTCAGGGATGTTTTATTTAACAGCTGAAAGTCTGCAAATGCATAGCAATAATGAAATCATAATGTTTTCTTTTGAGACTGGGTTTTCCTCCTTTAGGAGAGGAAGTTTTTTATTTTTGTAAAGGCAAGTTGATTTAACCATCTGATAGCCTTTAATTAAATTAAAACAAATCCTATCATCCTATTACAAATTTACAAATGCATCAAGTAGATGCGTTATTCTCTGAGACAGACAAGATATAATTAAATGTTCACCAAACAAGAAAGAAGTAGTGGAAAGATTGCCTTTCAAAAAACAAGAAAATAATAAAGCAGACCATTTCAGGAAGCCTACTAAGGATTCCATTTAAGTAATAAAAATATGGAAGGTTCCCTATACAATAGACTAAAACATCTCATTTGAATATGATATTCCTTTAATATCTGTGTAGGAATGCATTTAACTTTAAACCAGATTTCTGATTCTTGTATCTTTAGATAAGCAAGCAGTTGACACCTAACATACAACCACATAAATGTATGCTTCTTAGAGAAGTATTGAGTGATCTGGAATACCTCTTCAGATTAAGCAACAATTCCCTACATTTTTAGCTTAGAGAGCAATATCTCAATATGAGACTTAATTAATCCATTACTTTAAATGTTGGTAAAGTTAAAGATTCAGAATCTGTTCAGAAAAGAAAAATAAGCCAGAGGATGAGAATAAGACTTCAGGAAAGTCTTACAAGAAATGCAATCTCATTAGAGAAGCCAACCATCACACCGAGAAGGATAGTGTCTTCTAAAGTGGAATTGACAGCTTGTAAAGACTTCTCAGAAGCAGGTTTTCACTATCTAAGTCAAGGTTGCAGAATCACTGCAGAAAATATTACTTTCTTTGTCATGGCTTCCCACAGTACATTTTCTTTCAGAAGGCTTTGTTTAGAGTAAATAATAAACCTTAAATGGTAGACATGTAGTAATAGACAACAAAAAAAAAAGCCAACTTTTTTTAACCACTTTTGTGTTTTTAAACACTTTAAGCAACTTTGTAGGTACTGCTACAGCTAAGATAATGCTTTCTAGTCTTTAGTAGATTATTTCTTACAATTGTGCAGGTACTAGACTCTAAACTAGGGTACAGAGAATGTACAGTGACTTTATCACAGCATTTTTAACATATGCACTACGTGTCCTAGCCTGTAGCTCAGTATTACAGTCTTTCCATTGCTAGAAATGGGCCACAGGATTTGTACTGAGTTTATGAGGCCTTAGGACTATGGCTTGTCAAGCTTACTTTGTACGACTTTTCTTGATCTGCCTGGAACTTTGCTTTGACCTAGTTTAGCTGTAACAATATTTTTCTCTCATAACTGGATAACCATATTTAATTGATTTTAATATGGCTTGTTTTATTATGATATAACCATTTTAATATGTGGTTGTAAAAAGTAGTTGTTCTATATAAAATGAGATATTTGTGAGGCTAATGTAATGAAGACACATAGAGAGCTACAGGGCTGGCAGAGTCCTTGAGAAGAGGAAGCAAAGGAAGCAGTGTAGAGGAATCGTGGTGTGGGGTAAGGGCTGAGTCCCAGCCTGGCATCAGAGATCCCATGGCTATGAACAACTCATCAACAGCTAGTTAAAGAAATGCAGACCTGAACAAAATTGGGGTTTGGGAGTAGGACAAGTGCATCATATGTAGTAAATTTGAGTGTACTGTGGACTTGCACAGCAATGAAGAGGAAACAATGTGTAAAAGACTATTGAAAAAAGAAACAAATATTATCCCAGCAGGTCCTAAAGTGAAGAAGGAAACAAAAATTTCATCACTGTCTTCCTTGTGAAATAGTTTGGGTTCTGGTGATTTACCACGTGGTACCATAACAGCTGGAAGGATCCCAAAAGACAGTGAAAGGTGCAACAAAACCTTTAGCAGCTAGGAAATGTGTGATACCTTTCTAACTGTATTGCTATTGAGGGTTGTTTTGCTTTTTAAAAAATATGGTTTGGTTTGGGGTTTTCTTAAGTAATGGTGGTATCCTTTCTTTATGCTCCTTATTTTCTTAATTTTCTGTTATAGTTAGATGTTGACTAGCTCTCTGATTAAACTTTTCAGTTATACTAATAATAAACTCCAGGCTTTACACAGAATCATCGTTTCCCTTTTTACCTATAATGTTTTTAAGCAGAAGTGTGGATATCATGATGATATAATTCCATTTTATTTTGCATGTTGTTATTGAATTCCTGTGGAGTCCATATATTAAGTTAAGGGAAACTCTCAAAACGGTAAAGCAGTTTCTTATCTTCTACTAAAATACCTCTAGGTAAATCTACTGTTTTTCAGCAGACCTGCATATTGTGAATTAATAAATGTGCCTAGCTTTTACCCAGTGCTTATCTCCAGGTTTGTAAAGGAGGTATCATTTTTCCCATTATAAGCAAGAATCAACAAGTATGAAGACTCAGGATCATTAGCATTTTGTTGTCAGAATTTGTATTTTCTATGCACTAGATGACACTAAAGCTTAGAAATTTATATGTGGATCTACAGAAGAAATCATAACTGACCTAGATGGCCTCCTACATAANCTGGAAAATACGGAGCTAACACTCACAGAGCAGATCCCAGTCCCCTCTGTGCCATTCATGCTGTTCACAGGCTCATAAACACGCTAGAGGTCATTCAGCAGGGATCCATTTGCTGGTGCATGTGTGCTGGATGGAATGCTGCAGGAGCACATGGCAGGCAGTGTGATGCTGAGGAGAGGTGGCAGGCGTGATGATTGTCCCTCACACGGTTGTCATCCTCCCCTTTGCGGCACCTGCCGTGGGCTCTGTGTCAGCTGTGCAGGTGACGCTGCGTGGCAAACTGCCTCTGGGTCACCATCAGAGGAATGAAAGGGTCTGTCCTAATTTGCCTCTTCCCTCTTGCCTGGCTGGCCTGAGAAAAACCTGCACATGGAAAAATATGGCATATCCTTCACATGATTGGCTCCAGCCAGGGTAGTCAAGCAGGAAAAACAAAAGGAAAAAACCTGCAAGCAAATCCAACAGATCATTACCAAGGAACTGTCAGGGCTGGAAGCAGTTAAAACGCCAGAGTATTTAGCATTAGATCTTTCTGAAGGATGACTTCTGAAACACAATTTTTGAATAATTATGAGAAATATCCTGGTCATAAAGTTTTGAAGGTCATAGTGTTCATTAGAAAATACAACTGTATTTTACAGCAAGCAGTAAATTCTAACTCGAGGAAATTCATGTTATTTCAGATGTATAATATTCTGCACTAAACGAATGCTGTTAGTGTTTTACTCATAACTTTGTTCTTTGCTATGGTTATCTCACTTCATCAGCTGTCTAAATCTAAATTCAAATGAGTACATGTCATCTTCTGGAATTAATGCAGAGAAAGCATTCATCTGACAGTGAATTTCTTTACTTCTTCAATTTAACATCAATCTATCAAACACTGATACATTTATTTTCTCCTGATCAAACTGTTTGCTGGATTATTGGGGCTTGCAGAAATACTTCTCTAAACAATTTATCTCCTCTAGCAAGGTGGAGGAATGTCTACTGTGATATTTTGTTTTAACTGACAAGCATGCAGCTTTCCAAAATCACTACAACTTAGCAGACACTAGTTCCCTTGGAGAAGAAAATGGAAAAAGAAAATTCAAATTAAAAAAAAATAAATAGTTGGAAAATGTATGAAACAAAGACATTTTCCCAACCCAGGCAAAAATTTAATAATGGTGTACTAATTTAGCCACTTAAAAGAAGCAACAACCCTAATTGAATCTCACAAAATGAGAAAAAATAGAAGAAAGTTTTGCATCTTTATATTTACCACAACTGTATATTTATACCCTAGGTCTGAGTAGAACTCTTAAATTTTGGCCCATATTTATTTAAAAGATATTTTTTATCTGCAGAATTCCTATCTTTCAAAACCATCTCTCTGTCTCCACCCCTGCTCCAAAAAACTAAAACAGCTTTGAAGTTCAGAGTAGCCTGTTACTGGAACTTCTTAAACTAGAAGGAACTTCTCTACCTCTATCAGTTAATTTACTGTTACTCCAAAATTAAACACTGAAGGAATATTGTACAGCAAATTTTGAAGTTTTCTTGTAATAGCACACTGGCTGTGTTGCTCATCAGAAAGATCTTTTGCAAACAGATTAATGACTTGAGGAGGATGAATGGCAATGAACACTGTCCATTTGGGCTGCTACACACAAATGGAGTTTGCTCATGGATAACAGAAGAGCTCATTTTGGTCACTCCACAAAAATCCTATACAAAAAATCAGTTTCTTCATGAAGCAGAAGGTGAAGAGTGAGTTAAAAGATAGTTCCTATGACAAGGAAAAACTCTCAAATACGGGGAAAGAAATACAGACCACAGAGAAAAAAATTACACAGAATGTCAACTGTAATGCTAAAGATGTAGAAACATCTGAATTTTTCCCTTCTTGTTCATGCTGGGTTTCAGTTTCATACTGCCTTCTCCCACATTCTCCTCTGTCTACACTTTATTTAGTGAGGACACAGAACAGTCTTGCTATAAACTGATTCCTCAATTGTGCTTTGTGCATTCCAAAGTGTATTCCAAAAGGCTCACACTATCCACTTCCAGGAGCTGTTATAATTTTCTCTGTAATTTTCAAATTTTAGTGCATAGGCTGTCAAAGCACACATATTATTGAAAATATACCCATTACCAATACTGACATTACAGTTCTTCAAAAAACATTCATGTTATTCTACATCTTTTTCTGTCTTGAACAAGCTCAGGTGGAACTGAATTGACGCATAAATCCAGAGCAAAAGATCCATAATGGACTCAACATAGATCAATCCATATTTATACTACAGATATGCATACCATTTGAGTATATATTTGTATATTTGAGTATTTGAATATACATAAACATAAAGAACCCTATAAATACAGTGGGATTGTGCATACATTTATGTGTGTTTGTGTCTTATGTGTGTGTAAAATGGTGAGAAACCAGTGGGGCAGTGGACAGATACAGAGTAAATTACCACTAGAGCAGTCCAAAAATGCAGGCAATGAGAAAAGAGCTTTGTTTTTCTTGTTTTAATCTTAAATGTAAACCCTTAGATAACCATAGGAGGCATCAAGCAGCAATCTGTCCTCTAAGTCAACCACGCTAGAGAAGGTTGATGTGACATAGAAGAAATGAGGCAAAAGCAATGGAAATTGGGAGATTGGTGCCTTTGGATTTTTCATAGTCTGGATATAAACGGAATTGATATCACAGTAGAAGATCACTACTTCATGACAAGTGGTTCACTGAATTGGCAGCATTTCTGTAGCTTAATTTTGCTGGGTAATCATCACAGTTTGCAGGTATAATGGTTTTGTAGAAACCTTTTCCTTACGTTGTGGCAAATAAGCAATAGTACAAACTGCTTAGTTTTAGCTATTTAGAAAACAATTACTTTGACATGAATGAGAGAGAAAAGCAATAGACATCTAAACTAGTGTCTGATCTGATGGCTAACACAATGATCACATCTGCTTTGGATTGGAATTTTGCCTGCAAGAACCTTACTAATATTTGCATTGATAAAAGGAGAGTTGTCAAAAATGTGACCTTTCAAACCTGCCTTGTTGCACTCCTTCTTGAACATTGTGGTGCAGCTGGCACGCCAGAACTTACAGAAAAGAGCAATTAAAGACTGACAAAACGAAGTAAAACTCAGATCCTTCCTTGCTTTTATGGGCATGGGGTTTGCCTTTTGACATAAGCCCTCCAAGAGCATGAACATTAGTGAAGATACCTTAGTAGGGTCCTGGACAGACCAAAGGTCCTATACAGTGATACAGAACACTTGTAATTTGCTGCATCCCTCTTAATATGAGTCAGCTCTACTTCTGCCAGCTTCTGTAGTCATCAAAGAGAAATGCCATGACTGCAGGTATTTTCCTTCTGTTCTGGACACCTTGTTTCTTGAGGGAGATCTCTGTGAAGTAGCTGTTATTTCCTCCTTGATCACTACAAAAAGGAATCTGACACCTGAGTAAGGAAGAAGAAACCTTTGTTTCCTTCTCTTTGTGCAGCTACTAATAATAATCTGTAAAACTGAACCTATGAACCTAAAGTTCCTATAACCACAAACCTGAGTTTACTCAGTGTTTCTAGATCAAATTCCCAGCATGACTATTGTAAGTAAATGTTGAAAGATAATTAATTCAACTGAAAATTGCTATCAAAATTCTTTAAGATATTTTTTCATAACTCAGTATTCTTAAATTCTGTCTTCTGTTAGAAAGAATAGTCTTACCGCTGCTGTAATCAAAGCAGAAAATAGTTAAAATTTTCTCTACTTCAAATTTCCTGCACTTTTGTAAAGTTAAATTATAAAAAGGAAAGCCAAAACTAAATCAGAAAGCTCTAGACATATACTTGCTATTTGTTTCTCGTGAAAGCAAGTGTTGCACATAAAGTAGACTATTCCTCAAACCATTCATAGTTGATAAAATAAATCAGTGCATGTGCAGACTTCCAATAAACATCATGACAAATTAAAAAAAAAAAAAAAGAAAATACTGGTGTCAAAACTAACCTCCAATGAAGATGTAAGTAAAAAGCTGTCTAAACTCATTTCTTGTGAACTGGAAATAGAATATATGCTCCCTAGGGACAGGAAATATGAAAAGCTTCAATACTTTTATGAACTATTATTTTTAGTTGCCTAAAGTATTTAACTGTATACTATTAAAATAACTATTATAATATGGCATATCTCCTCTTAGTCACATTTCCACCTGTTTATTTTTCTAAGTCATTTATTCTTGATAATTCATACGTACTTTTTGTCAGGTGTAGTGTTATCTTGAAAATGAAATATTGTTCACACATTGCTTCTGCAGTCGTCACTTACAAACACATGCTAATGCCTTGCTTTCCTTTCTTTCTTTCCTTTCTTCTTTCTTGTCTCTCTTTTTTTTTTTTTTTTTTTTTTTTTTTTTTACTACAGCTAAATCTTTGAGCTAACACTATGCACTTTCTGTAAAAAATTTAAAGGCATTACAACCACTTACGAAGATTTAAATATTTTGGAATACTGCACATGTGTTAGAAGTGGATCCCATCTGAAGAGTCTTAAAATTGTAAAGGAATTTTAAAATTATATCACAAACATATATGTATATAGCATATGTACATGTCTTTTATCATGTCCATAAAATGTCACTAAAGAGGCATATCTCTATATTCCATCCATTGTTATTGCTGTATTTCATCTTCACAGAAGAAAATATGTCTTTCCATCATGACAAACAGTATTTTTGAAGTAGGAAAATTATATTATTCCATGTTTGGACACATTGTTCCAATCCTTATCAGAAAGAATTTTATTTCTGTATGTGGTTACCTCTTCACAGTTTATAGGAGTGGAAATATTGATTTCACCCAAGAAATACACCATTTTAACAGAATCCTTCTGGCAACTGTGCTTTACCAGAATTGTTGTGTTCAGCTAAGTGCTAGTAATTTAGCATGGTGGCTTCTTGCCCAGCAGGTGTTAAAGCTGTAATCACACGTGCATATCTGAGTTGGATTTTTGCATAATAATTTATATACTGTCTTATTTCTTCAAGGCATTCTATCCTTAGTAAAACAGGATAGAGTTATCACCATGACTTTGGTTCTTCATCCAAATCCTTTATATGTCGAGAAGGTAAATAATAGACACAGTGCACAAAGTCAAGGTTCTCATTTTGTATAAGATGTCTCCACCAAAATGTAACTATACTATAAACTCTCAATATTCATACATGCATTTTTTCAGTCACAGTTTAGCCATAATATGGAGTTATAAGCAAAAAAGTATGTGTTTATGTGGAAAAAAATGGTTCTTGCTATGCTCAGTGGCCCATTTGTGGCTTTAAATGTCCTTGTCTTCCATGGCTTTATATTGGCCAGTGTTGCTCAGTACATACTTACCTTCCCCCTCATTTTCTGCACAGTCTATTTCACAGCTTTCCCGGCGTTTCGTAAGAGAGACGTAGGCCCTCTGCCTTGCTCAGCTGATGTATTTCATTTGGGGATACATAGTGTGATGTTATACCATCTGTCACATTGCATGCTTTTAATAATTCTTCTGTTATATATTATTGTGATTTACAGTTGATCACAATCAGTGATCAATCACAAATCAGTGGGGTCAGGATTTCACCATTAAAAATGTACTAGTTTGTTTTAGGAATGAAAATTATTGCTAAAAAATTCACCAAGTCTCTCTCATCGTAATGGGACTATTTTAGTGATTTTTAGTTTCCGCCTTTGCTGACAGTCGCATTTCAAGTAGAATTTTAATCGAAATATTTGTTTCATACTTGAATGGTGGGTACCACTGTCTCCATGTGGTACCATAACTCTTTTTCAATGGAAGAACTCTTTTTAAAGTGAAATATGAAAAATTTGGACTGAATAATAATGAAAAATACTCCTCCATGTGCTTTCTTTGGGAGATCCTTGTAGCTAAATCCTCTGTACACAAGAAATTTACACACAATTGCACATGTGTATGAAAAACTTCAGATAACTAAGCTTAGAAGTGTTAAAAATAAAGTTTTATCTTTACTACAATAAATAACTTTGCGTTATTAAAAGATTACCTGATCAAGTCAGTGGTTTTCGACTCTTCCTTTTTTGACAGAAAATATTATCAATTGAAAATTACCATGCCGTCATTGTCAGAAATACATAACTGATGTGTTTGTCGTTTTCACTATCTCTATTGTCCACCTTCCTGTGGTAAGGCAAGTGGGTTTAGTTACCAGGGTCTAATGTGGTTCAGTAGAAACGTCAAATGAGGGGAAGCCTATGACAGGGGAGAAGGGACAGGACTAGGTGCGGATGTATTGTACACCAGCCCCCAGTACTTTCACATGATATTGAGGGGTTAAGAAAGAGAGTAAGATAATTTGTTGAGGAACTGTGACACTCAGCAATATTAAATATCTAAGCTTTGAAATAACATAACTTGCAACATTCAATATCTCACTTTCTGGTAAAGCAAAAAATTAGTTCTTGTATATGGAAGTAGAAGAGGGGTAATTTCCATTTCTAAGTAGCCAAAGCATCTAAGTATATATTTTAAGTATATATTACCATGTATGTTATGTATAAGATTTGCTTAATACAAAAATTTATTAAGGCTTATTTATGAATGTTGTGCATTCTGAAAATTCAAGAATAATTTTGAAGGGAGAATTGGAAAAAAAAATCATCTTTCATGCCAAGGAAAGAGATGAAATAGATAACAATAGTTAAAAGACAGATTCATGATTGTCCTGGATGAATGTCAAATGCCTTTATCAAACGGCTATGCATATAATGAGTCATAACTTCCACATATATATATTTGTTGTAGACATGTGTAGCTCCTTATGTGTACCTATTAATTGCAAACACTGGAGTACAGTCTGTTCTCATTTTACATTGCTTTTCTATATGCATATCAGAAAGAAAGTAACTTTAAAAGATAAGATTAAATCTGAGAAACTGAGGTAACAAATTATTTAACTCTTTGAGAGACAGATGATATTTGTCTTTTAGAAACTGAAGAGAGGATTGAACAGACAGTAGAACATCTGAAAATATCTCCATGAATGAAAGTACAAAAGATTTATATTTTTTGTCTCTTTCAGATACCCACATCCTTTTTATAATTAACTTGCTCATATAAATACAGCAAGATTGTTGTATTTTTTTAAATAACTCTTTACTGAATATGTCAACAAGATAATATATAGTGTATAGTGAGGTTTTGAAGTTAACAATGCGTGCAACATGGCAGATTGCAGAAAACAGATAACGCAGACTTCAAACCATCTATTTTTCCATGTTAAAGATAGAAAGTATACCAAACACAGAACAGAATCAAGTGTGCATATCTCAGTTAAAATCAATTTTATGAAAGATCATCTTCAGATATTTGGGACCAACTCATGATAACAATTTGTTTAGTAGCTTATCTGCTTCTGAGAGGATCAGAATTCAGCTCTCATGAGGCACATTTCCACAGAGCCCCAGTGTAATTAAGGTTGCCAAATCTCTTCTGTGCTAGTTTTCCATATGGACTACTAGCCAGCACCCTTTTAAAGAGCAAAATATTCTTTGCTGTACAAAAGTTTAATGCCAAATGCTTCAATATTGCCTGTAGTATCATCTGGGATACAAAGTGCCCGGTTCAATGGAGTTCAGGGAAGGAGTGATCATCAGCTTCCTAGGATTATCTCTGTGTTTAGAAGACAGCATCAGGCAGGATTTGATGAGGTTCAGAGCCAGTAACTTTTGGTTTTGGCACTCACTTCTGTTTTGTTTTTCCACTGAGCTGTAAAGATAAGTCATGTGTAAAACTATTATTCTCATGTTCTAAAGAAAAACTTTAATAACTCCATGTTAAATTTAAGGTGAAGTACTATAAATGTAGAATTCAATGGGAATTAACCACTTTACTGTCAAAAGCTGAGACTGAACTTTCACTTCAATGTCATTAGTAAAGTGCCTTATGTAGACCCTTAAAATAATAATAACAATATGCATAAAGGTTTTTTGTTTGCAAAATTGAAATCAATAAATTTTTCAGAGGGAGAAAATTTCTCTCATGAAAAGAAGAAAATGATTGAGAGAAAAATATAGTTGAACTACTCTAGTAGCAAATAGCATATGCCACTTCATTTTTATGTTTTACATGACATTCACTGTAGTCCTTTATTGGTTTAAAGGGAAAACTGCTAATACCTTTTCAGTTCAAAGTAGCTTATTCCCTAAATATTCTTATAAAGAAATTCAGTAATAATGTTCCAATAAGAACCTGTTAACACAAAGTCCATGCATTGATCAGGTGTTTCTTCCTGCCAGCAAGCCACATGCAAGGAACACTTGTTAAAGTGACAGAATCCATGAAAATAAGGACCTGTTTGTAAATAAATACATCTTCAGAAGGAACCCAAGCACTGGGAACGATGGTGTCATGATACTTTAATGCAATTTCACTTAAACTCTTATTTTATTCTACTCACCAATCTTCCTGCACATCTATGGCAACTATTAGCTGTACAAAGTGGAAGATGGGTGAGATTTTGTCTGAAAACAAAAAATTTGTCCTCAGATCCAATGAATTTCATCAAATTAGGACTTAAAAGTGAACATTTTGGGTGAGTTGGATATGAATGTATTTGGCACTTCTGCTCTATAGCTTTTAGTTACTATATGTGGTCAAACATTTGCCCTAAGTGAAGATCACCAAATTTTTACAAACCCCAAGGAAAAAGCTACTAATCTTAAACTTTACACTGCCAAAAGATTATTGTCCATTTTTAAATCAGACTTTTTCTAAATACTTTACCTAGTGAAATTTGCTCATTATGTACTCATCTAGGTGGGACCTGAAATGAAATCTCAGATGCTTGTGTGACTGGCACTTTGAGAAGTCCCAAATTCTGTTGTAGGTTGAAATACATTAACTGCTTTGGAGCTAAGGAACAATTAGAATTGGGAGAAACATTCTTCACATGAAACATATGACCCTTCAGTTGACTACAACTCTGAATTTTTTAGGTAATATTCTCAGCTCTATCCACAAATTTTTGTATAAGGGGCTTGCTGTGTTTTTTTTCAGAAGAGTCTTTACACTAAAGAAACTTTTGTCAGTATCCCATAAAAATAGATATATTTTTCTTCATATTGAAAAGAAGCATAAACTATGCTATCTTTAATATCATTGTGATTTTTGATCTAGGTGAGTAATAGTCTAGAAATTATATATATATGTATATTTCATGATTCAAGATCAAAATGAACAGTTTGTGAATGCCTTCTGTTTTCACCCTATCAGATAAGTAACAGGATTTGTTGTCATCAGGTTGGGCTTGTGTATCATTTACCTGTAGTACAGGCCAAACTCCCTGAATAAGTCAATTGCTACAAATAAGGTGCCTATGGTATACTGAGGTCCAGAACAGAAGATTCCTCCTGCATCAATCATTGAAGTACAAAATACTGGTAAGCATGTAGTTTCAAAGGGGGCTTTTTGAAACTGAATATACAACCAGTTATTTCATTGAAATTAAATACTGTGTCCACACCCAATGGGAATCTCTGGCTCTGCTTAACTTCAAAAAAATTCCAGCATGCAACAGAAGTGTGCAGAAGCACAACTATTTGCTGCCTGTCTTTTGAGTTGTGGCACCTAAAATATGTTAAAAAAACCAAAACAAACAAAAACCCAGCAACAAATAACCACCAAAATAAAAAACCAAATCCCGAAAGCATCGATCTTATCATCATCTTCAGTACACAGATCACAGAAAAAAAAACCCACTTTGCATAGACATTTCTACCTAGAATTATGCCATTTGAAATCATATGGTAAACTTTTAATCAGCAAAATTTTAGTGACTTCACTATTACAGTAGCCACACAAGTTTCTTAGAATACCTGCTACAGCTGGAGAAAATAGCAAATATCTAGAATACAGAGTGGAATTATGAAATGTGATTTTAAAATATTTTGGTGGGAGGATGTGGTTCCTTATAAAATGGTCATAATTTGCCATCAATCATAACTGGATTCATTTTGTCATTGCAGAAAATGAGTGTTATCATCTGATTTGAACTGCCAGAAATACATGCTCATAGACTGCTGAGTTTCAAGAATGGGTTGAGTGAAATGAGCAAAGGAAAGGATTAAAGCCCTCTCTTGCAGCATAAGGAGCTCCATAAAGTGAAAAGCCTAAGCTTTTCACTCTGAAAGTGCTCCAGCCTTTACTTTTAATCCACATGTGGCAAGTTTTTGTCTATCCCTAGACTGTCACTGTAAAAAGTTCTCTCATTGGTTCCCTACTACCTCAGGGAAGTTTTGTCTCAATTTCCACCCCCCCCCCCGCCCCCTCCCCAATATGATGTGAACTTCAGCTTGTCCCCAAGCTCAGGAGAAAATTAGTTATATTAAAAAGCAAACTGAAAAAACCCCAAAGAATTAGACTCCACCACGGAGCTGGCAAGAATGCCACAGTTCTTGGCAATCATTGAGTTAGTAGACTGGCTGAACCATTATGTAATTTTGGGAGCTGCATTATGGTTTTAATGCAAGCATGATGTTTTGCACAGTGCATGTAAAGCTCAAGGACTTAGAAGGTATTGCAGCTAAAGATTCTGAGGGTATAAAAAAGCAAATTCTAAACCCACCTACTGCTTGTGAAGCAGAAATCATTACGGAAAACTTGAAAATGCTTAAGGTAAAAAAAGGGTAATTCAGAGGGACACTGTGTACCGGTGTTCACAAAATTCCTCAGTCAATCAAATGCTTAGCTAATGTTAGTCTCTGTATACTTATTTGGGAAGGAAAAAAGCAAAACAAACAAACAAAACCCACCAGGATTTGTACATGGTGTTCACCACTGATATCTGAGTTCATAATAGCCCTGGAGGTCTTTCCAGTACTAAATAAATTTTTACAATGTTTGCTGCTTGTTTGTTTTCTCTTTTTTCTTTTTTTTCCCTATTTCTCCATACTGAACATAACTCAGACCCTTAAGTCAAATGAAGCTTGAACCAAACAAATTAATAGCACAACCTTTCCATTGTCAATATAGTTCACACCATGTTTTCAGCAATACATACTTTCAGATTTCAAATTGTACATTGATACTGCAGAGCTGGGAGCACTCAGAATTTCCCTCATTCCGGCTTTACCTGAACACGGTGTCAACAAATGCTGCTCTATTAAACAGACGTGCAACTTAATGACAGCTCTCTGTTACATTCTGTTACATAACCTTCACCTCCCACTGAGAAGGGTCAGCAAATGCCCAAAGCTTCTTAATCCTAATGAAAAACAGGAACATTTTCTAAGATAAAGTATCTAGTATTGGGGGACATTTTCAGAGCAACTTTTGCAAATAGGAATCAAGGTCACTTTGAGTTTGACACTGAGTGCTTTCTACATTTCCTATTCCAAGTAGATTGAGAAAAAAATAATCAAACAAGAAAGCAACGATTTTGGCAGCACTCAGAACCTCAGCTTTGAGCTGGAGGTGAGAAATGCAGAACTGACAAAGAAGAATGGGTGTATTTCCAGTTGTTTGAAGCTCAATAGCAATTGCTGGGTTCAAGTCACAAGGGTTGTACCCATTTTATCTGAATTGCTTTTATCTGTTCCTAGTGATCCTGTTTTAATATGCGTTTATTTTCCTGTATTCCAGGACACCTAGAAACTTAACATCCCTCAGACAGTTTCGACAGCAAAGTGGTTAATGTTTGAAGAATGAGTCATTCTTTCCTTTGCCATGACATTGGGTTCTTATTGTACAACCCTGTACAGTACTCAGCAATATTTTTTAAAGATTTAAAAAGCAAAGAGTTACAAAACCATTTGCAATTAACTTGAAATAGAAAAGATAGCACTTTTTTTAAATCCCATTATATAGTACACCGTATAAATTACAGAGTATTCAAATGCATAAATGCATCTGTGTAACATTTATCAAATGTAATTTTTTTCATTGTTGTTGGGGGGCTTATTTTTTCTAGAGTTTTTTCTCCTTGTCCTAGAGACCCCCATCTTCCCTCACTATCACGTATGACAGTGCTCCAGGTCTGAGACGTTGCTGTTGCAGTATCGCATGTTGTTGGGGATGTGGCAGTCTGTGTAGTTAATGCCCCCGTTTGGGGTATAAATGGGCTGCAGTCTGAAATCTCCTTTAAGGAGCTGATCATTATTTAAGGAGACAATCTGGAAGCTGGTTTCCGTCATCTCCAGGATGGAGTTGTCCTTCTTGGTCCCTGCCTCACAGTAGTCATCTTTCCGACGGCCCCGGTTATATTTCCACTTCTGGGAGGTGTAACGACCTTTTTTGTGCATATGCCAGCAAAAAATGCTGAGCAAGACCACGAGGACAAATATCACTGCACCCCCAATCAACCCTGCCAGCAGAAATGGGGAGCCTAGGTTCTGAGAAGTTGTCTGCTCATGGCTGGAAGGGATGTTGCTGCCATTCAAAAAGGAAGCCTTGGTGGTGGCTTCTGAACAGACAGTGTCTTCTCCAGTTCGGTAATTGTTGTAAGTATCCAGTGGAACCAAACAAATCCTGTAAGTGGATTTTGGCTCCAGATTTACCAAGCTTGATTGCTGCTTCTCACCACTAATTATTCGTTCATGAACAATTCCTCCTACCAGACTATGGCCCATTTTAACCCATGTGAGTTTATATGCCATCACGCTAAAAAGTGACATCCAGTTGACTTGGATGCAAGTGTCATTCACAAAATGGATGGAGAGCTGAATCCACTCAGACAAAGGAGGCGTCACCCTTTCTCTGTCCTCCCTGTCAGGCACAGTGGGGAGTGTGGCTATGATGGGAGTGAGAGGATTATATTTACTGCTTGAGGGGGGAAATGATGAGCTGGGAACTAATGTAGTTGGCATGGTTGTAGCTGGGACTGGGGTGATGATTAGTGGCAGACCAGGGGTGGTGGTGGGGCATGACAACATATTCATGTTGAGCTCCCTGACTGCCATACCTCGGACCTGCTCTGGTCCCTGGCACATAAAACCCCGTACATTGATGGAAGCAGGAATAAATTTCAGCCATTCAGTGACCCACTTAATGCTGCAATCACATAACCAGGGATTATTCCTTACAGTGAGTTGTCTCAGATTATGGAGATTATCAAATACTCCCTTTGCCAACATCCGAAGTTGATTGTTGGAAATATCAAGACGTTCCAGTTTGTGGAGGTTTGAAAAGGCTGTAAGTGGTATATGGGTTATCTGGTTGTCCTGCAAGTAAAGTCTTAGCAGATGTGTACCTGGAAGATCGGGAGGAGGGTAAGTCAGTGAATTCCGAACTATTGAGAATTCCTTGAGCTTGGAGAGGTGGCTAAAGGTGCCTTCAGCTATGCCTTTATTAGTAAGGAGATTGCCATCCAGGATCAGACGCTCCAGACTTGTAAGATTCTGGAAGGCCAGGTCTGAAATGACAGCAATTCGGTTTTCATCTACTCGAAGTTCTTGTAAGTCCAGCGGAAGGCCTACTGGCACACTGCTTAAGTGATTCTTGGACAAGAACAGAAGCTTGAGGCTGATGGCTTCCTGGAATGCCCCATCCTCAACGCCAACAGTGGAGATGGAGTTGTCATCCAGGTGCAGTTCTTCCAGCTTCAAAAGCTGAGCAAGAGCAGCACGTGAAATGGTCTGAATGTTGTTTTCCTGCAGGTGGAGAACCCTGACATTCTTGGGCAGGTTCATGGGGAATTCATCCAGTTGGTTGCCATACAGGTAGACTGTGTGCACAGACTGGACATTGTGCAACTCTGCAGGAAATCCAGCATTATTAATTTGGTTATTATGGAGGTAGAGGACGGTTACACCCTCCGGTATCCCAAGAGGCACTGAGGTCAAGCTTCTCTCATTACAGTAGACAAAGTTTCGGTCACAGCGGCACACTTTTGGGCAGGCCAAAGTTTTGGAGACCTGCATGTAGAGCCCCAGGGAAAAGATAAGCCATGATTTCATGAGAAAAGCCCAATCTGTGGGCCACATTTTAGTCCACGAACCCATTTCTAATTTAAAGAAATAAAGTACCAAATTGTTTAAGAACTGATAACAATAATAAAGCACAGGTTACAAAATGTCAGGTCATTAAAACTGGCTTCTATTTATGTCCAGTGTTCAGGCCAGAGTTAAAGTCCTGGAGGCTAAGCATAAAATAAGCCTTTTATAATTGGCCTGCCTCCTACTTTTGATAAGGAAAACACAGTCTTATTATCTATCCAGGGTTACAAAGTTTGTTGCCTTCCTCCATGTGTGCTGAAAGAACCAGTAGCCATGTCTTTGCAGATGAACAACAGGTTACTTTAAAGCAACCAAAAGTCTCTGTGCTTGGAGGGAAATTTCACTGAAGTCTGTTGATGTCTGTCAGCTTTCTGAAGTCAGCAAAGTCCTCATATCAGCTATCTGCCAGATCTGGCCTGCCTGTAAAAAGAAAGAGAAAAGAAAAAGCTGAGTAGCATGAAATGTTTAATAGGGAAAATCAAGTCCATTAGAAGACTATTCTAAGGCTTATGGGTTTCTGGCAAAAAAAGGGGGAAAAAGGCATTAATATTAAACATTAGCTTAATATTACTGTTAAATAGTCTTGAAATAGATTTGATGCAAAGTCATTGCAGTGACTGAAAGACTTTCAGTGGCTTCACTGAAGGCTAGATCTATCACTTGCGTTTGCATACTATATCTTCAGTCTTTGTTCTCTCACATTCTGTTTAAAATTGTAAAACTAAAAACAACCCAAAACGTTTAACCATTTAACTGGAATTTTTTGCTCAGGCAATTATGTCTCTTTTGCAGAACCACTGACTTCAATGACTGCTATTCACTGATGCCTGACAGAGTAGACTCTGGGTTGTATTATTTAATCACATTCTATGTTTTTTTTTCATTTCCTACCAGACTCTGGAATATTCTGCTTCTATTTCTGTAATGTCATTATATATATTGTCCAAATTAATGCACACTGCCAGATTATTGTACCTCACTGTGGTGAATTAGAGACTTATGAAGAGAATCTTTTAAACAAGTATGGTAGTCCATGAATGTAAGATATCCTGCTGTAAGACATGTTATTTGCTACAACTATCATCTTGATACTGGTCCTGACGTGAACTGTGCAGTCAGTAGATTTCAGAACTTGCTTTCCACTAAATGAAACAGTCTCACATCTGCTAAGTTATTGTTTTAGGAGACCAGCTCAAACTATGGCAGTTTTGCAGAGCACTTCCTTTGAAACCATAAAGGTTAGATACATCTTTTAATTTTTCTACACAGTTATCTGTGAATGTCTACATAAACAATTCAGCCTGTAAGCATATTTTTTATGTTCCCAGGTACTATTTATTATTCAGATCTATAACCAAATATTTCCACTCTCTAAAGGTACCGTGTTGTTTGTTATTATCTTGTCTTATGTTGTTTCCAATGATTAAAAAAAAAAAACAAACCTGTATTATACATAGTTGGACCTAATGAAGGATATAAACCTCGGCAAGTACAAAGCAGATCTCAGGGTCTGCAATTGCAGTGATATAAGCACAGTAATTTTCCAGGTTTTGTTTATCCAGATCAAAATTCATTGGATGGGATTTCAAGAAAATAAAATTTTGGTGAACAAAAATATCCTGTTCCAAAATGGTGTTCACTTATCTATTTATGTATTTATTTATTATTATTATATTTATATTTATTTATACAATTTAAGAACATCCAGATCATTCAGAAAGAAATTTACTTTGGGCATAAATAAAACCTTGTTCCTCTGATACAGCTGTGTAGTTTATAACATGTCCCAGACGTTACTTTTGGGATTCCCATGGACTGGCAGTGTAGAAAGCATCCTTAGGAGTCAAACTGTTATAGCCCTTCAACCTTGCACTTTCAGATTACTGTATTTATTTAGAGCATCATCAGGTATCCACCACAAGTTTCAAACAGCTGAAGATAAAAAGCCAGACCCTGAAAAATCCTGTTTATCATTATGATGTCAAATTTAAAGATATGCAAAGGTAATATGGTAATACAGCCTATGCTGTGTATTGTTCTTTTATAGAAACAGTTAGATTAGGTACCCCACTGCCCATGGTTTTCTCTCTCACAGGCATATTTCAGTCAAGAGTGATTTCTTTTCAATTATGGCAGATGACGTGATACTGTAGAGAAACTCTAAACAGGATTACATTCTAACATGAGCCTAAGTGTGACAGTTTATCTGCCTTTAATATGGCCTGGCTCCCATCTGGATCACAGTGCTCTGATCCGTCATGACACTCCCCATTTAAAATGAGAATGGATATGCAGAGCCTCCTCTGAGATGCTTGGGACCACACAGGGTAATAATAGCTGTTCTCTTACTTTTCCATCATCATCAGAGAGAGACAGCCTGTACCTCCTAACAGAGCCAATACTCTGCACTAAGCACACTTCCGACTGTAAGTCCAGTTACTGATTAGGTTTTATTTCACTCCTGGGTATAATAGAAAGCCCAGCTGAGAACATGCAGCCACAGGCAGCTGCAGTTCCTGGTTTTCTGGGAATCTCCTAAGAAGAACTGTCATATTAAAACTAATTTATGTATTCACCTCATTCTAGTACTCTTGTACAGTGTCCCTCTCACCTAAATAAATGTGGCACCCGAATTAAAGATTTCAGTAATGATTCAAACAAATTGGGTCAAGCACACAGCACTTCTCATTAGATATTATTAGAAAAAGAGATTTGATTGGACAGTCACATAACTAGATTTTGGAGTTTCTCCCCTTTTCTTGTTACATGGATTTTACTATTAGAAATCTGTTAAAACTTTCCTAATGTTTTCTTCCCTTGTGATGATAAGACAGGTAGTCCTTTTATTAATGCCAATATCCTAAACTCTAGATATCAGTCCTTAATAAACTGATACAATAAAAATCAGTACAGTTTATATGTATTTGGGACTACTCTTGATTGTATTAAGCAAGAGCACAAGGACATATCTAACTAGATATTTATGACTTCAGGGTTGACTGTGGTGTGGCAGAGGTAAAGAATGAAGAAGAAAGGATAAAACTGAATGTATTTAAATAACTTTTTTGGGAAAGGTTTTACTTCAGTAGTCTTTTACAACTGTTTAATACTAACTTATAATAGGGCTTATAGTTGCTGTGTTTTTCAGCAAATCTCAGGGACTCTAATGCAAAAGTGAGTTCTGTCTCTGTGTCAGAAATCTCTACCCCAAAGACACTAAAAAGATTGAAGAGTTGGAAACCTGTTTTATTTTAAAAAAAGAAACACTGTGAAGGAAAACCATCATCTGTACACTCCCAAAGGCCGGAAAAGCATAAACAGTTTTTCCTTTAGTAACCTGCCAAAACTGAAGACAGATAGAGTCACTTATCTCCCCCCCAATTCCTGGCAAGCTGGCTTCCTAAAGCAATCTCTCTGTTTTCAATATGACTGCAGGTACTGAACTGAGTCTCTCTGCAAATTTACTGATTGTTTGCAGAAGTAGAAATTTGGAAGTGGAGGAATTAAGGGCATTCCTTTGCTATTGTGATTGTAAATCTTGGGAGTTGACTCACAAGCTATAGGTGGCAGTAACTTTCCTTATTCGAAGCCAGAAATGAAGCAGTCTAAGAGAAAAAGGCAAGAGTCACAACTCAAAATTAAAGAAATCAACAAGCAAATGCCTCAATAATAACATATCTGTCCATCACCAGTTTGGTAATTTTTGTTTTTATTTCCCCCCTGTACTCTTGGTTTCTATTATTTCTCACTATATTCTCCTTAGACACAAGTTATAGCTTCCAAGTGTGTAAGACATTTCCAGCCTTACTGCAGCCAGGGTATTAAATCCCATTAGGATTTAAGGAATAATACAATGAAGTTGAGAAAAGTGCATTGAAATAAATGAGAAAACATCACATATTTTAGGTGGTCAAGTCTGAAAATTTGGCTTAGTTGTTTCTGCAATCAATGAAAATATTTCTTTTCATAACTTAAGAGGCATTTCTGATCAACATTTTTATCTCACTGTCTTTTTTCAAAGCTGCCTTGCTTAAATTCCCTTTTGGCATAACTGATGCTAGCTGGAGAAGAAAAATTCTGGCTTTGTGTACTGGATAAAAGATAAGGTGTTTTGATTAAGGATATTTAAAGGCTAAAACATCTGGCTGCAAGTTGGGAAGGTTGAAGATTTTTTGTTAGCCGTACCTTTACTGGTCAGAATCACCCATTCAACTTCCAGCTTTTGTCACTCTGCTGTGCATACCCATGAAATAATTAATATATTACTGAAAATACTGTTCCATTATAAATTTGTGGTATCTAGGGAAAAAAAAAAATTAATCAATTCACCTTCAGCCTGCTTGTGGAACTTTTTCCTACCTCACTGGCCAGTATACTGCCTCAGTGGCTCTGCTTATTGTGTCTAAAGAATCTCCAAAGCTGCCCTCAGAACCATCCTTCCCACTTTTCATTCTGCAGTCTTCCAAACATTCAGTCAAGGTCCCTGTGGCTACCTGAGGCCCTAGTGATATTCAGGAACAATAACAGAGAATAAACAGAGAAGATAGCATATGGAGCCAAGCCTGCATATGAACACTCACAGCCCTATGTTATAAGCACAGAGTTTTGCTCCTAAATCCAGTTTGTCTGTCTTCATTAGCCTAACCATGGTTTACATTAAGGCTATAAATTTTTCACAGGGAATAAAATTAAGAATACTTGGCTATTCTTTCCTTCAAGGAATCCTGAAAATTAGAAAAAAAAATAGGTCATAGGAATCCAAGGCTTTTTTTCTCTGATAGTCTAACCACTCAGCACCACTTTTCCTAGCAGTTCATGCATTTATCTGGACCTGAGTGCCATGCAACTTAAATTGAAAGGCAAGAAAAACCAAAACCAAATGGTCATACCTATTCTTTTCACTATTACCAGTCAGTGACTCTTATTTAGCACTATAACATTTGGCATAAATTTTCTTGCCTGTACTGCAGACCAAGGTTATAATCAAGTCATAATTTTACTCTATGTAATTATAATATACAGTAAATACAAGGCTATTATGTCTGGAATTGAATGACAAACAGAAAACAAACCTAATTCCATTCCTATGAAATCTAGAACTGAGTTCCTTGTGCTTAAGAAAAATGTCCCTGTATTTCTATCAACAGGTAGCAAGAAAAATTACGGAATAATACCTGACAAATCCCTTTTTTCAATATAAGTAGAGTTCTTATCTACATATAAATGAAAATCCTGGTGCTTCGGTCTTTTGGGTTGTTTTTTTTTTTTAAAGTAATTAGGAGCCTTGGATGATAGTTTACTGTACATACTTCTCTATGAGTTACTTGGGTTTGAACTTTGTGTTCAAATTTTAATATGAGTCTATAATCTCTGCATCAAAGGCACAGGGAAAATGACCCAAAGGAATCAAAATACTTTAATAAGAAGCCCTTTTTCATGCCTGCTGTTCTGGCTGCTTCATCATTATGGGTGTGCATTATCTAAGAAGAAGAGGCAAGGAAGAAGAAAAACAGGTGAAGAAAAAGATAAAGAGGAAGAAATCATCCTTGGTGCCCTCTTGTAAAGTGAATAGTGATGACAGGATAATGATCAGTAGCTAGTATAGACAGGGAACTTTAAGTGTCTCTGTACGCTCTTACAGACTCAGTGAAGTCTGTATGAGTCGATTTTGGCGGAGAAGGGCATTAATGTCTTTGCAATATTGTTAGCAAAATGATTCAGAAAATGTACACAACTGAACTCTTGTGCTTTTTTTCATTCTGATCAGGATGTTTCTGGTTTTACTTCTCAATATGAATTTATAATTATTCTCAAAATCTCAGATCAGGCAGTTGAGGATGCAAGTGCAATTGATTTGGTGGAGACAGGAGAAAATTTAGAGTGGTATATCTTGCAACAATGGGTGTAAAGACATAATTTGCCCTCCTTCTCCTTCTCCTTCTCATTCTTCTGTAATCTTCTGGTCCTCCAAGCCTTTTTTCTCTTTCTAGCTACATTCCTGCAAGTTATTATGTGGACACATTGCCCAGAAGGATGCAAGCTTCAGGAATTTCCTTTTTAAAAGACATGCTATTATAATGAACAAGAGCTTTGTCTTTGGAAATTTGGGTAGTGTACAGATTCTATAGGACTCTGATATAGCCCAATTCCTGACTGCCAGAAGGGGGAGCTAAGCCGGCAGGAAACTTTCTCTCCCCCGAATAAACAATTAAATAAATAAATAAATAAATGTGGGACTTGTTTTCTTCCCACTTTGTCTATCCACATACACATGCACACATTTCTTGCTCGAAGTTGTCTGTGACTGCTGACTTGTTTGATGGAATCTCTGTTACCTGCCTGACAAATTGAGTTGTATAGGACTTTGTTACTGGGAAAATTAGCGTTCATGTATTGTTATAAATGCATTATTCCCAGCTTCATGGTTCAAGATTTTTTTACTTGTAGGTTACTACAGAGTGAAATTACTGCATCGGTATGAGCAGGCATGGAAGAGGGCAGGAGAGAAAAGAGAACAAATAATGGAAAAAAGATAGGTTTTGGGGGGAAAAAGATCAGGTAGAACAGATTTTTTTTCCTTGTACAGATTAACAGAAACCAGTAACAGGTCAAGAGAGAGAACCTACTACAAGACATAATCACTAGAGAACTGCTGTACTTCAGGAAGCAGGGCTGAAATAGCTACAAGATCAATAGCATTAATGCCTCAGGTGGGGCCATGAAATCAAGGCTGCCAGTCATCCTGTCAGGCACCACGCTGTGCCACACACCCTGCTCACCTCCTCAGACTCCTCCATAAAGCGGTGTTGAAGTGCCAAAGTTCAGGTGTGGAGACTGCCTAGACTAACATTATCTTCATTCCTGTGTTTAACAGTTAATGATTTGTAACAGAAGGAAGTTATTCTCAAAATTTGATGTTGCACAACTTCATCAAGACTACATCACCTGTGAAAAGTAACAAACCTCTGAGCCCAGAAACATCTGTGTTTCCAGTCTGTGGCAAAAAAAATTGTCCTTGTTCGTGCACACATAGGTAAATACAAAATTTGTCATTAAGTAGTCTTAAAAATAAGACTATTTTTTAATAATAAAACCTATACATGAAATACTGCAGAATATCTAATAGAAAATATATCCATCCAAATTCATCTTTTGTCATACCATCCAGTCTAATCTGAATGACTGTCTGCATGAATTAACCTTGCATGGACCTACTTTTATTGATAATTTCATTTTAGGAGTTCTAGAAATGGAAAACGGCCACTAAGAATGTCCGGCCTGTGGAGTCCTGAATTCTAATATAGGAAACAGCCAAACCCAGTATTTCAACTAATTGTAGCTGCTAGAGTAAAAGTTAATGAGGACACACATGGCAAATGAAAAAGCAAAATCTTTAATTGCTTGTGCATGAGCAGACAGGACTCCCTCACAGAACAAAAGGGAGAAGAAAAGGTGCAGAGCTCCAGGTTTTTAACCAATGTGAACTTCTGAGTTGTGTAGGACTTCAAAGTCATTGATAGCCCAAGCATCTTTTTATAAGGAAATATCACTGCTTTCATTATAAAATTGCTGATTGCTGAAAATTTACTCCAGATGGTGACCATCATGATATTTTCACTCCAGTGGGCAAAGAGGAACAGATGATCACCTCCAGGACTCATTAAATGGAGTATTGCACCCACTAGCAAAGGGTTATTGGTGTCTTTATTAACCTTGCCCCAAGGCCTACTCTAATTTTTCACCAGTCTAATGCTGCAGTGTTCAAAACTTAACAAATTTGTCAAAAAATGAGAATGATCTATTTAGTATGGTAGTAAATTAATTTCCTAGTCTTTCATCCCCAAAAGCTGTTCTCATATCTTAGGTGAAATAGTTTTGATGGATCTTATCTAGGACTTCATAAACTCATCAATGTACTATGTGATGATGTGAAGATGGATTGAGAAAGTTGGAAATGGCAGATGAAAAGAATCTCACATGAGAAGCTATCTGGAACATTTCAACAAAATACATTTTCATTAAAATATATGATTTCACTGAAGCCAAAAACTTGCATGTAGATTTGTCAGTTTTGATAAAGTTTTCAATACGAAATGTGCCTGAGGTCCAATGTTTTCTGATCCTTTGTGACCAGAGAGAGAGAGAAAAAAAAAGATAGGGGAAGAATAAAAAATTGACTTTTTAACCCAAAAATGTAAGTTTGGACACAATTCCATTTCATAAAAGCATTTGTAAAATACTGTTTACATTCCACAATTTTAAACCGTGAATATTGTTGTAGAATTATGTGCCTCAGGACAGCTGCACTTAACACAGTGAAAGAAATAGAAGGATAATCTTCCTTTGCCTTCTTGACTGTTTTCCAGAGGGCTTACAGCTTTCCTTGACAGAACTGGACATAACTGTTTGAGAAAAACTAGTAATACTAAGCTAATTTCAAATAATTCCCCTTTTGGAACACATACATTCTGTACTGAGGTTAGCATAATGCATTTTCTACTAAGAAAAAATGAGGGCAACCTGTTGTTTCCTTGCAAGCAAATTGGTCCCTACCTATAAATTATTCTACACTGTGAAGCAAACAGTTTGCTTTTATCAAGAGATATGTGGGCAGCCTAGCAAAACTTCTGTGGAGAATTTGAAAAAGCTGCTTTTAGTGACCTAAGTGGCTAAACATTGCTTCTTTGAAGACAACATTTTGACACATTTTAAATGTGTTGCACTGTGCTACATCATTGATGAGATCCTGTTCAGAGTCACATTACCTTGTGGGGTATCGTTCATTTACGATTTTAGGCAAATGAGCGTGGGCTGTCAAATTCTTGTCTTCCATATTTGTAGCATATGGCCTGGAGAGAAAATATGGCACGAGCTGCCCTCAACTTCTTAGGCACCTCGATATAAATAAAGTTGAAACTGTCATCGTACGTTCATCTTTCCGACAAAGGCAGATGGAGATCTCTCCTTCCTATTTTAATATTACTTAGTATGCTGCTCCTTCACAACTCTAAGAACTACTCCATAAACACTGCTAAAGAGCTATCAAGAAAGATTAATAAAGTTGTTTGCACTCTTAACTGCTTCAGAGAACCTGTCATGCATGGTGTAGACACTTATGGGGCCAGTGAACAAAAGAAGTTCCCCAGATATAGAACAAATCTTGCTTATATGACACATTCTGTTATGGACAAACAGAAGGTTATCAAACAAAATTCTTAAATCACTGCCATCAGATAGCCAGTTAACAGAAAAGGGGAAAGATATTAAAATGATGGATGAAGAATATACAGCTAAGCCTCTGAAATCCCTATTCAGCTAAATAGCTGAATTATTTATCAACTGTACAATATCTCAGCATCAACAGTGCCTGACAAGAGCCTGGGGATCTGGATTTGTTATCTTTTCTCAGTGATCCAATTGCACTTTTCTGTATGCACAGGTGGAGAAAGCGCAATAATCTCACTGCTCCAGGTACGACACAGAGCACTTCACACAGGAAACAACTTATGCTCCCACATATCATCAGAATAAAAAAAAAAATCAGTAATATTAAACACTAAAGATATAGCTGCAACTGTAACTATCTTACAGCAATAGAAAAACATCCATACACTGTTTATCTGAACACCAGTAAACCCAGTGATTTTTCTGAATAGAGATAGGAAAGAAACACTAGAGGCAATAGGAAAGAAGAGTTTACCAATGGTACAGATCATTAACAGGCTTTTTTACCTCAGTTACTTCTGTTTGGTTCTGCCACCTATTTTTTGCTAATTGTCAAGATTCCAGTAACTCTATGATAATAACTATTTTCAGTGAGGAAGTCCTGTTGTCTCTTTTTAGTATTGCTGGTCAAGCACATATCCTAAGAAAGTGTACTTCTGAGGATTAAAAGCATAGAATAAAATATGATAGGATTAAAGAATTTTTTTGCAGCAATGGGGATGTGAATCCTCCCTGGGTCTTGATTCTGGAAAAGAGCAAACTTTTTGGCACTTTGCCCTGATTTGGTTCTCCTTTAATGAAAGGGTACACTACTACCTTTCCCCTAGAGCCATTCAGATCTCCCATTTAACCTTGAAGGTTCTCTGAAGAGAAGGCTGCATGGGACAGAATTTAACATGGGGCAGCTTCAGTTTTAGGTACAAGTAGAAATAAGAGCAAGCTAGAAATAGTAAATAGACATTTCTAGCCCAGTGATTCTCAGCTGTGGAATTAAAACCACAAGAATCTCAGGAGAACTCTTAAGTGATCACAAAATAACACATACAGGCAGTGTTAGCCAGCAAGAGCACTGCTCCTGCAGGATGAACGAGTACCGATTATACATTTAAACACTGACTGCAACAGTTTACATCAACCAAGAAGCTACTATCTGCCTTTAATTTCTGGCAGCAGCCCAGTTCCCTGGGGAAGAAGAGACAGAGCAGAAGATGAAATGCTGTTTACATCTGCAGTTATGATTTAAGTCACTTTTCAGTCTTCTTTCTTTCCTTGAAGGAGCAGAGATGCTGCCAACACAGAAGGTGCCCAAAGACAAAGCAGAGCCAAGCGGACAGCATTTCCAGAAGCTGGAAATGTGTTGCTCCAGCCAATTTTTCTTTTGCCCCATGCTGATGACCGTAGGACTGAATATTCTGTGTGATTGGTTTCCCCCGGTACACCGAATAACAAGCCTTCTGATCATGAACAGAGAAAAGAGGATACAGTAATGGCAATAGATTTAATTTTCTCCACAATGTACAGAGTACATACACAGGAAAGAGCCTCTCATCTTTGTGCATTTATGAAGAAGCAGCTCAAAGCAGAATAAAGCCCTGGTATTCTGTCCTGAATTTTCTGTCATTATATTTTCTCAATAACTGCTCTAAAACATTTTTTAAAGAGTTTGTCTAAGCTTATTTCAACTGTGAAGTTCAAAGCCTTCATGTTGAACTAATCCTGACAAGGATGGAAAAGAGCACAGAAAGCAATTCTACTTTGTTTTTCCACTTCTCCCCTTTACCTTTGAGGTTTGTGTGTGGTTGCATCAGTTGATCAAAATCGCCAGGAGGCCCACAAATGACACCTACCAATAGTAAAGCAAAAACCATAGTCCTCTGCCATTTAATGCTTCATGGTGGGTGATCTTTAGCCATGTGCAGATAGCCAACAAGAGACTTGCAAACCACTTAAACTCTCTTAGTAGTTTTTAAGTGGGTCCTAAGAGGTGCAGAAGCCTGGAGTTGGCCTTCAGTTCAAATGCAAATTCCATCTGACATGTGCCAAATCATTCCAGGCAGCAGAGTCCTTATCGATATGCGTCCTTGTGCTACTTTTCAGCACAGCTGTTATTGCAAGGAATCACAAAAGTATTATCAGCATTTTGTGCTTATACAAAACTAGACATCTCAAATGAGTTCAGCAAGGCAGAGAGGCAGTGCACAATAAAACCTGAGAGACGGCCAGAGGGAGAAATATATGAAGAAAAAGTGAGAGAGAGTTTTAAGCTGTTCAACAGGCAACAAAACATGCCTGCTGAAAAATGCAATTATTGTTTTCTTCTTTTTCTGAGCATTCTATTTATTCAGGTCACTGCATGAATCAAATAAGACACTCAATTTTTCTATGCAGACCTCTGGTAGCTTTAAATGAACTTTAAATAAAGATCTGCTACGGGATTTGGGGGTTTGCTGATGGGTTTTTCTTTGTACTAAAAACTGAGATAGGTCCCTAATACAATTATCTTTGTAAGCATGGGAAATCTTGGATTTTGATTTATGTCTACACCAAAATTTTACATACTAAATGCACAGGTTCTTTACTTAGACTTCTGCTAATAAGGTGTATAGTTGGTGTAAGCCATAGATGTAGAGTATAAAGACAGTGTTAGCTTTACATTCAATTCATGGTATTTTCAGCAATTTTACCTCTGCTCGTCTGTTCTGACCTCTACATGTTCCTTTTTTATAGGGAGTTATAAAATAAGGCAACTAAAAAGCAAATCAACTTTGATGGTCATGGAAATATTGCTATTGCTACATGCATAACAGCAGGCATGGGCTTGCACCTTCCTGTTTCATTGCATACATTAGATGCATACATGCATATGGGGAAGCAGAGCAGATAAGGAAAAATACCAAAATCCTCTGCTTTATGGAGAGATGGATGGCAGAAGAACCTGTAAGCAGCCCAGAAGAAGGATTTTGAGAACCTGAGTAACTGCAGATGTTGCTTTGATTACACAAAGAAAATTTTCTTACAGTGCAAATCCCTTTTTACTCCACCTCTGTCTTTGGGCTACTGCATCTGTGTTGTGTTATGCAGAATACACAGCTTAGACAACAAAGTGACACTGAAGGTTAGAATAAATATGAAGGGGGGAAGTCATCTGAGGCTTCACCCATCATCACCACCACTCCTGTATGCTTTCAGTTTGGATTTGGCAAGAATTTATCAGACATTTCACTCCAAATCTATCTAGACATCTCTGACCCATTTCAGCAAACAGCTGACCTTAACTCAAAAAGTGGTGTGAAGCAGTAAAGGACAAGAAATAAAAGTTACAGTTATTCCAATGGATAAGACTTACTGACTCATATGAGTTCAGCCCACAGCAGTTGAGTTTGTTTACTGTAAAGTATTACTTTAGAAATTCTTTCCTTCCTATTTGAATTGAAATAAACCGCATTTCCTAATACCATACACCCTGAGAAATGCTGCTACATGCTCTATCCAAACACATGCTCAAACTAACCCACCCTGGCAGCAGCTACCTTCAAGGCTTTTGAGTCTCTTGGGAGATATTGCCCTCCTCTGTTCCAGTGAAGCAGAAAACCATCCCGTATTCAAGAGAAAAAAAAAAAAAAGCAGTTTCTATATTCACTGAAAGTACTTCAAGCATTAGCCCTCTTAAAAAAACAAAAAAAAAATTATTCAAATAACCTGCTTAGGGCTTATATGAAGGAGGAAATCTTGTCAAAGCAATAGTGTTCGTTATTATTACTAATAACCAACTACTTTTAAAGCACAGATAAGGACTGACTAAGCACTGAATGTTTAAACACATTCACTGTGGCTGTTCTGGTCACTTTCTGAGTTCACTTCCCACAGATCACTGAGTTGCACTGGAACAAAAGAAAATGTAAAGTGATTTGAATAGGCACCTGTAGGAAATTAACTGCAAATACCAGTCTTCACCTGGGAAGCTTCTGACTCACACTGCCTAACAAGAAGCATTGAATTAGGAAAATTCTTGCATGAAAATCATATTTTGAATACCAAGAGACACAGAGATTCATCAAAATTAGTAAGGTATCTGTAAAACAGGTAATAAAAAATACTCCTTTATAAAGCAGATAGTGAAGTGAAAATTTCTGTGGAAAGGGTTCTGCAATTTATTAGTCTTTAAACAGGTTCTCTTAAAGAGAAGAGAAAGGGATGCACCCTCTAACATGTCTAGTTCCACTATTTCAGGCACTTCCGGATGTGTACAAGGGGAAACTGCATAGAAAATCACAACTCCAACAATTTCTTGTCTTCGCTGCAGACAAAACACTGAGATAGATGGACTGTTGGTCTGTCTCAGCTGAGAATTTCTTGTTTTAATCAGTCATATCTTACAGTCTGAACTAGGGACCAAGCACAACAGAAATGCAGCTTGCATGGACCTGTCCATTATGTTTGTGGAGTATTTGAGACAGAAATTAGATATGGTGCCATCCTGTAATGTATCTGATAGCTAAAAATTCATTGAAACAGCTAAAATTCTTCATTTTGAAATTCTGAATAGTTGCTAATCACTATAAATATAATGTTAAATCTAAACTGACCAAATAATGTATTCTCAAGCAATTTTTATTTCCTCCTGAGCATTCCAAATACAACAAAAGGTCTTTACCGCTCTATTCTGCTTTTAAGGCCATGAGTTTTAAGGCAAGTACAAAAATAAAATGGTAAAATGATGATGCAAAAATATGATTCCAGGGCTAAGTTCTGGTTCCCTGAATAGCAATGTTCTGCTTTAGCTTTAGAGGACTGGAAACTTTAAAGAGTGAAGTAGTGAAGTAGAAGTAACTACAACACATCATCACGTTTTGGATTCCTTTCTTCAATGACCTCTGCACCTTTCCTATAGAGAAAAATCCAAGCCACAATGTCTTTATATAGAATTGTATTGCCTTGAAACTCAGACTGTTTTGAATCTAGTGTTTGAGTTAGAACACACCTGTAATTTTTATTTCTCTAATTTTTGTATAAATGTAATTTTTTTTCTACTCCATCTGTGTTCCTTGAATGATATAAACGGGATCTTTCTTCTCAGTGAAACTTTGGTGAAAGAGGTCATCCAATCAGCTGCTATATAAAGTCTATATGAAATCTGTGAACTTTGTAGGTTATGTCATTTTCTTTTTGACTGCTGGGAAGGTTGTCAAACACAATCCTCTGAAGTAAGACTTGCTCACCATTTCACTTCACCTCCTTTGAGGTAAGATATTTAGAAAGATCCTTGTCTTCCACTAACATAGAATCCTTAACTTTGCTTGTGTTTCAGTGTAAGGAGAGTTTAGAAAAAATGTCTCCCTTTCTAAATTAGACACTTATCACAAATAAAATTTCAGAATAAATATAGTGATAAAAAGAAACAAAAGCAGAGGATAACCACATCTTTTCTTCTTCTGATCCTGCACTTGCTTTCATTCTATCACCACCCATAACACATCAACAGCCATCCTGATCAATCCCTTTCCCCTTTTTGTGGATGAACACTTCGAAAATTTCCACTCCTCTCTGCCATTGTTAACTTAAGTAATAACAATCACAATTTTTAAAGTCTATTTTCTAAGTAATTACTATTTTTCTGCCATTGAATGTCCTAAAGATAAGTAAATAAAATCCAGAGATATTCTCTTGACAGCTGTTGGACTGGTACTTAGTAAATGTCTGGTAACAGCAAATAAGGATTGTTTATTTTCTTCTCTAAAAAAATGAAATTACGAATTTGTGATCCCAGAATATTATTTTCTTTCCATGTTGTATTTGTAGCCTCTCTCTCAGTGAGTCAGGTCATCTTTTGCATCAGTTACTGCAGGACATAGTAAACATCATCTCAGTGTTAACACAGCCATGAGAGTTCAAACACTGCTTTATTCCTACAGAATATTTATATCTCGGGATCTGCTGGGCACAGTCATACTTCTCATTGTATACGTCATTATTCACCTTCTCATCATCCTTTCTAATCCAGACTAGGACAGTAGTGTCCAGCCATCAGTCATTAGAATGGGCTACGAGTAGGGTGAAAAATGAGGTGGTGACTTAAGGCTATTCCTTAGGAGAAGTAGAGTCCAAAATGGTGCGAAGATGAGGCAATGCGTGTGTGATGGTTTCTTTTTCCTAACGCCAAGTCTTTGATTAAGTACTGAGCCAGGAGCCATCAGGCATGCCTCTAAAAGGGGAGCTTGGAGAGACTAGTCTCACTCCACTGATAGAAAAAAATCCACTCTTTGGTCCCTCTTCTTGGTAGACACTGATTTTTTCTGTGACAAGCTCTTTGGAAGAAAACTACCCTACACTTAGAAGCAGTAGATAAAGACAGGATGGAAAACGAGACCATCCTTCTAATGTATGGCAAGTAGAATACCCCTGCACCTCTAAATGGTGCTGTTTAATTGATGAAGTAATTAATTTTTCTAAGAAATGCTCTGGTGGCCTGGACAGCCCTCAGCATTTACAATTGCAATCCTTATCCTCATACCTATAATCACAAAGTATTGCCTCTCAGGGAAGACAAGCTTAAGTACTTCTGGACCCACCGGTTCAAGGAGATGATGCCATAGAAGACATGCCATATGTCTTAAGATTCACAGTAAAATCAGGTTGCAAGTGAGAACCTATAATCAGACATAGCACCAGTGGAAGTGTTTCTTAAACTCAATAGGAGCATTAAGTAAATATGACTGATTAATTCAATTATCATACCTGGCTTCCCACTTAAATATTTGACAACTCTATCTCTCCCAAGCACAATAAAAGGTAAAATGAAGCCAAGCACCTAAACACAACACTCTCCATCAAGCTGTATGGGTAGGATGTCCCAGATATCTCACTACAAAAGTAACAAAAATTAACACGATGAAATGTTCTCTGCTGCTTGTCTTCAACAGGCAAAGAAACAGGGTTTGGAGCAGTACCACAGACTTCAGCCAGCATCCTGGTAGAAACAGAGGACATTTTCCTCTTCTGATAATTTTTTTGAAACTTTTAAGGTTTTAGATTTCCCTCCTCAAAATATGGAATCAGAAAGTTGGGCCTCATGTAGTCATGCGCTGGCTTTTGAAGGGTTTTTTTCGCTAATATAAGTTATGTTGCCTTTCCCTGGGCTTGAAATTAAAAGCCAAACACGGTTAGAGGGGGAAAAAAGGGTTTTACCTTGGTATTTATTTAAGGATCTTCAGGTGCAGCACATCCAGGTAGAATGCACCGAAATGCACCCCAGAATGCACACCGAAAATGCACCCACACGATGATTTGTGTATACAGTTACAGACCTTGCACATCAGCATATCTATCACAGATTCCCCAGTGAGAGGCTCAAGGGAAGCCCCCGTCCTGAGGAATGTTCCCCTGCATGGGCCTATCTTGGTTTACAGAATGTGTTCTGGAGAGGACCTTGGTGTCTGGGGCTCTCTGACACCCTAACTGTGAGGCTTCCAAGATGTTTTGTCTCTTGGCTTAAGGAACTTTGTGTCTAAGCTAGTTATCAGACCTAGGGTATTACAAGTATGTGGGCTAAAAGTACTAAGAATACATAAAAGCTGTATAAAAGGGCATATAAAAGGGTATATAAGAGGAGCATATAAGAAAGCAAAAAATCATCATGGCATCAGCTACAGTCAATTATATTCACACTAGCACTCATTTACTCATGTCAGTTTGGAGTTTGCAAGCTCTGTCCTGGACCAGCAGCACTGAGCATGCTTCTGACCAGATGGCTGTCAGCAGGAGTAAAGATAATTCCCTGGTTTGTCTGTGTTATGGCAACGTGGGTCTGGAACTGACCTCCTGGGTCGGAGTCCAGACTCCTGCTCTCGCAGGCAACCCTGTCACTGAAAGGTAATACCTTGGCGAGGAGCTAATGTATGGTTTGCTCTTCCTGCTGTGAATCTCTCCCTGTTTTCTCCAGGGAGATAAGACTTTGTGCTTCAGCTGGTTTTTGTTCCCGGGGTTAGCTAACGATCTCTTGCAAAGTCACGGCACGACAAGCATCATTAGCCTCCTCCTGGATTTGAAAAAGCATTTTTATTCTTCAGTTTAGATTGAGAAATTGAGACACGGGGCTGCTGTTCTGGGTTCAGCTGTGAATTGCATACAACACTGTGGTAAACATACATACTGCAGAAACTGCTCTGGCACAGCGAATATCAGAAAGCCCAGATTCTTCCAAGAAATACAGGATAAGACCCAGTATTGGGATATAAGAGAGTAAGGCCAGGGCTTTAGGATCACATATAAATGTGTGATTCAGTACACACAATTGTACTAGCTTGGGTGGTTATTCTGAGCTTCCTTCAGGATGCCTTCTTGCCCCCTTGGAACAGACCAGAGTGACAACAATTCAAAGTGTGTCCTAAATCTGCCTTGGGCTTTGGGATTGGTGTTGTGACTCTACAGAAGACAATGCTAGATCTTCTGCAGAGTTAAATAAAGTTGCTTAAGGGTTGCAAAGTAAGATGGGAGCACAAGTAAAATTAAAAGTTACAAGTTCCTGTCTCTCAGTCTGAATTCAATCCATGAAACCACACGTCCTCTCTGCTTAGACACACGGCTTTGAAGACATGGCCCTTAATGGCCTGAGGTTTGACTGTTCCAGCTTTGTTATTTTGGTTTGGTTTTTTCCTTTTAGCCTTTACTACCAACCTCAGACAGAGTCATTCAAAGCAAGTAGAGGGAAGAAGACTGGTGTCGCAGTGGGGAACTCGATTTAATGAGAGCACTTGCAGAAATTCTTTTGTTTCTTGAAAGCATGTAAATGGACAGTATGATTTACAAGGATATGGGGAAACAAGCACACAACTTCCCCTGATGTTGTGGTTAACACAGCTTGGAAACTACAGCGCTGTGTGACAGAACAGCACAAACATACAGTACAGAAAGCCAAGGCAACTATTCAAATCCATCTTTGTTTTAAGCACCAACTATTAAAGTGACCATGCTGGTTTTACCTTGTTCTGTCTGACAGTGAGTGACAAAAGGCTTTTTAAATGCTGAAAATTGCAAGTCTGCCTTTTCTGAATTGCAGAGGGAATTTGTCTTCTTGGGTCTTGAATGACAATGCAGAGTGAAAGCCAGAAGGAATAGTTGCACAGACTATGTCAAATATGCACAGAAGAAAGAAAAGGAAATATAAACCCAGAATATGGAGACTCATATGGATTAAAGCGCACAGATTATACAGCATGCAGGTTTTAATGTGGCCTGAATGAGACATGGCAGAATTCATGGCAGTTATTTTACTATGATGTTGCCCTGGTTTTTGCTAAAGCCTTCTGTTTTAACCTTGGAGTCAGAATTCTTTCTCACACAGTTTCATGTAAATAATAACCAATGTTTACTTAATGGTATTTTCTGTTTTTCATTCCTTTTGTGATAAGAAACTTTGATGAGCATTTTTTTTCTCCAGTGGGATTGAGAGGGAAGTGACATGTTCTCCAATCCCTTGTGGAGTTGAGAATTGTATAAGACGTGACATATGTAAATAAAGTAGGTCTTTTCCCCTCCTTTCTGCTGAACCTAGCAGGTGCGAGAGCATCTTTATTGTGTTTTCCCAGACACACTACATGAGCAAAGAAAATTAACTTCATGTTGCTAATGCTGCAGATTACCCCAATCCCTTGATTCTACAATATCATGTGGACAGCTCTGTGCCAAAGTTAAATAATCTTTCTGTCTTTCACCACTTCTTTCAGCTCTTTTTACTATTCACTAGTTTGAATGAGCCATCTTAGTCCTCAAATGGAGATTAAAAATTGCAATAGCAAAAAAAAAAACACCTCTTGTTCTGTTCCTAGTGTGGTCTTGATTCAAATTTTACGATTTTCTAAAATATATTTATTATTTGGAATTGTACAATAAAGTCTTCTGCAAATTACAGCTATGAGATGGCTTATTATTGAAAGTGCCATTAATTGCAGCTGCTCACATTAGTCACTTGGAGAGCTTTTGAGTTCATGCTCAATGCTCAGAATTCCTAGGATTGATTTTCTGGTGGAAATGTTCATAGAAACTTAAGTAACACAAACTCAACACAACAACTCACTGTTAAAGTCCTTCTCAAGACTCATGCAAATGTGCCCAAAAAGCAAGGAAAAAAGGAATGCAAATGTATCTCTCCCATTTTGAGGAATTTCTGCTTCCAGGGCCAAATTCTCCTTTGATGGAAATGGCCATTTTATTGTGCTTGTCTGGCTGAGGACATACTGTATAATATTTTGACACTTCAAACTGAAGTCTGACGAAGGTATGACATGGACATTTGAAGAAATCAATTAAAAGGAGATGCATAATTCTTAGCACCTTACAAAGGTTCTTTTTTTTTTTTATTTTCAGCTTTGTTTCTAAATGTATCTAAGATTTGTGGAGAAATATTTATTTTTTAAAACTGATGCCACAATGTGATAATGAAGTTTGAGAATGTGAGTGTTCCTCCTCTTTTAAAAAAAAGCAAATAAAAAACCTCTCCACTGTAACTTTCTTCCCCATGTCATATGCTAATGTGTCATCATAACACCTGTCATCTGTATGCTTTCTCAACGAAATTAATATTGATGTTGTTAGTAGTGTCAAAAAGACTTTACTGTGAGTTATTTTATTGCTTAATTTTGAATATTCAAGTTTTATAATGCTCTATTTCTCATATCTTATATTTTTGAAGTAGGTTTATTGGCACTAGGCTGAAAGACTATGTTCTTTATTTCAAGAGAAACCAGAAATTACTAAAATTGATAAAAGAAGGTGGCCTATAGGAAATGTAGAATTTTGAGAAATTACTACAAAATCAGTCATTGACTCCTTTCCCATGTATGAAGTTTCATGGTTCTGATTCTATTCTACTGCCTTTGAAGTCAATGGAAAATTTCCCATTAGTTTCAGTAGGCCCTTTGTTTTATTTTCAGAAGTATTTTTCAAGGTTTCCCATTTCGAAGTTCCCATGATTTAACCTTGGGTGTGACCTTGAGATAATTTTTATGCCCATGAACAGAGAGAATTACTGAAGTCATTGAGCCTGGAGGGGTCGACCAAATATCATCACTTCTAGTGCTATATTCTGTTAACTGCATAGAATGCCAACCACTTGACTTGATTTCTCCATCCCACTTTATAATTTGAGATGTGTAGCTGTGCAGCTTATGCAGTAGTTATACTGCTAACAATGGCAGCTCAGCAGAAAAACATGGTTAATACTTTGTGGAATGACAAGGACATAAAACTGCAAGAGAATAGTTTCAGTATGTTAGGGAAAAAAAGCAAAAAGGCAATTTTCTCCAAGTTTCTTGGGACTATTACGAATGCCATTTAGTGTAATAGGCCTGAGAGAAATATTTTCAAGAAAGTAGCTTAAACTTTGTTTTACATAAATTCAGTTGATTCAGGCAAGCAATTATTGCTGCATCAAGGGATTTTTAAAGACCTGAATAATAAACAAGATAATGGGCTCTATCAGTTTCATGGGATATTTAAGGGTGTAATTCACTTTTCAAAATGAAAATTTATCCTAAAGTTTCATCTGGTGATGCAGTGCACCATCATGCACTATGTAAAATCTCACAGCCATGGTTTGATTTAACTGGAAGCAGAGATAAAAACACCACTGCATATTAATGGGAGTATCGCTAATGAATGTCAGCCAAAACTTTAACTCATTCCAGGCATTGCTGTATTTTACTTTTATCCTCACATATTTCTAAAAAAAAATCAATGCCCCCTCCACCTCCTCCATCTTGATGAAGCTCTCATTGCTACCAGCGTAATGGCAAGGAAGAACCCAACTGGAACCATGTACTAGATGTTCTTTTCCCTATTCTGTAACAGTGACCTAAGTTCACACACACACATCTATATTTCCACCTTTTCATTCCCTTTTTCTCTACTGCACATTTGTTCTACATTCTTCCTCCCTCATCTCTGCACTCCCCAATGTGAAGCACAATCCACTCCAGGAGGTTTCTGTGGATTTCAGCAAGCCTGGACGGGCTTCTGACTGATATTCTCTCCCTCCCGTGACTTACATAAATTAAAAGGCAATTGGATTTTTGAAAGAACTTTATTTGGTTGGAAAGTGAATATTTTTTTATTCTTAGTTTTTCCAAACAGGATTTATAAGGGTTTTTTTATCCTCCTTAAATATCAAAGTAATTGTGTCTCAGCAGCTCCAAGTTCCCCTTAGATTTGAGAGCTGAACATTTTGTTTCCTTTAGTGTGCTGATATCTTTCCAAAACAGCATCAATTAAAAAAGCATAGGAAATAAATTCATCTTTCTTGAAAGAGGTCTTCTCTGCTAAATAAATGGATTTAAGGATGTCCAGGCTCTAACCATAGGAGATAGGAAGAGCATTTAACATTTACAGTAAATGTACTTCTGTGCTAAATTACTTTTCACCTCTCAAGTATAGTAGAAACATTAAGTGATGCTCCAGTCCAAATGAAAACCAGCAAATACATAATCAAGAAGAAATGAAAATTAGAAAAGCTATAAAACCCTTGACATGCAACTAGGCCAGTTCAGTACATTTGGTCTGACTTGATTTCATCTGTGAGTACAATAATATCTAGCAGACACCTCCCTGCTGAAGGCCAAATGTGCAAAGGTTCTCTTGACCTACAGATTTTAATAAAATATGTGTTTCAATGTTTCTTTAAAATTAAATGTCTAGGTTTGGGGGGGCTAAGTATCAATGGAGTACGGGATACCCGGGAAGTAAGCACCACTTACCTCAATACATTTGTTTATAATGAGTTGAACAAAGGCATCACTAAATTTACTATTAAATATTGTTAAGTGATAATTTACTGGAAAAGGATTGCAGATGGTGAGTTCAGGAATCAGGAAAGAAAAAGTAGTGAAGGACTCAAAAAGTATGGAAAGAGCAGCATATCATGAAACATCTGTTATGGTTACAAATAAAATATCTACAAGTAGACTTCCTTTCTGTAATTAGGACCAATGCAAAAATGTATAAAACAGAGAAAAACTGTACATCAATAAGGTCTCAAAAAAGAATAGTCAAATTCTACAGAAAAACAGGATAAACTTGTATTAAGAGTCTTGATTATCTAGCATGTTACTACCTACATGGGTTTGAAGAGATTAAATGTCTTAGTTGCATTATATTTGTTTCAAAGGCTTTGATGGTCTCCCATTGTATATATTTGCCCTTCTGTTGAGGTCAAAAATTCAGAGTTTGGGACACTTTCTACTATTGACTGCTGGACAACAGCTCTGTGAAGGGGACAAGGAATGGATGGACCTTGTCCTCTTCTTCTTAGCACACTTCTGTGTTCCTTGGAGCAGCATGGTCTCTCAAGTGCACACTCAACGAGAATGAAAAAAGTGCTTTCAGTTAAATCTATTGTCAGGTTTGGGTTTTAACCCATTTTCTCACTCCCACTTATATTTGGAGAGAAGGCTTTATTGTCCTTCCTAGTGTGGGTAGTATTCTACTTCCTATGCTCACATGAGGGATCACATGGGGAGTTTCCTTTAATAAATTCACAAGTAAGAAGTTACTCTTACTTGTGAATCCCATATTACTTGTGTTGCAAGAACTGTGTTGACTTTTCATCTTAAATTGGGCTTTAAAATGTAGTTTGTGGCCTGTAGCTTATAATATTAGGCAAAACAACCAATGTGAATGTTTGCAAGGCTCCTTCTGGTATTTTTCTACCAATACTAAGATACCAGTGCAGAATCAATACTCTCCTCACACCTCTACTGAATGAAATGCTGCCACAAAGGCTTTGTAAATACCTGGATCTCACATGACCTATGCTCTGGTATCTCTGCTCTGCTGTAACGCCTGACCTGTTACTTCAAGGTAACTCTGCTACTTGCAAACTTTAGAGGCACTTGATATTTCCCTAAACCCTTCTGGCTGGTAGTAGCCTCTGCACAGCTATTTGCCATCTGAGTGCAATCATAAGCAGATGCCAAGTGATTGTCTCTGGTAAATGCTTGGCTCTGGCCCATCTGACCCCCAGGGTAACCCACTTTTTTTGTGGCCAGGTTAGTGACAGAGTTGTCAGGTGTGACTAAACAGCACTACTTGTTCTATTTTGGTCTGCCAGAGAAAAGGCGGACTGCAAGACAAGTTCAGAACATTCTTTACAGAGGAGATAAAATGTGCATGAAAAATCATTGAAGCATTGTTAGAGCCATGCAGGAGCTCCTACCTCACTTGCTTCACTGACAGTGTGAGCAGAACAGGATGTGGACATATGTCAGATGCTGGAGTTTATAGGGAGGGCTCCAGTGTGTCCCCAGTCTCAGTGATGGCTGTTCAGCATGCCTGCCTTCCCTGGGACTAATGGTGAGGAAAGCATTTCTATATGTGGATGCTCTGGCCTTCATCCCCACCTCAACTGTTATAACCACTGTCAAAAGTGAAGAATGTTCTCAGAACATTACCAGCAGCTTCAGACCGATTAGAAGAGGTGTGTACTTTGTCTGATAATACTGATTATACAAAAAAGAGACCAGAAATTACAATGCTTAACACTTCATATTACAACAAAATCAGAAATTGAATTGTTTGGGAAAAAATCACAGGGCTATCTCTTGACTAAAATCAGATGTCTCCTGTATATAAGACAGATACAGAAGTTTCTGAAAAAAAAGCTCACTGTAATCCTTCATAAAGGAATTGCTAGAATTTGCAATTACCAACTATAATTATTGAGTCAAAACCCAAATGGGAATAGTAGATGTGAAAAATCAAATTCTGTAGTTATATTGACTAAAAATATAGAGATAACTAATGTTAGGACTACATTTAAATACTTGCTTGGATATTTTAATAACATTCCCCATTTTCAAGCATATAATCCTAATAAAGTTCACATCTAAGTATTTTCCAAATGGCAAATTATTATACTTACCATTTAGAGACCATGATCACACAAAGAAAAAAAGATCTTAACCCAGGAAGAACTGTCAAAAATGAATGGAGCTCAGAGGTATGGCAGGCAAGCTCTGAGTGAGATCAGGAAGTTTTTCAGACTAAGCGCTGTTAGCAGGTCATGCATCTCAGCCACTTGATTTACATGACCTTTTACATGCTTTAAAAGCATGTTGTAAACATGAACAATTCACAAAAAATTTCTGTAGGGTAGATAAATACTATAGACAAACTAGCTGAAGCAGAAAAATGAAGAGCTGTATTTTGAAAATTTTGACCAACCACAGGATTTCTGATAGGATTTTAAACCTTTACTTGACTGGTATATATTTTTCATCAGTGCATAATTTATGGTGAAAAGTCCTGAATCTATGACATTAAAAGCTTTGTACTGCATTGTTGCAATTAAAATTTTAGTTGTAATTTGGATTTGAGTACTGTTTAGACATGGCTGATATTTTCAATGTTCATGCAAACCAGCATCTTCCTACTACTGATCTGGGACCAGGGACCTCTGAGGTTGACTTCAACCAGTCTCACAACTTTCCACAGAGAGAACAGATAACTGACCACTGCACCTCTACTTGGCCAAGCTCCCACAAACCACTCTGGCTCCCTGGAGCCAGGAAGGTAGTAAAGGTGCATCTGGATTTACACAGATGTGGATGAATATATATTCTTCTGGGCATATGTTCAGACAAAAAGGTACCACAGTCGTATTCACATGGTCTAGGCCAAGTCTCATAGTTACCAATAGCTTTAAGTATCTGGTAAATCTGGAAAAAAATCATTAAGGCTGAGCTAAGATGCTTTGGAAAATATCAGGAGTTCCATTTGTCACCACTATTATAGAAAAAAAAAATATCTTAAAATTATAAAATTCAATATAGTTCTCATTTTCACATGAGATTTTTGAGGCGCAAATAGAAAATAATCAGGATTTAGAGCTAGGATAGTTCAGATTTGACCCAAAGCTGTAAGGGTCAAATGCAATTAGCCCTAGCTTCCACATCAAAGTCAGACAGATCTGTAAGAGTTTCTGCATGACCTGTTCCTAGCTTCAGCCTGTAAAAGTTTAGATTGGAAAGAATGTCCTGAAAATAACACAGATTGTAGACATAGTAGATTGTAGACAGATTGTAGACATTAGATTAATATAATGATGAGGAATTATTTGGTTGAAAACTTTGAAAATAGACTACAAAATTCCTCAAACTTTGGCATATTATTTCAAATTAATCTCAGCTGGACCTGACAACTGTTACCAGTTGATGGCAGTTCTGTGTGAAATAAGGAATTGGATTCCAGTGCAGTTACCACTGAGTACAGCCAAAACCACAATTCACATTTGGAGTAACAGGGCCCTTGTGAGGCAAAACACCCCCCGAATAATAACGGAGATGAAATGCTCCAGTTATTCACTAGAAGGTCCCTCTGAGCTAAGGTGAGGGACAGAATGAGATGATGTGTACGTGTGAAAGGAGGATGAAAGCAGAGCTCATACTTCTGTAGCACCTGTGTTGTATTTCTCCTTTGAATAGAGACATTCACTGTTTGAGACTTTCAGTCTGATAAACCAGCACTACAGCAATTAATAATTGAAAAAGTTGAGACTAAATCTTTTCTACTCACTGAAATGACAAGATGGGCAAATACAGCACAACATATAGGCATCTTAGTATATTTTCTACTCTGCATTAAATGAGAAGTCATTTAAATGCCTTTATTCTTACTCTCCTTAATATGGTATCAAAGAAAAATTGATCACACTAATATCACCCTTCACCAAAAAAATGAAGGGAAAAAATTTGTCTATGCTGAACACAGATTTATGTATGACCTCCATTAACATTAATGAGAGCCTTTAGCTAAATCCCCAAGCCCTGCAGCAGACACCTACACTTAATAACTTAGGAAAGAACTGAAAAGATGGTGGAATAAGACCTAACAAACAGGGGAAAAAATCAGCAGAAATCAAACAGTAACAGGAATTGCAACAGGGGACAGCAAAAACACTGCAGAAATTTGTAGTTTGCAGAGGAATGGGGTTGCTGGATTCTTACAGGGTCCTGAAGAGGTAAAAATAGAGCTGGTGTGAAGAGGAATGACAGAAGTCCAAGAAGCTTAGGAAGCTCAGTAGCCTATCATCACCTCCAGAAATAGTGACATATGCCTCCATGATGGTGCAGGTTGGAAGATATGGTATTATTTTCCAGGGATGAATCAAAGTGATACTTTCTGTTTGTGTATTGATTTGTTAGCAGGTAATTAGCTTCATGGGAAGAAATTTATCTGTCCTTGCTTCAGCAAAGGCAACAAGGAAGAAGATATATATGCACAACTTTATGCTTTTCCAAGCAAACAAAACTCAAAATAATACTTTAAACCAGATGAGCTCTTGTTATAGCTGGCTGTATATTAAACACAGTTTTGCAGCATGAAAGTTCATTCTCTCAGTTTTCCTCTGTCTCATCACACTGAAAGTGCACTGAAAGAAAATGAGACACGTTCAGGGGTGAATATGTCAGTTTTGGCAACCTAAGCTGCTGTACCTTTTAACAACCTCTGTTCTCTTATCCCACATTTTGTAAGTTAAATCCCTTATCAAATCAGACTCCCTACACACGAGTAGGATTTGATGTAAACAGAAAGCTAGATTTAATGTAATTATACCAAGAATACTTTTGGGCCAAACTGTATATAATAGAATTTCTGCCAGTGAAGGTGGTCACAGGACAAGAAAATCTAATAAATTTTTTACTATGTTATTACCTTTGGATTTAACTATAGACAAAGAAATGTCAGAAGGTATCATTTCCATGCCATGAGGGGCTGCAAAAATAGAGATTTTAAATTAAATAGCTATATGAAAGGCAGAAAAAAAGTTGAATTTAAAGCAGTCTGACCCACTGTAGCTGGGCATCTCTAGTACGTGGTGTGAGAAAGTATCTTTTATACCAGGAAGACTTTTGCTGCAGAACAGGGTGCTGCCCTGCAGGGCAGGAAAAATGAATAAAGGTTTCATCTACAATGTGTTCTAGGAAAAGGCCAACTACTTAAGGAGTTGAACAGGAAGAATTAAATGCAAGTATTTATTTAACATGTAAGAGACTTCTACCACTTGTAATTCGCACTGTGATTCTGTGTTAAGGAACTCAGATTTGGTTAATGTTTGTGTGAATTGGTGAGCGTTTGTGTGATGCCTGCTTCCAAAAATGTTCAAAACCCTTCTGCACTCATTCAAATCACTAATCACAGTTTGCTTCTACTTCACTTTCTCTGTAGTGAAGTTCAGAAATTTATCTACAACTTGTAAATTGACACTTCAAACCCTTTTCCTCTCTTGCAAATCAGGAAGTCTTGGTTAACCGGGTGTCCATTCTGTCTTCTTATTTTGCATTCAGTCATATCTATGGTTAAATTGTTTCTTTATGGATAAAGAAAATGTCTAAAAAGAAATGACAAAGACCATGTTTCAAAGTAACAGATATAATCTAAAAGTTGCATAGCATTAAACAGAGAAGAACTGTGATTTATGATTGGTATAGTGAATAGAGTTATAATCACTAAAACAAAACAAGAACACCATTGGAACAGCTGAGTGCTTCTCCCTCTCCCCCTCTTCCCTTCTTCTCACTCTTCTATTATTGAAATGAATACATTGATGTGGATGGAATTTATCAGGAATTTCTGAAAGACAACATTTTAAATATACAGAATCTAATTTTTCTTTCACTTATAAATTAAAAGAGTTATCATCATTCTTGTCATCATTTTGAAAAAGCAGTGAGAGTTCTAAAGAAAATCTGAAGTCTGTGTTCTGAAATTTTTCTGTAACAAATACACTGTATGGGTGTGTCTATGTATATGTGTACCTTTTCCTGTGAAGTTTTTTCTCTTCATTCTAAATATGATATAGACCTACCCAGAAAAATGGTATCAAAAGGGTTAAAGGCATAATCTTAATGCTGTTCTACACTGATGTCAGCAATTTACAACAGGATGGTGGGTTCCAGTGCCAGAAGCTATGGCACAGGAGAGAATGTTATTTTAACAGCATGATTCTCTATGAAAGCCTGTCATCTTCTGTTCTTGAGCCTTTGCTAATGCACTGAGGCGACATGCCCAGATAGAAAAGGAATGTTTTTCAGCTGTTATGTGGTGGCTATTAATATAGATACTGCTATACAATAAATATGATGCCACTGCTTGCCATCATTTTAAATTGACAAAGACATAGAAATCTCTTGGGACACTGTTTCTAAAGGGCCACAACCTTCATTCCTTATTCAGATGAAACTCTGTAATAACCTAGCTCACAAGAAACTTAACTTTTAAGAATTTTAAGCCCTTGAGACCATCTGGGCACAAATACCATGCTGTGTCAGGCCACATTCACTGTGACTGACAGGGCATAATGCAACACAAGTTTGAATTTTTCTGCATTGCTGCTCTCACACTCCTTAATATTTGCTTAGCATGCCTGACAATACCACAGTCAGATCCAGCACGTGCTCAGTAGCAGGGAAGAGCTGAAATTCTGAACATTATGACTGATTAACAATTTTGTCTGATTAACAGCCCTCACAACTCACAGTGGATGAATAAAAAATTTAGCTTTTAAGTCTTCCGAAAATTTCCTTTCTGTGCATGTTCTTGAAAAGATAATTCTGTCTACCCAACTCATCAAGAAAGGGATGTGAGTCACCAAGATGAGCAGATGTACCTAAGTCCCCTGAGCCAATTAGGTCACCTAAACAAACACGGCACTTCAAGGCATCAGGTCACTGACAAAATCAGCTTGGTAATCTGAGAGAGCAAGAAATTTCTGTGGAATCAGTGGAAGTTACGAAAAAAAAATCTACAGAGAAATACATCTCTATATTTGAATTTCCTGTATATCTGTAAAAATAAAACACTTCCTTAATGTTAAATTAAAGTAACTGTTAATACTTTTTATACCAACATTACAATGTAACATGCATGTATATATTAGTGCTCATATTTGAAATACAGTGGCATAAAACTGATTGTTTTACCTGTTCATACCTACTCATACATAATTCCTGCTCAGAAAGTTTACCACCTACCTTTCATGTACATTTTGCCTCTACTTGCCCTGATCTGTTTTTCTGCCAAAAATAAAGGAAAATGCAGAAGCATATCATTATTTCAGTTACACATTTAAAAAAGAGAGAAAAAGCAGGGGGAGAAGATGAAATCTAAACCCAAATTTCTAACTGCATCACCTCTGGAATCAAAAATCAAAGTTTTACAAGATCTCAGCAGAAGAAGTAGCTAATTACAGAAATAGATGCTCTACTAGTCAGAGAACAGAACTGCGATTTGTACAAGCACATGCTGTAGAACTAGAGGAGGCATCCTGGGTCAGTGAATCCAATTCCTGCTATCATAAATAATCATGTCATATAATCCCATTCATCTCATTTGAGCTCCATCTTAAAACCCTTTTTATGAATTTGCAGAATAAATGCATTCATAGCTAGTTTATATTCATTTGTTCTTGTGTAACCTTGTCCTTTAGCAAAAATAACTCATCTTCCTCCTGCCCCCCATTTATTTATAGAAGGCAATCATGCTTTTTCTCAGCTATTATTTTGCTAGGCTAAATCCAGCTCTTTCAGTCCCCTCATGTAAAACAGCTTCTTCATTCCTCTAGTTATCAAAGCAGCTGTCTATGTACCTGCTCCAGTTCAAACATGATTTTTTTAAATACTCTCTACAATGCTCCAAATAGTTTTAACCCTTTCTATTACCAACAATCAAAATTTCATTATCTACTGGAGATACTTCACTTCATGCTAAGACGTTTAGCTTGTACTAATTCTGACCATAAATTCTGCATTACTTAGTTCAGCAGGGTAACACCCAACTATAGAGAATACAATCACTTTAGTAAGCAGCTGACTTCCAGATGCTTGATCTGATCTAAGGAAAAAGACATTTAAGAATATTTTCCTTATCTATCTAATAGCTTTTATATTATAATATTATTTCCTTTCTGAGCTAAATATTTCTATTTTGTGAATGTCTCCTTACAATAGCAACAAACTATATTGTGAAAAATCCATGTTTCCTTTTGGTGGAAAAATAAATAAAAGCAATAAAACCAGAAAAACCTCTCTCTTGCTGTTTACTTCAATTTTGAAGAATTTGAGATATCTAGATTTTTATGGGACATTTCATACAAAGATCATCCTTCACTACATCATCTTTAAGTGTTCTAGAGACAAAAGATGATTCACTGACACAGCTTTAAACAAAATTTCTGGGATTGGTCAGAATTTTTAACCAGCTAGGACCAAAGGTTAAATTATTTGACCAAGTAAACTCAGTGAGTCAGCAGCAGAGTCAGAAGGAATAAGCCCCAGGAATGAAATTTCATCCTTTTGAAGCCAACATAATTTTCCCAACATTTTCTGCTTAGCCAGGATTTCACTTCAGTTTCTATAATATGCTTCTGCCTCCTCTAATCACTAAAGCACAATGGCTCTAAGTGGCTCCACAGTTACTAAATTTTGAAACTCTTCAGTTACTAAACTTTTAAAGGCTGTTTTGTTGGTGGTGCTGGTGATATTTTTTGCCCTTTCATGTACTTGATTTCACATGATTTCACAAAAGTGCTCATCAATCATCATTTCAGTAATATAAGCTTAGGCAAGTAGCTTGATTCAAAATTTACTGACACTATATTCCCTTTAAATAGTTCCAGCATAGCATTAACTTATTATAGAGAATGACTGTCTAATACAAAAATTGAATAAAGTAAACCATAAATAAAATTTCTGAAGAAAGACAGATCTCATGTCAGGCTATTTGCACCAAAGAACATGATGGTGATATACAATATTTATGGATTTGATCTAAAAACACTTTAGCAGCTTTTGTTTATATGTATAGGACTAACAATGGTAACATTTTCTGTGATAAATATTTGGAAACTGTGAAACAATGAAAATAAAATAAAACTTTTGTATTTTTGATCAGTCTGGAGAACCTGGAATAACCCAGCAGATTAAACCTTTTTTCTTTCAACAGCAAAAAAGCTATACTGATATTTCCTTAATTTTTTTTTTTTTATCATTACTATACTTGATAACCTTATCACAAAAATTTGTAAATGCCATATTGCTTATAGTCTTTTTTCAGCAATACTGAAAAATTACTGGAGGCTTAGCTTTGACACCTTCAATACTTTCTTGAAAATCCTAATTTTCTGATGATAGTGATTGCCCAGAATTTTCCTCAATATACTTGAGAAATATTTGAAATTGAAGAAGGGATTATTTGATTTAGTACTTATATTTTCAACTAATTCAGATGGGCATATTTTCCAATGTAATTTTACCAATGACATTCAATCTGGACAGCTACAGTTCTCACATTACTGAGATAATGTTATAGCTATTAATAATCTCAAAGAACCTCAGAGTTTGAAGGCATTGCGTAGAGACCCAGATGACTGCATAAAGGTCATTTTAATAGCCATAACATTAAAAGTACTGGAAACTCCATACACTTGGCTTAGTTCTCCAGTATGTTTACCTTCAAAAAGCCAGAAATTATTGTAACAGGAAGAACACTTCCAGGGAACATAACACTGTATAAGTGACACTCTCGTGCAAGCTAAGCTTATGGTAATATAAATATTGATGTTATTAATGCCACCTAAAGTATCCACTTAAAGTATCCAAATTTAAAATATACCTATCTTGTGTGCAATGTAGCAGTTTATGTCAACAAGGCATTGCTTCTATTGCAATGTTTTATTTTAAACTGATTTATTGCACTGATGTCTGTCAGAAAGGGAAAGGAGATTGAGGAGATGCACAATGGGAGTAAGAGAGCACCGGGAAAGTAAAGAAGATCCAAATGCACTCAGCGTAAATAACATAAGTTACAGAGTATCTTTCTGCAGATTTCCACAGTGTGTGATTTCAACCACCGGCTGCGCTGTAGGTACTTCTCCTGTGTGAATGTGGCTTCTTGATGTGAATGGAAATTTAGACATTTTTAAGCAGTTAGCAATTAAGGCCTAAGGATATAATATCTGGAAGATATACACAACAGATCTTATGAATAAGCGCCTGGACAAAAACTCCTCCAGTGTTCAACTGATTCTTACTATTATTTCAGTGCCTTGTGTTCTCAGTTACTCACCCAAGGCTCCAATTGGAGACAATGCATAGGCAGTGCATTCTCTGTCAAAGGAGAAGATATGAATCCTATGGTACAGCTCAACGCTGATCAATCATTTTTTGCTATTCCAAATCACCAAACTTGGTTAATTAATTTATCTTAAGTAATGAGAAGGTTTCCTTATGCCAGCTGTGCCTGATCCGTCACTGCAGACATATTTTCAACACTGATACATCAGTGCTGTGTCAAAGCTAATTCCATTTGTGCCTAGAAATGAGACTTACATAATTCCTTGGAGACTATGTATTAATTTCTGCTCTTAGAAAAATATCCTGATGTTCTGCTTATTTGAGACAAAGGCTAAAAGAACTAAGATGGCATTCCAGCTAGTGGGACAAGTATCTTGATTTTCAGTTTCTCAAAATATTCTCAGCATTTCTCGCTGTTTTCTTGACTGATCTGGAAACAAACACGTTTCAGAAAGGCAGTTTACCAGGTCTGTGAAGAATTCAAGCCTGAATGTTACAAGTATACATGGAAAATACACATAGATGTATTGGATCTTCATTTTACAAACTTTCTATAGAGCATTTAGGTTTAAACTAATTTTCACACGGTTTTGATGAAATACGCTAAGATGCAGTATTGAGCCTGAATCATACTCAGAATTTTTATGCATTAGCTTAGATTCCAGGTGCCCATATAATAATTTCTTATCTCCCTTTGGGATGCATTCTTGTCTCAGTGCCCATGTTCCGCTGAGACAGGAAGAAAAGGAATACATCCTTTTCCAGGGGGCTTGTAGGACTTTACAGTAGAGCTAAATCTAGCGATCAAATCATGAGCTATGTGGTCATTTACTGGATGGATGCTCCTTTGCACGACAGGGAAAGCATAAAGACCTCACAAACATTAAAAGTTTTAGCAAATACTCAGAGAAGTGCTTGAATGAAGTCTTAATTAACCGTAAAGGACATGGAAAGGGTAGTCAGAAGAAGTTACCCTAATCCTTTGAAGTCAGTGGGAACTATTTCTATTGATTTTGCTGAAGGCCTAACCATCACCTAAGCTTTGACTCCAGGAAGTTTAGTCACTTATATTAAAACAGAGAATCTTAGCTACTTCGGTGCACAAGTACCTCAAAAAGTGGTTACATCCAAATTAATCAATTACCTGTTACATTGGGCTGGTAATAAATTTCAGGGTTTATGCAGCTCAAACTCATGCTTAGGACACCAAATAAGTAATTCTGAATCACTTGAGATACGTTGTTCCACCAAATCAAAATGTTTTATTCGAAATTTGTTTACATATTTCTAAAATTTTCAGCCAATTCTGAACATAATGTGGGAAAGAAAACTTATGACTGTGTTAAATTTAGAAGGAATGAGTTCTTCATTAATATTTTGTGTTCTCTTTAATTTTTTGTTACTCTGGAAAGGTAATCAGATCAGATCATCTAGTTGACCATTCATTCTTCTGTTCAAAGTCTTGAACTAGTATAACTAATCTTAGAAAATTACATCAGTACAGACCAACTGAGGAGCAGAGCTGCAAGTTTAGATCACAGAGTATATATTCTAGCATCATCAGATACACTGAATATTGAATCAGTAACTGGATGCCACATTTCCTCCCACTGAAGATCACCCAGTATCATATTGCAGTATTTTCTCCTCAGGAAACACTTGAGAACAAAAATTTCACATATATATGAGAAATTGCTAGGATAAACTGCATATTGCAAAAATTATTCCAACATTCTTTGTTAGGGAAATTAGTTTTTGGAAGTTTTAGACAAGTTGTGCAAACCAAGATGTTGGAGGCATGCATAAAAGCTTTCCCTTGAAATAAATCTTAATTCCTCCCATGTCTCTAGGAGAAAACTGGTTTTGACTGACTATATTTTGCCTCTGTTTCATTTAATTATTCATATCAACATTTACCAAGGGAGATTGGTCTTTGCTTTAATTCTCATTGCATGCCAGACAACCTGCTGCCTATTCTTATTACTTTTATTACTTATTGCTGTTGATTTGTGGATTTTGCAGGCAATACTGCTACCATTTAAATTAAAAAAAAAAAAAGTCACCATGAGAAAACTTGATCTTCAGAAAGCTTATACTTCAAACTGCCCCAGATTTATATTTTATGCCATATTATGTTTTGAAATTAAATCTTTCTCACTCAAAACCCTAAAAATATAAAGTTGGTCCTTCTTGGTGCTTCTAAAGGAGGTAGTTGAAAGAAACTTCCACTGAAAGAAATGTTTTTAAGTATACTGGAGACCTTGTAAAATGGTTATCATGTTCAAAACCTACTGACTTTGACTGGAAATTAAAAGTATGCAGAATTCTGAAGGACTTGACCTCAGCTGTGAAAAGAAGAATGCTTCTCAAATTTATTTTTGATCAAACTGGAAACAGAAGGAGGCAATGTCATGTGCAGGATGAAATAGAGGCCTGTACTTCACAGAAATAATATCTTAGTCACTTTTGGGAGAGAGTGGGAAGGTAGGGGAGAAATCTAAAAAACTTTTATTGTTTTACCATGAAATGACTGCAGTACAGCTGCATGATTCTTAAGCTTTGGGGGAAAATAAAGCAATCAGAGATACTGTTGAGTAAGTAATGTTTTTAAGTTAGTATTTTTTAATTAAGTAATGTGGAGTCAATTGTCCCAGGAGCAATATCTTTATGCACTGAGATACTCGTAAGAAAGTATTCTTGACTCAGATGGCTACAATGGAGGGCAAAGCCCCTAGAAAGTCAGCCATTGCTGCCTGGAGATATCTGTAAAAAGTGATATATACGTAAGTTGCAGTTGCGGTCTCTTTGTTACAGTATTCTTCAGATTTTTGTGGTATTTTATGGAGAGCCTTACAACGTCCTTTCCCTATTTATTCCAAATTCACTTCTTTATATAGAAAAATCAGATATTTTGAAGTTTCAGCTTCATTAGGAGTAATCTGATTATAGTAGCATTTTTAATGCTTGTACTGGGGCTGGAAGCAGACATTTGTTTTGCTGGGTTTATTTTTATTATTATCCCAGGCCCCACATGTTTATGTAGCAAAGTGGCGATATATACTAAGCACATGTATGAGTTTCTCTGTAGGATGCCATGTTAACCATCAAAACAAACCAAGAAGCTCTGTTCAAGCAGTGTGAAAATTTTGCTGTTTATGAAATGCCATTTTTTAAAAGTTTATATTAAAAAGTAGAGGATTCTTTTACATTTCCCTATTATTTAGTATTTTTAATAAAAATCTAACACACTTTTTAGAATGAATTTTTAAAACATACCCTTTGGACTATATGCTGTTATTTATTTCACATTATGGTATTTGCAAGATTGCAATGTATATAAGGGAAAGGTTCTCCAAATGACTGTCAGCAATTATAGAACACAGGTATTTATAAAAAGGAGAACCTTCCTCCTGGAAATTGCCTGAAAAGCAAGAAATACACTGGGATCACGAATTCAACTTGTGTAATTACCTGGGAGAAAGGAAGAAGAGATTTGTTTCTTGTCAGATCGGTTCTAATCTCATTTTCTCACAGCCTAAAATGACAGCTTTGTACTGATAGCTATAAGTGAACCTGTGGACTCTTTCCCCTCTGATAGGAGATGTTAAAATAGGTGGAATCAGAGCACCATGAAAATACAACCCTTTAATCTTGGTGGGAAGACCTAGGTTTCAGCATGTCTAAAGCTTTAAGCATTAGAGGTTACAATAGAAGGGCAAAGTGAGGGAGAGGGACAGAGCAAGAGAGCAAGGGTGAGAGAGATGCTGTATATATAATTTCCAGAAGAACAATCCATTGGGACTAACTTTTGCAACACTGTTATTTGCAGTTGAATATGCAGCACAATTGATGCAATTTTGCTAGTTGCTTATCTAGATTGTGCAAACGTATCAAGTCAGCGGAGTTATAAACATGATCGATGAACCCATAAATAATTGTGTGTACAAACCACTGCCCTGAATTTCATGATCAGAAGGGAATTTAAAAATTTTTAGTTCTGACTGACCAGGTCTCATGTTGAGTATTAATAATTCTCTGCATGATATAAAGACGTGATATTATTGAACATTGCAGAACATTTTTGTAAAGGCAGCTTTCACTAAAGTTTTACATATTGGCATTAGGTTAATACAGTGATGAGCAGAGTAAGATCACATAAAACAGAATGCAATGTGGCTCATTATTATTCACTTTGGTTTATATCTACCTGCAAAACATTGTACTAGTTTCTATAAAGGAAACAATGACTAACAAAAGGACACATTTATTCTTAAACATTAACAGCCTCTGAGGTACTACTGAAATTTGTACTGGAAAAAGGCCACTAAATCTTGACTGAAAAAACATCACTGTTTACCAGCTAGCAAAGTCTTACTGTAAAATCTGGAGACAAATATTCACTGCAGCACAGCAATACTGAATTTTCTTCAGTAACATAACGGCAATTGTCTCATGCTTTTCTTATCTTTCCTAGACAACACCACCACCAGAATATGCACAGCTATAAGCGTAACTAAAATTTTAAAATGTCAAATTGATAGGGGACTTCTCATTATTCTCCCTACTCCTGCAATAGAGAGTTCCTGCAGCAGGAGAAATTATTTAATTCATTAAAACCGATGATTTTGAAATTTACTGCAAGTGGCAAAAGTCCACAATTGCATTGATAAAGTCATTATGTCTGTAGTCCTCTAGCAGAAGGAAACGAGGGTTAGGCCAGTAAATTTTTTAGAGCCATATGACATGTCCACAGTGGTCACATGCCTCTGAAAATCAAGTTTCACTGGTTATAGCAGTGGTGGCACGCGTGAAAAATGTCATGGAAAACATGTCAGTCGCAATGGGCATAGCAATTGCTATGGGACAGATATAAGGACCACAACTGCAGTATACAATAGATGCCTCAATAAATTACTTCACAGATGACTCCAAAACTCCAAACTGTGTGGCAAATAGCTAGAGCAGTGCTGTAAACCTGACCTTAGGCAATTGCATGCCCAAGCATTTCCAGTTAAATCAAGAAAAAAATATTTACTTTGTGTGAGAGATTTGAAGAGCAGGGTCCTCTATTGATTCTGAGGCAGCCAGGGCACAAACAGCAGTGTCAGCTCCCAGACTGCAATCCTTTCCCCTTATTGCTAAAGAAGGAAGGCTGGCCTACAGTCATGGCTCTAACAAGGAGCTCAACAGAGAAGTTTTCTGTTTTATGCTGTGGATATTCAGCTGCTTTAAATTGGTTGAGCCCTGAGTTATGCAAGTGCTACACATTTAACATCAAGAAGCTTTCTGAATCTGCTTGTGCATCAGAATTCTTTGATCAAATGCTGTTCTTAATTCTTCCTCCTATCTTATGTTTACATTCCCTCTATTTATGTCAGGAAAAGTAGTGTACAGTTTGTTTCTGATAATGTGCTTTTTACGAGAACTTGTACGGTGTGACTGAGGGTCACGTCTGCTTTGTAAGAACAGAGGAAGAAGAGCATGTGGAGGTGAAAGAGCAGTTTGTCTTCCTTACCTAACAAATCTTTTCACTTCCGACAGGGACTGGAAAAATAAAGCTCTATTAATAGTGGTGGGTTTACCTGAGTCCACCTTTCATTTCATATAGATCACCAAAGACTATGCCTGGACTTCAACTAGTAAGAAAAAGACTTTGTATTCAGCAAGAGAAACCCTGTGTCATTCGCTCCCCTTGTAAGCTTATAAAATGTTGCACATTTTTTGTTATTTGTTTTAGACTGTTAGGAAAGACAAATCAGAAACCATAATATTGTTTCTGTTGTCAGGAGTGACATTTTGACTAATTTCTTACCCTGGTAAGGGTATTTTAATTTCCACTTGTACTTCATTTGTCTGAATTGTCTAATACAATATTTGCTAATCTGACAAAAGTTGAGTTTTCTCCAATTTCATAAAATCAATTTTAAAAAACATGTTTGGCTGAATTTTAGTGCTTATGAAAAGGGAAGGCAGATACCATTGAGCGAATCATCACACACAAGTTCCCCAGCACAGTTCTGCCAAAGCAGTTCAGTCCCACACCTGTCCTGGAACTATTCACAGAGCTAATCTATGCAGTAGTTATTCCCATGTGGGCAACTATCCATGAGAGGCTTGACTGAGACCAGCCAAATTCATCTGCCTTGTGTTTTATTACTCACAGGAAGCTTGATCTGAAAGAATGAAGGGCTAACATGTTAACTCATACAGTGCCATTTTCCCACTGAGCTTTTCCTTCTCTTTTACAGTTGTAGTAACTGAATTCTAGTCAGATTCTTTACTGGACTTTCTGCAAGATTCGAAGTAAGCAAATAACTAGAATTACATGTTATTCCAAATATTATTGCTGCCACAACACTCATGGAGAGGTTGACACTGTAAAAAAAAATCGCACACTCTCACTAACAAAGCAAGGACATATATCTTTAGTATAGCCTTCACCATGAATTATCTCCTTCCTTCGTATTAAGGGCTCAGACTTGGTGCTGACACTGATTGTGGGCATTTGGTGTGCCTGGGGGAAGAGAAATGCCAACCCTGCCATATGTAAGTGTGCAGGGAGTTTCTGCAGCCATTGCTGGTTTAGTCCTGTTCCCTGACTGCAAAATCCAGTGCTGAATTCCGCCCTGCCTTCAGTTGCAAGAGGCAAAAGCATACTGCAGACCACAGTACAGAGTTTGATCAGTGTTTGACCTAGTCAGTGATTTAATCAACAGGACAGCATGAATGCACTGATGACGCAGAAAAAATATCACGATTCTGAATGTTACAGTGTACAATGAACATTTCCTTCATCAGGTTTCTTATAAGCAACAGTAATAAAGACTCACTTTGGTGTCATTTGCTTCCATGGCACTGTCCCCATTGCTCCCCTAATTCATTCCTTTTGTCCCATAAGGGATCTCTAATCTCTTTCAGATGAGAGGTCTAACAAAAAAAGCCACCAGAGTCTATATTATATATTTTAAATAACAAATAATATTAATTATTGCCCTTTGATTTATCCATGTAAAGCAGACTTTCTGTGTATAAACCAATTCCTCAGAGTTTCTCACTAGATTCTCACTAATTGCTTTATCCATCTCATCTTTTCTCTGCTTTTTCTTATGGTTAGAATGCATAGTTTCTAAAGACACAAAAATAAGAACAGAGAATGACATTAATAGGGAATAGACTAAAGAGTACCAGACTCACAAAACTAGCAAGGGTTCTGTTCTAGAGGTAACACACTCTGAGACAACATTAACTGTGTGATAATTCAAATGTGTTATGCCCACCACAGAAACAATTAGGGGAATGCAACAGATCCTTTTGTCCTGTTTTAACTTCTCCTGGAAGGTGTACTGTCCTACCTCTCCCTCTCATGGCAGTCATTTTCTTCTCAGACAAATAACAGCTTAGGTGGTTAAAACTGTGATCACTAGGAAACTCTGATTTTCTGTTGCACATAAACTTGTTTATCTCTGGACTTCATTCGGCCTGGACAATTTTGATTACTCATTTCCATCCTGTTTTTCAGTTATTCTCTAGTCACTTTCCCTTTCCTGCTTTTATCTTCCCTTGGCACAATACTGCAATACTTGACTTTCAAAAATGATATGAGAATTATTTAAATGAAAATAACAGCTTCTGTGAGTATTATTATTTCAGTTTTGATAGTATCTTTAGGATACTTGTCCTCAAGGCACCTGACATGACAGACATAAGAGGATGAACTCCAGCTTTAAAGAAAGATCCCTCTTAGCTGAAGAGCTAACTACAAATTCTGATTCAGCCTATGCTGCCACATGTATTTAAAAAATAGAGACAGTGAGAAAGAGAAATAGAAGAGTGGTAAGCTGCTACCAGAATACAAACACATGTCAATAAAAGTACTCCAGACATCGGGAAGACGAATTTCAAGCAAGGCTCCAGGTCTCTTTTTATTTCCTATTGTATTAAGGAGGAGATAACCTTTTAGCATCACACTGAAAGAGTTAAAAAGAATGCCTTTTGACAAGCACTGGCTATCAATCAACACAAGACAATATACAGGGCTATATTTAAACACCCCTTCCCAAGATTGCCAAATATTTCTTCACAAGACTTAAGCAGCCTGTGAACTGAAACTGATGTTATCTGAAATTTAAAGGTGCTTATTCTCCTAGCACTCAAAAAGGATCATCTTTCTGCAGCTGGTTGGCTGTACTAGAGGATGCCTTCTCTGGGTCAGCACACGCATAACCAGACAAGCATTTGGCAGCTTGTAAAATATGATTGCATATGAGATATTGATGGCCTAAGGGAAGTTCTGAATATCAGAGGTTCATAATTAGAATACCTATGCATTCGATTCAATAGAGTTTCCATCAATGTCACAGAGATGAGTGGTTATGAATTTCAGAGTCATCTCTGCTCATACGGACTGATTTATGTACTTTCAACTTTGGACAAATGAAGGGTGAAGAGTTAAAACTCTTCTACCTAGAGACCTCTTTATCCTTTGAAGGGCTCTGAAATTTATAATTGCCTCTCCTGGTGCTTAGGATCAAGCTCCACAGTTGGTAACTCATGACCTATTTATGATCATGTCATCCATCCGCTTTCAGTCATTCCGTCCTCTTATCTGTAAATTCACAGTCACACCATGTAGGATGTGTGGATCTGCTGATAAGACATTTTTGCAGGAAGGAGAATCTGGGCAGATCAACAGTTCTGCTGCCAGAGCTGCTGGCAGCAACTCTAACATCTCATTTATTCCAGATTTATAAAGATCCACTGTGCTGATCTGAGAATAGAACTGAGTGTTTGACTTCTCTGATAATGGACAAACTTGTATTTGGTACTAAATATAAAGTTAAATAGATACTGATAAGATTATCCAGTGTGGAACAGAAAACAACCATCTTGTTAGCACTGAGTTTTCCACAGCTCCTGAACTGTGGGCTTGGGTTTCCTTTGGTTTTGCTTTTGGGTTTGTTTTAGTGGATTTTGGTTCTTTTTTCATCTTTATTTAATTTTCAATGACTGCATTTTACTGGAATTATACATAACTAAAAACTAAGCTTCTAGTGTATCACACAAGACAGAATTGTATCCAGAATTTAAAATTAAATCAAATTTCATCAATCCTTCTTAAGAATGTATTGAATGGAGTACTGCTTGTGAAAACTGTTCTCTGTTAACTGTTGGGGGGAAAGCACTACTGTAGAAAACCAAACAAACTAGAAAAACTCATGCACAATTTCCACTTCAAAGTTCTGCAGTATCATTGTTTGCCCCACTACCTAGTTAAATCATAAAAAAGGAAGATGCTAACTAAGTTTCAGAAAGAAATAGATTTTGTTAAATGATCTTTTGCTGCTTAATTCTCTTGGAAATCTCTTTTTTTGGGTTTTTTTTTCCCCACATTTTATTTGTATGTGTGTCCCCACATGTATGTATGTGCATTTTTATAATTTTAAATACATAATATCACATGAATACAAAAGAGATTTTTAAAAAGATATTTTTATAGGACTCAACATGGATAAAGGAACTAGAGTAACCTTAGTGTCAGATGCTCTGCCACAGATGCTTAGGTATCTCTGGGTAACTATAAGGGACTTGGCTCTCTGTGTGGCATTCAAAGTGCATATTCTTAAAAGAATGACAGGTGTCCATTATGCTTATTTCTCTCCTAAGTGTTTTCAAAGCTATAGTGGTAGACACTTCTCACTGTGAGTAAAGACTGTAATCCTGCTGCACAACTGCTAAACAATAAGGCTTTGAAATTAGTTTTGTTGAACAGTGAAAGTAATTTCTCAAATAGAAAAAGCCAAAACAACCTTCTAATGGCAAAATGCATTTTACAATTTACTGTTGAACTGTTCAAGAAGCAGCTCTTCACTGAGCAGCATGGCACAGGGCCAGAACGAGCTATTTCAAAAATCACTGTTCGGTATATACCAATTTGATACACAGGATTTAGCAATACAGATGAGAATGACTCTGTATATGATCATCTTCTGTTAAATTTTAGCAGTCTTTAACTGCATACTCATCTTCAACATGAGGAAATTTTTTCTTAGGCAACTAAATTTGTTTTAAAGTAGGGGAAATTTATCAGGCTGTATAATAGCACTTTTTATTTGCTTAGTTTACTTGTTTTGTTTTGGAAATTAATTTTCAGTGGGCAGTTCAAAGCTTAAAATGGTGAAATATTGAAAAGGTTTAAACCAAGAAAGAAAATGTAATGAGCATACTAGAGACAGAAGTGTGAGCTGTTGGTTAGACTTGCTTGTCTTTCCTGCCTCCACTTTCACTTCTTCAATGAATAATGTGGGGGCTTGAAGTAATGGATCTGTACAACATGATGAAATATGCATATAGAACAGTAATATAGTTAATTGGAGTCCTACAACCACCCAATCCAAGATAAAACCAATTCAGGTATAAAAGTGTTTTGGTTTGGGATTTTTTACACAACAAATGATGAAACTTTACAGCAAGTTATGAACTGATATGGCTCAAGAAATAATGTGTAGTCTTGGAGCATTTGTGACTAACTCCAAAGCTAAGTGGTTAAAGATAAGAATAAGGTTAAACCTGGATGAGCCAATGTGATGGCCTGTGAAACCAGACAAACAAGACTGTTAAACAGGGTACTTTTAGCTGGATGCAAATCTCTCAATGACACAAGAAGCACCACCTAGGAAAAACTTCCTAGATCACAAATGAAATTATAAGGTACTGCTAACAAATACTCCTTCATTTAGAGACACCTGGTTTTCATTAGAGACATAGTTTCAGTTAGCATTTAAGGCATGAAAAAGAGGCTCACTAAAACCCCCTCACTTAACAAAATCATAATTCATTAAATGATATGCACACACCTCACCTACAGATAGTTTTACAGAAATATACCTAAGTATGCTGTGGCTGTGACAAACACATATACTGCTACAATCCTAATAAAGACAAAATTCTAGTAACTGTAATTACTTTTACCTACATACCTATACATACAAGAAACTATTAATGAAAGCATATATACATTAGTATAACCAGAGACACGCTGTTGGGGTTGTATCGTCTTCAATTACAGCTAAATGACATCACTTTGGGGTATTTAAATCATTACTCACATGAGTAATACCTAATCATGAGAAGAGTGGCTGTGAAATTAACTTGCCAGTGAAGGAGAGAAGGATTGAGTCTGGAATCAAGTACATTAATTTAAAATGCAGTTCTTCAGCTGTGAAGCTGTACTGCATAAGCACAGGTAAGTTTGCTACAGACTCTTACCACTGACCTCGGGGGCAACACCTCTTTGGAGCACCTCAGCTTTTTTACCCGGTATGGAAACTTCCAAAACACTGGCAGAAAAGTGTAAGTTTTTCTTACTGTTTAATTTGATTTGCAGTTCACCAACAGAATTAATTTTGAATTAATATTAATTATATATGCTTTGAAAGGTCTGACGGAGACCTCAATGATAAGACAAAGTCACAGTCACTTATATATGTAACACATACGAAAACTTTATATATATGCATCCATATATATATATACAACTTACATTTCTTTTCCAGAACTGCATATTAATTCTCTTGTTCTGTCAGTATTATATTGATATAAAATTTTTTTTTGCATTAGTTTCCAATGACATTGTAAATGTCGTCTTTTTCTCTGTAGGAAAAATATAGAGGAAATCATAAGAGAAATAAATATTTGTACTCTGAACCTTCAAGTCTGCAGTTGATGATTCTGTGACTGCAGTTTGAGCATGTTTTGATCCTCTGCAACCTGTGTGAAGATTGAAGACTGTGCATGAGCATCACCAAAGCCCCCCAGCAGTCCTAGGCTGTATGTGTCCCTTCCCCACACATACAACCCTTTTAAAAATGATGTCTCTTGGCTGACTCTTACAGAACAGCTTGGGCAGGTATGAGCTGCTAGTGCAGCTATGTGGTGTAGGACTGCAAGTACTGTCAGAAAAAACTCTGCTCTTTAGTTTAATTTGACCTGTTGGTTTTGTGAAGGAATGACAAAAGCTGCCAGTGGGGACTGGCAGTAACACTGCAGCACACTGATTTCTGTTCTCAGGAGGTGCTGATGAGGCTTTTCATTCAGAGCTCTCACCTTCCCTGCTCTCAAGAGGTCATGCAGCACGTTCATATAGTTTACAGTATTTGCTACAAGAGAAGTGTAGCATCAGCCCGCCCAGGCATTTCTGAACAGAGATGTACATGACAATGAATGTCTAATAAGTCAAATATGGAATTTCAAAATCTTTTGCTTGTAATGCTCCCACAAAATCTCAGACATTAAAAAATCTTTACAATTTTGTCTAAAGGAATGAGCTTGAATCTACATTATATTTTTAAGATAATTAGATTACCAATGACAACTTGGACACAATAAAGAACTTTGGCCAAAGAGCAGAACTTCTGTCACTTCATCCAAACATTTTCACTGTGATATATTCAAAAATAAATGATGATGAAAGGAAGTAAATACTGAATTCTGTGGCTCAAGGTATGTCTCTGCCTGGGCCAGGATTTGCAAAAACACACTGCAGACCATCACAGTAGCCTACAGATTATTGCTTAAACTACCTTTCAAAATTTTTCTTTCTCTTCAAAATGTTTTGAGTGCAGTCTTTAATCCACAATTGTTGCACAAAATTACAATAATAATTTGTATTGTGAATAGTTAGCTGGTATTTAAGAGTTACGAAAGTTACTTGTTGACTTGAAGGTCAGGCCAGAATATTATCTGTAACATCTAACACTCTCCTTAGTAAGGGGCAGAGCCTACAAAATACTGACCAGGGCTTGTTGGAAGCAAGTCACCTCACACCTGGGGCCAAAGTAAAGCCATCACTTTGCAGGACCAAATCTGGCAATGATCTGATGCTGTATATCAAAAGAGGGGTTTTTTTTCTGAAAGGATTTAAGCATTTTCAAAGACAATACCTTTGAATGATAAACAATTTTCTGTGTCATATACCTTTGTAAATGCAACCTTGTATTAAATGAGGCTAGAAAAGGTTTATTAAAAAAACTCCAAACTATATAAAGCAGTCATAGCTTGAAGTAAAATATACAGGAGACTGTTTCTAGGTAGAGTTGAAACACAAGATTTCTTTTAAAAAGGGAAACTTTACAGACCTTGTTCTGCATCATTAAGTTTTCAGGAATGCTGAATAAAGCATGATGGATTTGTTTTAAGTTGCTGCTAGTATTTAATTTTGATACAGTTCAAGGGGCTATGTCAGAAGAAGGAATCAAAGACAGAAAAAACCCAACCTGTTAACTGGGGAAAGCATCAATTAAAAAAA
>VYXC01008839.1:0-13544 GCA_013397175.1 Platysteira castanea
TTCATAAGAAGAACTATGGCATTTCATAGTAACGCAAGGGCTTTAGTGAAATAAGCTTTAGTGTTTTGTCTTCCAGGTGCCAGGGCTGTTCCCTCTCACTGCTGTTGTCACTCTCTGTGGCCTGTGCCACGTGTTCCCCTGCTGGTTCTGCTGGAACGATGAAGAAGGACATTGGAGACAGGAACTGCAGAGCCTGTTAGAGGAAGGAGCCAGGANCGGCACAAGTGTCTCCAGGAATTAACTCTGCGCTCGGAGGAGGTGGCAGCGCCTGTGGCCAAAAGGGCCAGAGCAGCTGCTGATGTGGCAACAGCAGAATGCTGGACCTGCCCAGCCTGGGCTTGCTGGGGAAAGCCCCCACTCTTCTCCCACCTCAGCCCTCCTGGCCTCCAAAGCAGGGCTGGCTCTTAGAGTATGGTCAGAAGAGTAAGTTGGATTTATCCTCCTCCTCCAGCTCCTGCCAACAAGCCACCAGCTACCATCAGACAGCAGCTGTCCCCTCATTACCCCTCTTCCTATTGCTTGGCCCTCATTTTGTTGTTCTTTTACTTCTGGAAACCTGGCTGAGGGGGAAATAACTCATAGAAACCATGAGCAGAGAACTGGGGGCTGGCCAATGATGATGTGAAGGTTGAGCTCTCAGGCACAGACCAAGAGTGCACCAGAGAGACAAGCAGAGCAGAGATCCCCAGCAGCTCTCCCAGGGGTCCAGGACGCTCCTTGGAGGGACTTCCCAGGCTGTCCCTTGGACAGGCAGCTCCCTGGTGTGCCTGCTTGTCCCAGAAAGAGGAGTGGCAAGGAGCACTGAGCAAGCAGGAGATTCCAGTGCCATGTCGTGATTCTGCCCAGCACCGCATCCTGTTCTCACCAAGTGATCCTGTTCCTGCCTTGCCCTGCAGCCCGTGAGGAGTTGCAGCTGCAGCCCTGCAGCCGAGCTGCCAGTGGCTCTGTGAGGATGGGTAACGGTGGGTGGCTGACAGCACAATCCCCTGGGTGCTGAAGGGGAGAGAGAGAAAGAGGGAAAATTGTCCCTCTCCTTTCTTACACTGGAAAAATAGTTCAAAATACCCTTGGGATAGCACCTAAACACTTTTTTTCTTTTGTAATTTCCTTGACCAGAGCAGAGCTTCCTGGGCATGGGGAGCAACAGAAGCTTCAGTTCTGCCCTGCTCTGCTCATTTGAGCACACAGACTCAGACACCAGTTCCCCAGTGGAAGCAGCCCAGCAAGGCACTGGGGTTTCTCTGAGAGCAGCTGTGGCTGTTGGTCAGGGGCCCTTGCTGGGCCTTTGTTCTTTGCCACACCTGCAGTAACTGCTGGGACAGGACCTTCAGCCAGGCTGGGTGAAGACCCTGCAGAAACCTTCTGCCCCTTCCCGCCTGCTGTCAGACCTTGCTCAGCCTCCAAATGCCCGTCTGGAGAGGCCCAGGGCACTGCCAGGGGGTGCACTGGACCTGCCTGAGCTGCACAGGGGTCTGGGTTCAGGGGCTCTGGCCCCGTGCAGGGAACTTTGTCATGTCCTGTGCCTCTGACTGAATGGCAGTGGAACTCCTGGCTGCAGCACAGGCAGCCCTGGGAATCCCACCCGGAGAGATCCAGTGCTGTGCACGGAGGTTTCTGGTGGCACTGGGGTGTTGTGTGGGTGTCCAGGAGATCACATGCCCAGGTGTGATCAGAGGGACACAAGGCTTGCAGGAGACACACACTTTTCTGCAGCAGCTGAAGATGGGGCTTGAAGCAGGAAAAGCTCTAAAACAAGGAGGAGGAAGGGAAATATCTTGGCTGAGCTAAACAGCACAGGATTGTTCAGCTTTGTATTAGCAATGCAAAGAAAATGGATGCCCATTTGTCCTGGTTTAAAAGACAAATATCTGCCAAGGAAGGCAGGAAGCTTCCTGGAATAGAAAGTCCTCTCCCTCCAAATCATTATAACTTCGAAATTATGGGGCTTTCAGGCAAAACTGTAGGAAAAAGGAGTAAGAGTTCTTTCCTAAAAATATATAGAAAACAAAACAGAACAGACAACAGCACTGTAACAGAAGCTTCTAACCTGCTGAGTACTGTTTTTCCCTCTTGGTGTAATTATGACCACAGCTGGCAGGCGGTGCTGGTGGCTCTGGCAAGGCAGAGGTGCTGCAGTGGCTCACTCACAGCTGGCAGGGGCCAAGCAAGCTTGGAACTTCCCCGATGGTCCAGGCTGTGGCTGCCAGGAGCGGGAGAAGAGGAGGCTGCTCCCCCTGAGAACTCCCGTGGGCAGCGGACGGTCTCGGTACTGGCGGTGTCCAAGGCCTGGGTCAGTGGTGGGGGCGGCCGGGAGCCTCTCTTGCAAGCAGCGGGCGCAGGCAGGGCGCAGGGAGAGCTCCCCTCGCTGAGCTGGGGTGCACAAAGTCCAGGCTGAGACCGCAGATTCCCGGCAGCACCACGGGACAGCTCCAGGTTCCGGAGCAGAAGAGGACCCCAAGCCAAAGCTGCTGCAACACTCCATTCCCTTCCCTTCCAAGCGATTCGGCTGGGATGCGGGGCTGTCAGCCACTCCTTCGGTGTGGACTGATGGCTGGCTATCCATCTGCAAGGGGAGCCACCCCCTCCCCCTCCCAGCATCGTCACGATGTTAGTGGGAAAAATTGACTGAGAAGCCAAGGGACCATTGCAACACTGGCAGGTCCCACGGAACCTCTGGTCCATGGTGATACTGGGTAACCAGGGAGACCATTGTGACACAGTAATGCCCATGGAACCCAGGGTCCATTGTGGAACTTCCGGGCCTTGTGGAATCAAGCAGTCAATTCTGACACTGTGGAAAATCCTGGAACCAAGTGGTCATTTTGACACTGCGAAACCAACGAGAACATTGTGACCCAGAAGGGCCTAACGGAACCAAAGGTCCAGTTGGGCCTCATGTTTCTGAGGGGCCACTGTGACACTGTGGGGTATCATGTAACCAGTGTTCCATGGTGAAACTGGGCAACCAAGGAGACCACTGTGACACTGTGGGGCCGCATGGAGCCAAGGGGCCATTGTGACACTGTGACACCTCATGGAACCAAGGGGCCATTGTGAAACTCTGGAGCCCCATGGAATGAATGGATCATTGTGACACTGCAAAACCTTGTGGAACCAAGGGTCCATTGTGACACTATGGAGCCTCATGGAACCAAGGGGCCATTGCAAAACTCTGGAACCTCATGAAACGAAGGGACCATTGTGATCATCCAGATCCTTAGGGAACTATGGGGCCATTGTGACACTGTAGAACCTCATGGAACGAAGGGACTGTTGTGACACTGCTGAATCACATGGAACCAAGGGGCCATTGTGACACAGCAGAACCGAGGAGATCATTGTGACACAATAAGGCCCCATGGAAGCAAGGGGTCATTGTGACACTGAGGATCCCCCATCAATTTTGGCACTTGTCTTGGTTTAAAAGACAGATGTCTGCCAAGGAAGGTGGGAACAGTCCTGGAATGGAAAGATGACCTGCTCCCTCCAAATTATTATGACTTCAAAATTATGGGGCTTCCAGGCAAAAGTATAGGAAAAGGAAGAACAGTTCTTTACCAGCAAATGTATCTACAGATAACAGAACAAACAACAACAAAAAATCTCTAACAGGTTTTCCCACTCGTTAAGCACCATTTTCCCGTTTGGTGTAATTATGGCCACGTCCGGCAGGGGGCGCTGGTGGCCCTGGTGAGCCAACCCATTGTGACACTCCTTGCAGCCGGCAGAGGGAGCCGGGGGCCTCCGGAGAGGCAGGGTGGGGGCCATGATTCCCCCCTGGCTTCAGGGGCTCCAACTCCAGCTCGGCACCCTCCTCAGGTGGGGCAGGAGGTTTGGGCAAAGGGGAAAGGGTAAATTGCTCCTTTTGTAAACTCACGGGCAACAATCAGTCTCAGCAGCACCACCAGCACTGGGCAGAAAACAGTGAAGGCAGGCAGATCTGATCCTAGTGCCAGGTTACAACGTAGCAATGCCCCTGTCCAGTTACAAACACACCACCACCCACACGGCCACGCTCCTGCATCCCCAAACCGGAAGGGAAGAGGTTACCCGGCCTACTCCCCAACCCCCGCAGGGTCCTGGATGAGCTTACATCTCTCACGATATCCCCCGAACCTCAAAGAGGGGAGGAGGGGGCGGAACAGTGACAATTCCCAGTGCAAATGATTATGGGATATACCTTATGAGCCCTCACCAAGACAGCGCTGCAGGGCCCCATTGAACCAACGGCGTATTGAGACACTTTGGAACCTCATGGAAGCAAGAAGTCACTGGGACACTGTGGGGCCCCACGGAAGAAAGTGGACATGGTGACACTGCGAAACTTCATGAAATCAAGGGTCAGTTGTGATACTGTCAGACCTCATGGAACAAAGGGACCATTGTGACACTGCAGAACCTCAAGGAACCAAGGAGCCATTGTGACACCGAGGAACCTCATGGGACCAAGGGTCCATTGTGAAACTGTGGGACCCCACGGAACCAAGGGGCCACAGTGACTCCACAGAACCAATGAGACCATTGTGGTACTGTGGGGCCACATTGAACCAAGAGTCCTTTATGACACTCTGGGACCCCATGGGACCAAGGGGCCATTGTGACACTGCAGAACCCTTCCTCTGGTGCTCCCCCCACTTTGGCCCTGATGGACCCTCCTGTGCACCCAAAATTCCCCAGGGAGGGGCAGGGACAACCAATTCCCTCTGTCCTGGGTGTCCCCAATCCCTGCAGCCTGGGGGTGGCCAAAGCAGGCAGGGCCAAGGCGAGCAGGACTCTGAATATGCTGATCAATGCAGGTGATTAATCTAATTAAATGCATGCCTGCCTGAGGGGGTGGGGCTTGGGGTGACTGTGGGCGGGGTTATGCCAATGAGGCAGTGGTGTTCCCGGATGATTGGGTGGGANATGCAAATCGCAGGGAGCAAGCGGCCAATCAGGTGAGGCAGGAGTGGGCAGGGAGGGGGTGCTGGGCGGGGTCCAAGGGCAGGGCGGGTTCGGTGAGAGGAGGGGCGGGGTTATGTGTCAAAGAGAGGTGTGGCCATGCAAATTCCTTCCAGGCTGGGGGGAAGGGCATGCTGGGAAAGCTCAGCCGGGGGCATTGCAAAGCCTTGGGGGTCCTTGTGTGCGGAGCGTGGGCGGGAGCAGGGGGCAGCCTTTGGAGGAGGTGCGGGACAGGGTCGGGAAGGGCGCGAGGGCAGGGCAGAGGTGGGCATGAGGCGCAGGAGTNCACGGTGACTCCACAGAACCAATGAGACCATTGTGGTACTGTGGGGCCACATTGAACCAAGAGTCCTTTATGACACTCTGGGACCCCATGGGACCAAGGGGCCATTGTGACACTGCAGAACCCTTCCTCTGGTGCTCCCCCCACTTTGGCCCTGATGGACCCTCCTGTGCACCCAAAATTCCCCAGGGAGGGGCAGGGACAACCAATTCCCTCTGTCCTGGGTGTCCCCAATCCCTGCAGCCTGGGGGTGGCCAAAGCAGGCAGGGCCAAGGCGAGCAGGACTCTGAATATGCTGATCAATGCAGGTGATTAATCTAATTAAATGCATGCCTGCCTGAGGGGGTGGGGCTTGGGGTGACTGTGGGCGGGGTTATGCCAATGAGGCAGTGGTGTTCCCGGATGATTGGGTGGGACAGTACAGGGGTGGAGCAAATGCAAATCGCAGGGAGCAAGCGGCCAATCAGGTGAGGCAGGAGTGGGCAGGGAGGGGGTGCTGGGCGGGGTCCAAGGGCAGGGCGGGTTCGGTGAGAGGAGGGGCGGGGTTATGTGTCAAAGAGAGGTGTGGCCATGCAAATTCCTTCCAGGCTGGGGGGAAGGGCATGCTGGGAAAGCTCAGCCGGGGGCATTGCAANTCTGAGGTCCCTCCCACGGGAGACAGTTCTCCGTGAACTTCTCTGGCGTGGCTCCATCTGAAGAGCAGCAGCTCTCTGCAAACTGCTGCAACCTGAGTCCATCCCATGGGCAACAGAACCCCTCAAACTGCTGGCGTGGGTCACTCCTCCATGGGGTGCAGTCCTTCAAGGACAGGCTGCTCCAGCCGGGGAGCAGGGCCCCTCTCTCTGTGGGTCTCCCACAGCATCACAGCCTCTAAAGGCATCCACCTGCTCTGGCATGGGGCCCCTCCAAGGCCTGTGGGTGGATCTCTACATCCCCGTGTACCTCCATGAGCTGCAGGGGCACAGCTGCTTCACCATGGGCTTCATTGTGGGCTGCAGAGGAATTTTGGCTCCGGTGCCTGGAACACCTCCTCCCCCTCCTTCTTCACTGACCTTGGTATCTGCAGAGTTGTTCTTCTCACATGTTCTCACCCCACTCTTCTCTAGTCACAATTAAAACTGTGCCACAACTTTTGTTTTGAGTCCTTCCTAAACCTTTTATCACAGAGACGTTACCACCATTTCTAATTGAGCCAGCCTTGGCCAGCAGCACGTCCATCTTTGGAGCCATGAGGCCTTGGCTCTGCTGGACATGGTGGAAGCTTCCAGCAGCTTCTCACAGAAGCCACCTGTGTGGTCCCTCCACTACCAAAAAATCCGGCCATGCAAAACCAATACAGGCAGGAAATGTGAGGGGAAAAAAAGGAGGGAAATGTGAGGGGGAGAAGAGTGGGTAACAGGAGGGGAAAAGGGTGGGAAATGGAAGGGACAAAAGGGTGGGAAACATGAGGAAAGAAGAGAAAATGGTGGAAAAACTAACGTGAGCAGAGGGTCTTTTCTTGGGAATCCTGTTACATGCAGCAGCTCGAGCTGTTTCTGTGTTACTGCAGCATCAATAAATGGCTTTGTGGAACGAGACACCTGAGACTCTGCCATGGCAAACCTGGGGTTGAAGCAGTGAGGAAACCTGGTGTGACTGCGAGTGGGGGCTGTGGGGACTCAAGCGGGGATGAACTGGGGCACTGGAGCTGTCACTGGGAAGGGGCTCCAGTCCCAGCAGTTCAAATCTGTGGCCTTGGGAGTTCTCCCAGAGAGTCTCGGCAGTGTCACACTGGATCGGTTCCCTAACGCTGCCATGGCCACAGCGAGTCCTCGCACCATTGCTTTGGGTGGTTCCCTCTTTGCCCACTCCCCTCAGAGCTCGATCCTGCCCCAGTTATCAGTTCGTGTTCCGCCTCACCCACTGCCTTAGAAACCTTCCTGCCCAACTGTGTGTGCCTGGACCCTCCGCTCCCTGAGGTGCACGGACAGGGCCCTGCCCAGACACTGCCCAGCCCCACACAGGGGCCTGTGCAGGAGCCCCTGGGCTGGGGGGCTCAGGGCTGAGGAGGGATTCCCCTGGCCAAGGGCCCTGACAGCCCTGGGGGCTCAGTCCCTGCCCGCCCTCCTGCCCTGGCAGCCACCCTCACGCCTGGCACAGAGGGCTCCAGCCCTCTGGCCCTGCCCTCAGGAGCCCCCAGGATCACGGCGGTGCCCCCAGGCAGGCTCTGGCACCGCCCCAGGGGTGCGGCTGCACACACAGCAGCACTGGCACCAGTGCCACCAGCCCACAGGGCTCCCACAGAGGCCAGGACACAAGGGGACAGCGTGGAAGTGAGAAGAGCCCAGAGCTGACAGGAGCAGGTCCTGCTGCATTCCCTTGCCAGCAGTGCAGGGAAGCAGCAGCCCTGACTCCCAGGCAGCAGAGAGGCAGCCGAGGCCGTGAGGGGCAGCGCTGGGGCTACCAGGGCTCTCCTCAGTGGATGTCTGAGCTCTTGGCTGAGATTTAAAGGGCTGGCTCTTGGGAACTTGAGAGAGAAGTGACCTTCTTGAACACAAGTGACACAAACATACACACACAGATCCTGGTATGCAGAAAAGTTTCACCTTCTCTGTAACAGTGTAAGGTCTCTTCCCAGTTTCACAGAAATATTTCCTTCACAAAACTCCATTTTGAATTGTTTTTGACTCTTTCTATGCAAGTTAAAATTCCAATCAAATTCTAATCAAGGATATCAGAGGAATTTTTCAGTATCTTTCAGTATCTCCACGATCTTCCACTCTCTCCATCTCACCCAGAGTAAATGGGTTTATGAGGACAAGGAGCTGGGAGGACACAGAACCTGCAAACCTGAACTATCAAAGGGATGTTCCACCACATCTTTCCCGGGGTAATAAAGCCAAGCAGAGCAAGCTCAGAGGGAAAGGAGTAAGGGAGAACTCTCTGGGTTTGACATTTGCCTTCCTAAGTGTTACCTTTTCCCTCCTGATTCTCCCCTGCATCCTGCTGGGGGAGGGATGAAGGAGTGACTGTCGGGGGCTTTACCTGCTGGCTGGGGTCAGTCCAACACAACAAGTAAATACCTGTCCATTGATTCAGTTACGACGGGGACACTTAATTCTTCCACATGAGGTGGTGATAAATAACTTTTGTGAATGTTATAATATCGCTAAGAAAAAAATAGAAGAAACCCTTTTATTTCAGCAGCAATTCAAGACTTTAATGTACAGCCAGGTTTTAGATACTGAAATGACTCATACCCAGCAAAATAGTAGCAAAAAACCCCCACTTGTTAAAAAAGCCTTTTATGGAGGGGATGAGCAGACAGTGTTCAGCTGAAACACACCTGAAGGGACAGTCCCAGAGCCTTGGTATCAGTGGCACAAAGTCTGCTGAGAGACCAGGAACCAGGAGTGAGGCCCAGGGGTCAATCCTGCCCCAGTCCTGGTCAACTTCTTCCTGCTTGACCCCAGTGATGGGCAGAGAGCACCCTCAGGAACTCTGCTTGTGTCACCCAACTGCGAGTGGGGGCTGATCCACCCTGGCCATGGATGGTCCTGCTGCCCTCCAGAGGGACCTGGCCCGTGGGAAGAGATGTGATGGGATGGAGCTGTGGGATGTGCCTGCAGAAGCACATGGCAGCACAGGCCCTGGGGGGAGGGCAGAGCCCTGCGGAGAGGAGCCTGCTGGAAGCTGACAGACGGGTGAACAGTGTGTGATCACCCCATAGAAGGACGTTTAGACATGGCATTGCTGACGTGGCAACATGGGATGGGTCACAGAGTGAGAATTACCATGTAAGGAAATACTGTGTCTTGAAGAAGTATATAATACCAGCTCCTTCCTTTGAATAAATGCTTCAGATTCAGACCCAGCGAAGTCTGTGTTTCAATCACTGACACTGGACAGCCTGGAGAAATAGACTGACAGGAACCTCTTGGGGTTCAGTAAGGAGAACTGCAAAGTGCTGAGAGAGGGACAAGCCTGGGCAGCAGCACAGGCTGGGGGACACCCAGCAGAGCAGTTTGACAGTGGGAGACATCAGGGTCCTGGCAGACACCGAGTGAAACATGGGAGAGCAATTTGCCCTTGCCCCGAAGAGGGATCATGGTCTCTGTAGCTTTTATGTCTGCCTCGACAAAGCTACATGGGACACTGGGAGTGGACAAGGAAGAACTTGTGGATAACATATAGCAACTATACTTTTGCTTGTATAGCTGGTTGTTTTACTGTCTGAATGGTCATTGTTTGTTAGACAGCCTTGTCCTTGTTTCCTAAGCAGCCAATCTTAAATTAGGCCACAGCCATTGTGAAGAGGTATAAGAATAGCAGTGGAGAAAATAAAAAATCCTTTTCAACCTTTCTCGACTCTGGATTGCAGCTAGTGTAGCTTTTATGTCCACCTTGACAAAGCTACAGGTCTCTAGGCTGCATTGGGAGGAGCGGTGCCAGCAGGTCCGGGGAGGGCATCCTTCCACTCTGCTCAGCACTGGCGAGGCCACAGCCGCTGTTCTGGGCTCCCCAGTACAAAAGAGACATGGAACTACTGGAGAGAGTCCAGGAAAGGCCCTCAGGGACAATTAAGGGACTGGGGCATTTCTGCCAGGAGGAAAGGCTGAGAGACTGGGGACTGTTCAGCCTGGAGAGGAGAAGGCTTGGGGGAGATCTCAGCAGTGTGTCTCAACCTGTGAAGGAGGCTCTTCCCAGAGATGCCACTGACAGACCACAAGGCAATGGGAAAACCTGAAACACAGGAAGTTCTCTCTGAACATCAGGAAACACTTTATTACTTTGTGGGGGACCAAGCCCAGGTGTGAATTCCCCAGAGAGGCTGTGGAGCTTCTGTCCTTGGAGACATTCCAAAGCCATGTGGAGATATGTGGTGGGGTGACCTTGCCTGGTTGCAGGTGCTTACAAAGCTGCTCTATCACTGTCCCTCCTCCACAAAATGACAAATCATGGACTATCAGGTAAAATATAGCAATTTCTCAGGAAAACACACTTTGCAAGAAGTGTTTTTTTCATACTACCATGAAAGAATACTGCTTTTTCTTTAGCATGTAGAATTTCCCTCTAGAAATTTTTCATGTTGATGCACAATGTTATTTCAGAGTTAACCACTATAATAAATGTGTCCTGTACTTCATTAGCTTTGTTTCGGATATGCAAATTAGCCTGCAGCCTAACTACCGAGTGATTTAATCTGTGCATTACTGACTTTGGAAATGCAAAGTGACTTATTCATCATCATCATCACACTATAACCAGAGGCTCGGGGTCAGGCTCTGCAGTAGCAGGGCCTGTGGAGAAGAAGGGAATGAATTTCCTTTCCTGGCTGGGGCCATCAGCAGTGCTAAAAGTGTACAGAGCTGTTTCCTTAAGGGTATTATAAAAAGTCACCTGCTTGGCTGGGATGTCCAGGAAGATCCCAATGAATTGCAGCTTCCCACTCACCCTGAGGTGGGTCCAGCGATCCGTGTAGGCCCGACAGGCTCGTCCATCTGCCAGCCCAATGGCCCAGAAGCCATTCTCAGGGGACAGAGTCAATGGCCCTTTTCGAGTCACAGATTCCCAGGCAATATCCAAGGCCCAGATTCTTCTTAGCCCAAGATACACTTCCCAGTAGTGTCTCCTGTTATAAATAAAATTACTGGGTTTTGCATTAACAAAGAGAAATTAATTTGTTTGTGTTAATTTTGTTTGTGAAATCAAAGATAGAATCCCCTTCCAAGGTCCATCTCCCTTCCAAGTTTTACTCCCGCTCCAAGTTCTACTTCTGCCCCAAGTTTCACTCCTATTACAATGTTTAAATGTTCATATTAGAGTTCTATATTAGTGAAATGTTCCTGTTAAATTTAAAAGTTTAAAATGTGTTATAAAACTATATTTCTTCTAACAAATCTTTGAATCAAGTCAAATTTTAGTAAAAGAGAGACTCCAGAGGGGCTTCCCAGTGAGCTAAATTTAGAACAGTTGGGCTGTGAGCAAGCTCCATGACAACCATGAATTTCAATGAGGAACTTTGCTGCCCAAAGCCCAGATGACATCACCCAGAGGAGGGAGGACCCAGAAACTGAACCCTAGTAACCAGCGAGCCATTGGACAAAGGACTTAACCAAGCAAGTGTTCTGGAACATCATCCCTAGACCAGAGCCAATGAAATAGATTTTTATATGGACCCAACCAATCACCCCGGACCTCGAGGGAGGGACAATGGGTGGGACTAGGAGGGGCCATGGAGGTTTAAAACCCTGTGCACAGGCAGGAGAAAGTGTGTTCCTGCTCGGGAATAGCCTGGCAGCACCCAGCACTGTGGGTTTTTTACCTTGGGTTCCATTGCTGTATTAGCTTAAAGAGTCTCTTAGCACTGCTACACAGGGAAAATAAATTTAGGATACAGGAATTCGGCCTATTTGTTAAATAAACTAAACTTTAAAGATCTAAATTGAGTGTGGCCTCATTCCTGACATCTCCAATGTGTGTATCCTTCCTTTACCAACACAAACAGATGGGAATCAAATCTCTTCTCATTGCTGGACACANACTGCCACAAGGATAAGGGAATGGCTCTTGCCTCTGCTTTCCACGCCCATCAGGGGATGGGAGGAACCCCTGGCAGGACTCAAGCAAGGTGCAATGTCACGAACTGAGGGCCTCTAGCTCAGCTCTGGTTGAAAGGAGAAGGAGCTGCTCCTCCCGTGGACCAAGATGAGCTCCAGACACTTTTCCTGAGAGGCCCAAGAGGCCAAAGCAGGAGTGGGAGCCGGGGCTACAGTGGCCAGGGCAAGCCAGCTGTGCCTGCTCCCCACAGCTGAGAGGGCTCCTGACAAGCACAGGCAGGGCCTTGGGCAGCACATGGCCGTGAGAAAAGTCATCAAACCCCCCTCCTCTGAGCGTGTTCTTCTCCAAACAGCTCACTGAGAGGGTGGGATGTGTTTTCCAGAGCTGCACGCAGGCTCTGAGTACTGACCTTAATCATCTCCCCCACGCTTACCTTTGTAGGACTGTACTTTGGAAAGCTCTGTGGGAAAAGAGAAAAGCAGGGAATTAATGGATTTATCAAGGTTTGCTGGGCCCCTGTATGCTCAGACACGACCCAAGCTGTTGGCCAAAAGGACCATGTCCTCCTGCAGTAACACACTTGTCTAAGTGGGGAAACACCTCAAGCAGCCCTGGGCCATCCTCCAAAGGGAACAAAGCCTGAGCCCCTGGGGTGCTCGGTCGTTTAGCAGCAAGAACTCCAAGCAGCCCTGAAATCCAGGCAGGAATTCTTGAGGAGAAGACAGAAGGTGCCATGGTGGTGGCAGGAGAGAAGGGACAGGGAGATGAATTTCCCTGCAGGAGACCTCTCTGGTTTGCCATGGCGTGGGAGGGGCTGTAGCTGCTGGGCTCTTCACTGGTCCCATCTGCTGCAGGGATGCACCTTCCCCACCACAGCCCAGCTGCTGCCTGAGTATCTCCTGGTGCCAACTGACCCTTCCCCAGGGCAACACTTCCAGAGTGCCTTAAAATCTGCTCATTGTCCAGAGTAATTTCCAATTTCTAAATCTGGAAGGGGAGATCCAAGCCCAGTTGGCCAACTCTTGCTCTAGATGACACTGAGGCTGTCCTCATACTGTCTTACTACCCCACCACCTATACGCACTCTTCTCTTAGCCACTTCTAGTGTCAGTTTCATAATCTTGAAGAGAAAGCAGTAAATCAAGGCATGTGATATTTTTCTTTCCCAGCCATGGGACGTGTTATAAATGTATATTACAATATTGGCTTTGTGTAATTAAAGTGAATGCTGTATATATAATGTTAAAGTAGCTTTGCTATAAAGATGCAGAGTTTTTTGTAACAGTAACTAATGCCTTTATTTCTGTTATTAATGGTAGTAAAATAGCTGCTATAGTTATGCTTGTGGTAACTGAATTGTCTGCCTGGTTGGAGAACATCCAATGAACGTAAGATGAAGACCCCTGCTACTGACTTGCAGCTATCAGCAAAAACTGTCTGAAAAAAACTGAACATCATGGACCAAGGCGCAGCTGGAGGTGATAATAAAAACTGACCAAAACCACAGCCCAGAAATGCACATGCTCTAAAAAGGCGACCCCAAGGAGGAGCCATGCTAAATAGTTCCTAGAAAATGTAAACTAGTTTGGGGGAAAAGTTTGAATATGTATAATTGTTTACGAATGTGCATTAATAGTAAAAGTATGTAAAGGGTGTTGTCACGATCCGCTGTGAAAGCGGGGGTCGGGATGGTTCGTTAACCAATCTCAGAGTGCAAAAACACACAGTGGGGATCTCAGGTTTAATCAAAAACAATGCACTTTTATTGAGTGCCAACAAC
>VYXC01008841.1:0-14369 GCA_013397175.1 Platysteira castanea
TTGTGCTTTTACTGGCACATACGACCATGAGAGCAAAATGCCAAAAGGACCAAAGTTTGGTGAAATCACTCCCTGGTCATTGCTGGAGGTGTTGCCCAATTTCCTTTTGGTGCAGGGGTCCAAGCACCAGGGATGCAGAGGGGATCTCTGCACAGATGGAGGGTCAGGTTGGAGATCAGGAAAGGTTCTCCCCCCGGAGGGTGCTGGGCACTGCCCAGGCTCCCCAGGGAATGGGCACGGCCCCGAGGCTGCCAGAGCTCCAGGATTGTTTGGACAGCGCTGCCAGGGATGCCCAGGGTGGGATTGCTGGGGCTGTGCAGGGCCAGGACTTGGACTCCATGACCATTTTAGGCCCCTTCCCACTCAGGATATTCCATGATTCCATGAAATGCAGACACTGAGAACCATCTGAGATGCCCCCAGCTGGTTCTGCAGAAGGACACAAGCCTCCTGTAGGTCCTTGGTCACATCTCCCAGCCTGTGCAGATGTTCCCGAGATCCCAAGGTCTTCCAGACAGCACTGGATGACTCCGTGTGGCAATGGAATCCAGCCTTGGATCCTCACAGTGTCCACAGAGAGCTGAGAGGCTGCTGCTCACCCGGACAACCAAATCCAGATGTCTTCATCCAAAGGTTTAATCCATCAGAGCAGGGGACGAACAAATGAGGCCACCTGGAGACGTGGTGCAAACGTGGATCTGAGCTCACAGCCGGGATTTGAGCCCCAAAGACTCAGCTTCCAAGCAGCTACTCTGCCCTGGGAATGTTCCTCTGCTGTGCCAGAGGAAACTGAATCCATTTGTCTCCGGTGGAAGTGGCTCTTCCCAGAGTTTCTCGGGTGTCAACACCGAGGAATTAGTGCCTCACAGAGCCATAAATCAAATCAGGTTGTGCAGTGAAGGAGAGAGCAGATGGATGGAAAGGAGACCTTTCCCTCCTTCCTTTCCCTGCTCCGTTTCTCCTTTCCCACCTGCCAAACAGGGATTTCTCCCTGTGTTTTGTAGGGTTTGTGTTTCACCAGGTTTATTTTCACTTCCTTGGCTTTTTTAGTCCTCATTTGCTTCCTCAGCATCTTTGGAACCTTTGGGGAACTGGAGAACGCCAGCCCTGAGGTGGGAGGGATTCAGGACATCAGAACTAAGCATGGTTCTGGTCCAAATCCCAACAGAGGATCTGCAACTCCCCTGTGCCTCAGATTTCTCATCTTGAATTCATTGATAATTAGGAAAAAGAAATATGAAGGTGAGTTCAGACTCTCTTCTCTTGCAGAGAAGTGATGAATTTTGCTTCAGTGGTTGGATTGCAGTATTTTTAGATTAATCCTTCTTTAAGCCCAAACCCAAAATTAAAAACTGATTTTGAAAATAATGTAGAAATTTTGAAAATTACCCCCATTTTCTCAGGAAAGGTGTTTTAAGGTCCCTTCCAGACCCAACCATTCCAGGATTCCGCGGATCCTTTGGGATCTGGAGCTGTGGAGCAGTAGAGAGCTGTGGATTTGTGATCGGGAGGGAATGAGGGTGTGGGAGGTGTCACTTCCCAGCTGTGCCAGCAGGACCTTCCCGTGGATGGAACCCATCCTTCTCGGCCAAAACGCCTCAATAAACCAAACGTGCTGGGCCTCGTCCCGTTTTTCATGGCAGCAGGAAAAAGATGGGATTGAGGACAAACAAGTGGAGAAAAGAGCCACAGCTGGGCAAGACTTTGGCTTCTCCCATTTCCAAATTCTTTCAGTTCCACCACCTGTGGCAGCCCAGGTTCAGGGCTGACCTAGCGGGGCACTGAAAATCTGGGAAACGCTAAATCCCAGGAAAAGATGAGGACAGCACCCTGCTAGAACACATCTTTCTGACTGATGCCTTCTCCCAGCCACCTGAAAACAGAGACCAGACAGGAGTAAGGGAATAAAGGCAGGGATTTATTTGAAGGCCCTCAAGGCACACCCTGGGGAGCCAGAGGCTGCTTCCATAAAATGGACCCGAGATGGACCCCGAGTCACGAGTTCTTGACACTGTTATAGGTTTGGTCCATTTGCATATCAGCATAAATTCACCAATTAAAACTTTAGCTCTCTTCAATTTCTCCACCTCTTTCATGGTCCCAGTTTACACCTTTGGGCCTAGGCCAGCCCGAGTGTCCTTGAACAGCTCAGAGAGGCTTTGTTGTGTCTGTCTGGCCTGGGAGAGCAGCTCACGAGCTACAAGGAACTGCAGAGTTACACACTGGGCACTACAGGATTTGAAAAATATAGAAATTAAAACCTAAGGCATCATGAGCAACTCCTCCTCTCCTTGCTGGAATTCCTGCTTTCCCTCAGGAAAGCTCTCCTCAGGAGCACTTTGCCTCTCACGGCCCGGAGCAGATTTTGGGGATCCCCTGTGGATCCAGCAGTGAAGCAGAAGGAAGAAAAGAGCCTCGGACCACTCCATGAATTTTCCAGTTTTTGCTTTAAACCTTGGTAGAGGCTGTAATTAATTTCCTTGTTCTCCAACCTCGCTGACTGATTTAACGAGGACTGCTTATAATAATAAAAAATTTATGTCCTTAGACATTAAACACGAGTGTTGCTTTTGATACAGAGCTCGGGGCTTTCCCAGCTCTCCTTTCTTTTTTTCCCTTTTAATTTCCTCCTGGAATCCCTCACAGCCATCCCAATACCTGGGAGTGCACAACATTTTCCTCGGCCACCAGGGAGAAGATGCCAACCACGGTTAGCACCAGGGACCGCTGCATTTCTTCCCTCACCCAGACTTGTCTTCCTTGAAAAAGAGCAGCCCACAGCTTTTAGAGTGTGAATTACATAAAAATAATAATTAAAAAAAATGCCCAGAGTGTTGGAGACTCAAATTTCTCCTCTTTAATTCATTGATAATTTGGAAAAAGAAAGATGAAAGTGAGTTCAGACTCTCCTCTCTTGCAGAGAAGTGATGAATTTTGCTTCAGTGGTTGGATTGCAGTATTTTTAGATTAATCCTTCTTTAAGCCCAAACCCAAAATTAAAAACTGATTTTGAAAATAATGTAGAAATTTTGAAAATTACCCCCATTTTCTCAGGAAAGGTAACCTGGGTTTCCTTTTTCCCTTTTTCTCCACCAAATGCATGGGAACTGGAATTCCCAACCCCACACAGCTCGCAGCCCCCCAGCCCAACCTGCCTACATCATTTTTGGAGGGTGACGTCAAGGGAAATCTAGGTTGGATATTAGAAAAAAATTTTTTACAGAAAGGGTGATAAAGCACTGGAATGGTCTGCCTGGGGAGGTGGTGGAGTCACCATCCCTGGATGTGTTTAAAAAAAGACTGGATGTGGCACTCGATGCCATGATTTGTTGAGGCGTTAGGGCATGGGTGGGACTCGATGACCTTGAAGGTCTCTTCCAACCCAGATATTCTGTGAATTCTGTGAAAATCAGCACTCCCAGCTTAAAAAAGCAGACACAGAAGTGCTGGACGCCTCATTTTGGACAGAGAAATCCTGGAATCTCATCCCTGGACACGTTCCAGGGGAGCTGCCGGCTGCAGGCACCGGTGGATGGATCTCGGCGGAACTTCTCCCTCCCTGCTCCCTGCAGCAGAAAAGCTGCTCTGTACCGGGTCTGACCCAGCTGGAATGTGGAATTTAATGACTTTAAACCCAATTATCAGCTCTCGGTCATCAGGACCTTCCCTGTGTCCAAGAGGGAAGCCTTTCCCTGAATTTCAAAGCTGTTCCCTGTCTTACCCAGCTGCTCTGTTGAATGTAGGAGTCAAGACTTGGAGAAACCACGTCGAGATCTGACGTCCTCAGGAAACTTTTGGGAATATCCTTTGATTATCTGCTGCTGCACCTTGCTGCGTAATTCCAGGGCCTGTTCCAAAGACGTGCCTTGCTCTGGAAACAATTAACAACCAAAAAACCAGCCAGGGGTTCTTTGTACCTCACCGTGAAACTGAGAGAGAAAATGATTCCTTGTCTTTACCACAGAGCATCCAGTGAAACGAGACCACCACAATTTGTTTCTCTCAGCTCAGCGGGCACAGGTTTAAGCAGGGCTTAAAACCCATCCCATTTCAGAAGGAAATTCCTTGATTTAGCTAGGAAAGAACTGTATGGATAAAGACTTTCAATAATCTTTTATCAAGTGGGAGAACAGGAAAGTTTGGAGGCAGGGAAACCCTTCTGCAGGTTCAGGACTAGAAACTAAAAAGGGGAAAAAAAGTTTTTTGTGGGGAAAAAGTTGTTCTGAGCATGACTGAACGATGTTAATTGCCTGCAGAGGGGATATTTGAGGAGCAGGAAGATGTGCTAGAGAGGATGTGCTGGCAAGGAAGAGGGGATAAGGTCAGGAGTTCCTTAGGGAGAGGGGAGGGGATAATCATCCCTTGTGGAACAGGGGAAGGTTAGAGTCAGGATAATTGTGCTGTGCTGTAAAATCAGTGTTTATTATTTTTAGCAGGCAGCAGATCAATAATCTTACCAAACTAATCACTGAATATCCTGGCAGATATTTTTTAAGGGCTGGGATGGAGCTAGAGGGAATGTTTGATGGAATTTTTTCCCGTGATAAATAAAATGTTTCTGACTATCCCTACTTCCTGCAGCAGCAGGAAATTTTCCGTTGCCTCGCTGGCCTCGGTGAATCCCGGCTTTGCACGAGCTGGGGTCTCACTCCTGCCTCTTCCCTGGGAAAGCTGCTTGCTCCTCCTGCCACTGTCCCCAGGACGTGTCCAAGCCACTTCAGTCATCCCTGCTTGACTCACCCGCGGTGGAAAAACGAGGCACAGAATGATTAATGTCCCTGCTAGGAGCCCCAGGATGATGGATGGGAAGGGAAAAGCCCGGGTGGTGGAGGTGGAAGCGTGGCCTGGGGGGTGTCAGGGTTCTGCTGTGGCTTGAAGAGCCTGGGGCCTCTGCAGGGTCACCTCTGGTGGTGGCATCTGCACTGGGAACCCTGACAGTGGCGGGTCAGCCAAGCAGCAGGACAGTCCTGAGCCACCNAGACACTTGGACATCCTGAGGTGCAAAAAGGCTCTCACACCAAATCCCTAAACACCAGGAATGGATCCAATCAAACCCTGTGGTTGCATTTCTTAAGGGGTGGCACTGGGAGCACGAGAAACCCCAGAGATTTTAGATTTTAGGACGCAGTCATTGCCCTCGCATTTTATCAGAGCCAGGTTCTCTTTGTTGAACGTGGAGAAAGCCACAGGAATTGGTTCAGGTTTAACTGAGCTTTGCTGAGTTAACTTGGGCAGATGAAGCTCGTGTTTATCCAGGCTGAGGAATCAGATCTTCTGGTGTCACAGCACACGTGGGATGTCCCATGTTTTGGACATGGAGTCGGCCTGGTCGTCATGGAATCCTAGAAGGGTTTGGGTTGGAAAGGAACCTTAAAGATCATCTCGTTCCACCCCTGGACATGGGCAGGGACACCTCCCACCATCCCAGGGTGCTCCAAGCCCTGTCCAGCCTGGTCTTGGACCCTTCAGGGATCCAGGGGCAGCCACAGCTGCTCTGGGAATTCCATCCCAGCCCCTCCCCATCCTCCCAGGGAACAATTTCATCCAAATATCCAACCTGACCCTGTTACTTTAAAGCCATTCCCTGTGTCCTGTCCCTCCATCCCTTGGCCCCAGTCCCTCTCCAGCTCTCCTGGAGCCCCTTCAGGCCCTGCAAGGGGCTCTGAGCTCTCCCTGGAGCCTTCCCTTCTCCAGGGGAACATTCCCAGCTTTCCTAGAGCAGAGGGGCTCCAGCCCTGGGAGCAGCTCCGTGGCCTCCTCTGGATTTGCTCCAGCAGTTCCAGGTCCTTCTGATTTTGGTGGCTCCAGAGCTGGAGCAGCACAAGAATGGAGTGGAACGTGAGAATCTCCTCACTCACCCTGCTGGCCCCATTTCTTCTGATGCTTCCCTGGATGCAGTTGGTTTTCCAGACTGGAAGTGCACGCTCCCAGGTCATCCAGCCCATGGATACACTCCTGTTTATGTATAGACGCATGAAAATGCAATCCACAGCCCTCTCCTGTCACTGGTGCTGTGGTTTTGGGGGGCACAGGGGATGCAGTGGACCCACACATTTACCAAAGAAATTGATTTTCCTTTCTTGTCCACCTTGTGTCCATCTGCATCTGTGGAAAGGACGAATAAAAAGCTGCCCTGATGAGCAAAGAGGCTTTTCCAGCATCTTTTCGTGGCTGGTTGAACGGAAGGTAAAGCAATCTGCTGTCAGGCAGCAGGACTCTGTCCAGGCAGGCTGACCTTTTTCAGAGGAACATTTTACCCACTGGAAAACATCGCCAACTAATCCTATTAAACGAGTGTGCAGACAACAATTTTCCTTGAATTTCTTCATTTTCCTGCCTTTAAACCTGTCTCTAAACTGAGCTGTTATCTTTTTGAAACCAGACGTGCGCCTGCTGTCTTTTCCTTCCACAGCCCGGAGGAATAAAATAATAACAATAATAATCATAATCATACTCATAATAATAAAAACCTCATCAAATCATCTGTTTAGTCTCATCTCCTTGGTTTTGTGGCTGGCCAGTCTGGTGAAGCACCGAGCTGGGAATGTGAGTCTGGAGTGTCAGTGCTCATTAACGTAAATACGAGCAAATGGAAAAACATTCCAAGAGCTGGATTCACGCTCGCACCGAGGTCCCTTTTTACTGCTTTGGCAGCGAAAAGAGACCAAGAAGTGGGTGGCCGTGTCATTTACTGCCCTGTTCCCATGTTTACAGCACAAGGACTCGCTCACTTTTCAACAGCTCGGCTGAAATCTGCTCGGATGGACCAGCGGAGCCGTGGCTGCACAATTTCATTCATCAAACAGCTCCTGCTCTGCTGAGCAGCCCCATTTCAAATCCTCCAGTAGCAGAGGAGCCACTGAACTCATGGGAAGAGGGAAATCTTGGGTCACGCTCTGCTAAACGTCCTCCAGATGAACACCAGCGCTGCAGCCCCTTTCAAGTCACTTCAGATGTTGTGGGCTCGTTTTCAGAGTGGAGGTGTTGGGAACCCCCTCGGTGACTTCATCTTCTCTTCCTGAAACACGAGGGGAAATAGGTCAGGCAGTCTGGGCCTGAGGAGTTTATTGCTCTCCAGTGACAGTGTGGGCATCCAAGTGTGTCACCTCCCTCCAGGCTCGCCACCATTCCTTGGATTCCCCTCCAGTTTGACCAGTTTTGACCTTTGGACACCCCCTGGGACTGTCGTGTCCCACCTCGGTCCATCCAGCTGACTCTGTGCAGGGAGTTTGGCTTTCCCCAGAGCAGTGAACACGTGTTCATCTGAGCCAGGAATTTTTCCTGGGAGAATTTCCAGGGGGTGTTTAAAACTCTCCAGGTTTTTCCCTGGACAGGAGCAAAGGAGAAGTTTGCACCCAGCCAGTGACTTTTCTCACCAGGCACTGGAAAATAAGGGTGAGTGGTCACCTCCAGGGTCTCCTGCTCAGGGAAGGGAAAGGGAATCGTGTGGGAAGTCCTCTGGGAGCCAGAGGAGATGAAGGGATGGAGGGATGTCCCGAGGACAGCCCAGCTTGCCTCAAAGCCCAGCAGAATTCCCAGTGCTGTCATCAGCAGGGGGGTCACGTCCCTCTTGGTGTTCCCCCAAATCGTGGCCTCTGTCACCCCTCAGGCCACAGCTGCTGCTGGCTCCAACTGGGAACGAACAAATTGTGTGGTTGACCACAGGCAAGTTGGGAAAGGCCGAGCTCCACCCCAGCTGTGCTGTCACCAGTGTCCCCTGGGGAACGCGACGCTTCCGCAGAGCTGATCCCTGGGCAAACTCGGCCATTCCCAATCTTCTGTGGCCAGCAGCAATCTGAAACCTTTCCATGTTCCTCCAAGGCCACCAAGAACTCTTGTCACCGAGCCTGAGGCTGGAAATGCCAGACAACTCCTCCGGGGAGCTGCTGGAAGGACCACCAAGGCTCTGGAGGCAGGGAGCAGAGGCCGCTCTTCCATTACAGCGCTGCTTGTCCCGTTCCACGGGCAGCATCCGGATGCTACCAGCGATGGTTTATCCATCTGCAGCTCTTTCCCTCCCCTATCATCATCTCCGAGTGCTTGGCATCTCTGACAGCAGCAGCTGAGCTCAGGACAGGGGGAACTGGATGGAAATCATGCGGTTGGTTTACGTTGGAGATGATTTTAAATAATCCGAAAAGCCCTTGGCCTTAAATTGCAGAAATCCTCTGCTTTTTTTTCCTTCCCTCGTGGCTTGCAAGAGTTCAAAGACCTCAGAAAGCATCTGCTAAAACACTCTGGACTGACTCAAGACTCCAGAGCAACTGTAAATAGACTTTAATTCCCAAAATAGAGAATGAGCAGATTCTCCCTTCTGGATGCTCTGGACAGGAACCAAATTCGGAGCACAGGAGAAGTCCTTGAGCTCCTCTGAGTCCCATCTCCTGCCATCTCCAACTCCCAAACGGACCTGGACAAAGTCCACAGAATGCCCGGCACACATCACAAGCCACAAAAAGCTTCCCTGCAGCCTGAAAAGCTCCTAAATTTCAGACAGGAAAGGAGGAGGAGATAAGAGACAACACCGAGGTCCCGGCTGCTGCAAAAATTCATTATGGGAAGTTCTTACTCCCTCCTTGTGTCCACACGGCTGAAGAGTGAGTTAAAAATGCCTGAATAAGCAATAGTCCCAATCCCAGAGCCTTCCAGGGAAGCAGGATGAGGTTATCACAAGGGGGACAATGAGGAGAGGGTGCAGTGACATCTCCAAGGGTCAGCTCATGGCACAGAGCAAATCCTGAACTTCACACCCTCCTCACGTTCTCTGCTTTGCTTCCCCGCCGGCTCCTCCCACCCAAAACAGGAATTCCCCAGTCAGGGTCTCCAGGAGGCTTTTCCAACGCGGATTTCCCATGAATATTTGGAGATGAGTTCAGATCTTGGTGCGTTAAAATTCTCTGTGTGAAATACGGCAGCGGGTGGGAAGCGGAATCCAGCTCTGGTGGAGAAGGCCCCTGCAGGGAATGAACGATGGGTCTGGAATTATTTTTCCTGCTTTAAATTCCACCTGCTGGANACTTGTATGAGTTTCTAAATTTTAGATTATGATTTAACCAAATAGTTTGGGGGTTTTTTTTGCGATTTTGGACAAAAAGGTCAAGTTGCATGGCAGAGGACAGGCAAAACTGATCTCATTTCTGTTGGCTCTGAAAAGAAAATCTTCTTGATTTATAGTTCAGTTCTTTCCTTCTCCCACTCATCTGTGGCACAGAAATTTGGGACGATGAGGCAGGATTTGTCTCAAATTTTCATCTGAATTAGTGACATTTTGGTGCTCATTACAGGCACAGAACTGTAATGAATTCAATCTATTTTCTAAAATCATCTTATTTCCAATGTGTGCCATTCCAGAAAACAAATTTGGCTGAACATCCAGACCTAAAAAAAAACTTTAACAAAAGGATTTTCAAATTTGCAAGCATTTATTTCAAGAGAAAACTCAGAATAAATAATTCAAAAAACAAACAAATAAAAAAAAAAAACCAAAACCAAAAAGGAAATAATTAAATCTCTTTATTCTCAGGATGGTTTATTTGCATTTTTCAGTGAATATATTGAGGACTTGAGTTATCTTCATCCAGCATTTGCATATCTGGAATGATGGAGAAACGCAGCAAATCTTAGAGGAAGAAAAAGAAAGTTTAGAGAGAGAAACAGACTCAAAAAGAGAAGAAAGGAAAAAAATAGGTGGAAAAATGAACTAAACTCTCTTAAACAATCCCTTATTACTAATCATCTAAATTAAATCCACGGCAAATAGAGAATATTCTTAGGAAAAAGAGTAGAAAATATTGATTTAATAGTTGAAAAATTTGAAAATCTTGAATTAAGAGCTGAAAAAGTAGAATTAAGTCTTTTCTTGCCTCAGTACAAATTCTCTCACGCTGTTTATTAACTCTAATAAGTATTTTATTTCAAATGCTTGGAATTAATTTTTTTTTCTACCAGAATAACCAGGATACTGTGATGCACAGAGGGGAGAAATTCACTTTTCTCCTGCTTCGAGGCTCTTTCATTCCCACTGGATCTGAAGGGACAAAGTGCCCTGGAAGTGGTGGGGATCTGGACGGTGTCTCTGGAGAGAAAAATGAGTTTGATTCCCCATTTATTTGGATCTTATCCATAAACACAGGGCCAGCATCACCTGGAAGGGAAGGAGGGGAAATCACAGAGCAAGCACCAACCTAAACTCCAAATCAACCCAGATCTGACACCTCATGACCAGGTAGAGGCAACGTCGGGGATGATTTTCCTTAAGGAGCTCAGATAATAAAATCCAGAGCGGAATTTTATCCTCGTGCCAAAAAAAAGAAGGAAAAAAAAAAATGAATTATTTCCCTGAAATACCACAAGGGTAGGACTTGAATGCAGCATTTCAGAGCCAGGCCCATGAGGTTTTTATTTGGGAATGCCACGAGAAGCAAGGTTTGCATGGCATGCCCCAAACGAGGAACACGTGGATGCAGGAGGTGCTTGGAGTGGTGCTGTACCCCATAAACACTCTCGTTAAAGGCAGCTCAACCTGTGGGAAGATGCCCGAGGGGAAGGACAGAAAATTATCAGCTGATTGACATCCTACGACCTGCAAGAAGTGATTAAAGATGGTTTAATTCTCCCCAGGCGCTTGGATGTCTGTTAAGGTTTTCATATCATCAAAATTCGTGAGGTGGAGGGAAAAGAAATAAAAATCCTAAAGGAAAAAAGAAAACAAACAAAAAAAATGTGGTCTGCAGTTAAGATTTGACTTTTTTTGAAGGGTGTGACATTTTATTGGACAATTTTATTAAGGAGGGGAAAACCTGCTGAGGGCACGTTCCCATCCTGGTTTTGTTCCGTCACCCTTCCCAGGCCTCTGGCTGTCCTCACCCTTGTCCCTGCTCCGTGTGCACACCCCACTGAGGAGGAGACACGTGTGAGGTGCTTCCAGAGCTGCTTCCTGGCTGGAACGAGCAGTTAAAGGACATCAGGGCAGATTTTGGGGTGATTTCTCTGTAGTTACCCAGATAATGAATTACGATTTAGTCGTGTGAGCGTTCCCGGCGTGGTTGGAACTGGATGATCTCTAAGGTCCCTTCCAACCCAGCCCACCCTGGAATTCTGGGGTTCTGATTAAGTGGGGTGGGTGTAGCCTGGAGATGGGATGCTCCTGGCACTCGGGGATAAATCCCAAAAGAGAAAGAGGCAGAGGTTCTTTAGCAGAGCAGCTCTGGGAGAACTTGCTCCCGTAATTCCTGCTGGGAGGGAATCACTGGAGCAGGTCAGATTTGGGAATAAAGGTTGGGAAAAGCTTTGTAAAAAACTCCTTAGTTAAAGCCTCTCCTCTGCTTGCCCCCAGGTGGCTGCAAAGAAGGTGTGTGGAGATATTAAAGAGAATAAATCAGCTGATGTGGTCTGGGGTGAGGTTCTCAGGATCAGGGGAGGGGAGAGCAGGAAAAGCAAAAACAGGGAAAGGTGAGAGATTAAACAGAGGGAAGAAAAGATGGACACAGAAGGGAGAAACCACGGGAGAGGAGAGCCAGGAAAAGCACTTTATCCGCCTGCTTTGGGCATGGAGGTGTGAAACCAACTCCCCACCAAGAGGTGAAGAAGTTTTGTTGAGAAAGGGATTGGGGTGAGCATGGACAGAGCTGGGGAACCTGAGGGCACTGCTGAGCCACCACGGAAAAGCTGGGCTGGACACCCCTGGAATGATGTGAGGAGCAGGAAGGGGAGCTCCATCCCCTCGATGGGCTGGAGAGAGCGCGCCTGGGGTGCTGCCCTCATTCCTGGGCCCTTCATTCCCACAAATGGATGAGCCAGGGAAGGCACCATGGGGGAAACCCAATCTTGTGATGAATTGGCTGAGGAAAGCAGCCTCTGAGTCATGTGGAGATGAACAGCTTGGCTCTGAAAGCACAGCACGGGGAACCTGGAAACAGCCTGCAAACACTCGAGGAGCGGCTTCCAGAAAGCAGAGAGAGTTTATCCAGCACAGAGCAAGGGAGTGATGTTTGATTAGGGAAACGGTGAAAAATTGCTGGAGCAGGAGCCACTCGAGGTGGAGCAGGATGCTGGTGGGAATGGCAGGATTTTAGCTGGCGTCATCGCTTGGGAAAGGTTGGAATAATGAGAAACAGTTATTTCGTGGTGTGGAAAGCGAGGGGAGACCGTTGTTTATTGGGGTTATAAAGCTTACCTGGGGGAAGGAGCTGATGCAGCAGAGCTCTGGGAAGAGCAAACAGGGAAGCAATAAAAGACTTCCCAGATAAGAAGGTCGGGAAACACAATGGAATCACAGAATCGTGGATTCATTAAGGCTGGGAAAGACCTCCAGGATCATCAAGTCCAACCGTCAACCTGGCCCCACCACCATGGTCACCACCGAACCACGTCCCCACCTGCCACAGCCACGTGATTTTAGAGCACTTCCAGGGATGGCGATTCCATCACTGCCCCAGGCAGCCTGCTCCAGTCCTGAGCCATCCTTTCTGTGAAGAGATTTCTCCTGGTAGCCAATCTAAACCTCTCCTGGTGCAGCTTGGGGCCGTTTCCTCTTGTCCTGTCACTTGTTACCTGTGAGAAGAGGCCGACCCCCACCTCACTGCAACCTCCTGTCAGGAGCTGAAAAATGCTGGACAAAGCCCTCAGCTCTCAGCAGTCTCTCCCTTTTTCAGGGATGCTGCCAGATTGAAGTTCTCTAAGAATCAAAGAGTGGCTTAATTCCTTAATTAACTCCTTAATTTGTTAATGACAAAAAATTTCCTCTATCCCAACACAGGTGATCACTAAATGTTGAATTAACACCTGCCATGGCTCTTATAAACTGCGTTTTTTGACTTAAAATAGGCTCCCTCTTGGATGCCATTGCTCCAAGGAATCCCTTTTCCACTTCCACCTCTGGGGAGCCGTTAGTCGTTACACATCCGTTATCATTCAACTTATCAGCACAGAGAGAGAGGGAAAGCTGGCTCTGAGACAAGCTGAGATAATCTGGGTTGTTATCAGGTGGGTGAGATAACCCGGGGGTGGAAAAGAGCATTATCCTGCCACTGGAGCCAAAGGGCAGCGGGAAGCCTGGGAATGTTGTTGGGTATAAAGGAGTTCCTTCGGAAATCCTGGAGTAATTTTGGAAGTCCCAGTACAGGAGCTGATTGAATCCAGCATCAGAAGAGAATCTGTAAGGAACACAATGGAATCAGGTATTTTTTGGGAATCTTTATTCCCAATAGCTGCACATTTACTGAACTGGGTCCCGAGGGGGTTGAGCCACCAGGCCAAACTTTAACAGAGTTTGAGCTCACGTTGGAGCTTCCATCAGATCCCCTTGGTGCCGACACTGGGAATGTGGAGATTTTTTATGTGAAGGGCATCAGATGAAAGCCTCAGCAAGGTTTTAACCCCAGTGCACTCTGCACACATTTGAGGAGCAAGACCCTCACCGTGGAGGAGTGACTAAACCATGCTGAAAGAAAAACCCCCGATCCTACTGTGCAGATAAAGAACTGAGATACAAAGTGACTTCTTCAGGTTGCAAAAATTTGTCTGTGGAAAGCCGACCTGCCATGAGCTGTGTCTCCTTTTCCACAAACAATAACACAAGCTGAACACGTGTTCCTGAGGTAGAAACTCGTGCCCAGTCTCACTTCCATCCACATTTAGAGAATTCACTTTGGAAAAGGTGTGTGCAGGAATTATTTTGCCAGGAACCAAAGCCTTTGTCACATCCCCTGTGCTGGGCTCCGGTGAGGCCACACCTCAAATCCTGGGATCAGTTTTGGGTCCCTAATGACAAGAAAGACCCCGAGGGGTTGGAGTGTGTCCAGAGAAGGGAAAAACCCCAGGGAAGGGACTGGAGCACAGGGAGGAGAAAAGGAGGTTCAGGGGAGAATTTATTCCTCTCTGCAGCTCCTTGAAATGGGGCTGTGGCAAGGCAGGGATCAGCCTCTTCCCCCAGGGAACAACAGGACAAAAAGGGAAATGGCCTCAAACGGTGCCATGTTGGATATCAGGAAAAATCTCTGCACTGAAAGAAGGATTGAGCACTGGAAAGGCCATCCCAGGAAAGGGGTGGAGTCACCATCCCTGGAAGTGTTAAAAAATGAGCAGATTTGGCGCTTCCAACATGGTTTAGTGGGTCAGTCAAAGGCTGGGCTTGATCCTGGAGGTCTTTTTGATCCATAAGGATTCCAGCATTCTGTAACCCTTCCCCATTTACTGCGTAGTGGGGTTATCCCGTGTCCAGGAACTGGAATGTCTCCATCTTCTCCCACCTCTCAAATACCCCTCCAGTGCTGGATTTCTGTGCTCCTTTCCATGGGAAGGAGGGATAGGGAAGAGAGATAAGTCCCTGTCAGAGCGTGCCGAGGGTTATCCTGTTGGGGAAGATGAAA
>VYXC01008845.1:0-45967 GCA_013397175.1 Platysteira castanea
TGTTTTCCCAGACACACAATTTCAAACTCAGAAGAGTTTTATTTCCTTTTGCATCCACGATGGTGATATTTCTTCACTTTTGGAATTGCTCTATTTTGTAGCATCTGCAACCTTCTGCAGTATTTGAAGTCGCTAACTTCCTTCATGTATTCTGAACTTGTTACTTCCTGTCTTCATTTGATACTACCTCACTGCTGCTTGAGAAGAGACTGTGAACAGCTGCTGTTTATGCTCTGGCTCGTTCTACTCACAAAATGCTGACTCGCGGACCAGTTAAGCCAAACCAGTTATGAGAAAAGCTTGGGAAGTAGCAGCTCCTAGCTTCACCAGGGGAATAGCGGTAAACCATGGCAGTGACCATCAAAGGTCATGTTGGAAAGTCCCACATCACAGAGCTCACCAGCCCCGATGGCTCATCCATCCCACAGTTGAAGGATACAATCCTGTATTTACACAAGCGTAGATGTTCTTGTTAGAGAACCAAGTATGTTCAGCTCTTTAATTATTGTTTTGTTTACTGTACCTGGTTTCCTAGTGCATGAATCCCTTTCTTGAGATGGTTTTTGTTATGTAATTGGTGTTGATGATTAGTGCTCAGCGTTAATTAAACAGATTGGTTTTCATTCTCAGATGTTTCACTTAAAATGCCTCCAGGCTACTAGACTGGGAGGGGGTTCTTTTTTTTAAAGCATGTCTTCATAAGTGCTCATGTCTCTTTTATCTGCAGATGAGGATTCTCTGCTTCCTTTGTACTGCAACATCAACCAGGGTGCTATCAGCTTTTCCTCCTCTCAGCAGTAACTGAGCTCCAGTACTTTATTATAGAGACATAAAGGATGCCTAGTGATACAATTACAGCTTATACCTTTTGTTATTTTGGTTCCTATCCTCCCGACTGCTTTTTGAATCATGAATGATAGATAGTATGATATTTACATAACAATTTTACAACTTAATTTTAATGCTAGCTGCATGCCATGTACTGGTGTTTTCAGCGGAGCTCTAGACTTTAACAATATGATTTCCTCTTTTAAAGTTTATTTTATGACAAAGTATCCAAATATGGACCGATAACAACTGCAAATTTTGTTAACAGTAAAGGCAGGAGGAGTCATTGCCATTGTTCAGACATCATGTATAGCACAAAGTGGAAAATGTCATTTAATAATTACTATTTTTCTACTCTCTCGTATGAGCTACAGTAAACCATTGGGAAAGTCACCCAATCTTCATTTACAGAGGAGGTGAATCTATCACCCTCCTGTGATAGTGGTTCCTGTGTTCCTGTGGTTAATTGTCTTCATCACTGGAAATGTGAATCCTATTTTGCATTAGAGCCTGTGCATTTTCAGGTTTTGATCCCTGAATCCTGTAATTTTTCTGCCTCATCTATGTAAAGTGCCCTAACCTAATGGAAGTCTTCACTTCCATAAAGATAATTACAGGTGCCCAAGTGTTATGTCTATTTTGAATTTCAAAATGGAAGTGATTAAAACTCCAGTAATCATTAGTGAGGAGGATTAAGCCATCCTAGATTTTCATGGGTTTAGAAAGTGGGATGCTTCTGTAACAAGTTAATCAATATCCTTCCCTAAGAGGTAGGAGTTGGTTTGTGGGTCTCTGATCAGAAGATCTGACCAAATGAACAGGGTCAGGTAGATTTTTGCGCATCAATGTTGGTTAGTGTGAAAGAAGTGCCATACATTTCCAGGAAGGGAGACTTTTGTTATTGCTGCTTGTTATCTTCATTTCATACCTGTTTTTGGATTACAGATGATAAAGTTTGGTAAGTCATTTTGCACTGGGTAAAGTATATAGGAATATGGACATCTTGTGAATCACAGGTATCCTCCTTTCTGACATGATCTGATCTCCACAGTACTGACTTTTCAACTGTGCTGTGCCTGCCATTTAGAGTCATGGGCTAAGTTCTCTCTTAAGAGCTTGAGTGGGACTGAGAATGTAGAAAAGGGTCCAGATTTTCTGTACTTGGCAGCAACAACTGTCTTCAGAGTTCCCCAGCTGACACCCAATATCCCAAAAAAGTGCCTTAGTGTTGGGGAGGATGATAGTTTGACAGGAAAGTCTCACAGATATGTAGGTCTGGCAGAAAGATCTCTGAATGTGGTAACTGAGAATGGAATAGAGATGAAAGCAAGCTTTGATGTGGAGTTTTGCTGAACCAGGGGTCCTGCGTAAACTGAGAGGGCAAAGGTTGGAGACAAGTTGGAAGGAGGTTTTGTGACTAGAACAAGGGATGTATTTGACTACAAACAGAAAGCATGTTTTCTACCAAGTAAATAAATTTCAAGAAGAGCATAAATAAATAAAAAATATGTTTTTACCAAATAGAAAGACAGGCAAACAAGATGTGGTATAGCAAACAGAACAAAAATCTAGGAATTTACCACTTCAAGAAAACTGAAAATTAACTTCAAGCTTAATTTGTAACTTAGCTTTGTGACTAGATAATAATGACTACTGTATGGTGATGATAGTAGTTATGAGCAAATGTATAGGTACTGAGTGTAGTGCTAATTGGTTATCATGTATTAAGATACTCAGCAAAAATAAAAGTATATAATGTCTTGTAATTTGAACAGAAATTGGCTTCAGGTCAGCCTATACGCTGTAGCTGAGCAGCTGGAAGGCAAGGCTCTGTATAACCACACCCTGGCCTGCTGTAACTTTGACTGTGCAATAAAACAGCATTTTAGAGAACCACCTGAAGTCCAGAACATCCTTCGTCGACACTCTCTCCTATACCTTAGGTCTTGACGCTCAGAAGTTAATGGGGAAGGAACAATATGAAAGCAGCAACAAAGTATAACCTTGCCTTGGTTTTCTCAATATCAGGTGACAAGAGGCCCCCAAGAAAAAAATAAGAGAGCTGGCAAAATACTCCTGAATGCCACTGTCCAGCCATTTTCAAAAATGAAGAATTCTCCACAGCATGGCATACTTGTAAGTGCTTCATATTCTCTTGGATGTTTGTAAATCCTGTAACAATTTATTACAGTTCTTTACTGTTCACCTAAGCATATTACCTAACAAATTACAATCTTTCTCTTTTTAGTTTCAGCCCTGCTGTGACACACACACCTCAGAGTGAGATTCTGCTAAACACTTAAGTTTACTTGTAGCTGTTTGTCAGTTTGAACCCTCTTTTTAACATCTCCTCGTGCTTCTGGGTCCTGACCTCTTTGACGCGATCATGCCAGTCGTGCATTAAATGTTGGGTTTAGTTTTGTGTACATGGAACAAACTACAAGGCTGGGTTACAATTTCACCTCTCTCATTAATGCCGGTCTTTATGTTCACACCTTTTCCCATTAGCAAACAAAGGTGTGATATAGGAAAATGGTGAAAGAGTGAGGCTGAGGTTCTGGTCCTTGCTCTGCCCAAACACTGTATCCAGGGCAGTCTTCACCATCACATCCAGCACCAGGGGCCTTTTCCAAGGCTCAGCTGAGTCAGCTAAGACCATTGATTTAAAACGATGAATTGACTTTTCATTGCTCATGTGGGTAAGGTGATTCATCTGCTTTGCAAAATAAAGTCCTCTGGATGGAGGAAATGGTCAGGAGACATAATCCCATCCTAATTCCCCAGTATATCTTTCCTTATTTGAAAAGATTTATATTCTTTTTTAAAAATATAATTTCTCTCAGAAATGGAATTGTAACCAAATACATTGTGATACAGATTTCAAGGCTCATTTCCTTGGTGCGCAGTCTTAAATCTCTAGTAGTCTAGTCTTTTAACACTTTCAGAGTCAGTAAATTACAACTTGGTTGACAGCAGTTTTTGCTCAAATATTTTTCCGTCTGTAAGGTGTTCTCCTAAAAAGGGGTCTGCAATAATATTATAATTGTGTGGTATTTTAAACTGACTGTTTAAATGTGCTTTACCTCATATTAAAGTGAGTTGATATAAACAGTGTTCTTTCAAATGCAGCCTAAAAGGACATATTTAAAGCTCCTAGAAGAACAGCTGTCTTATTTTTCTCTACCTAATCAGATTAAGTGTAGTTTACAATGCCTTTCCATAAAGGAAAGTAGAAGACACTTTACCTTAATTTAAGAGGAGCCTGTAGCAGTATTTTAAAAAATTAATTAGAAGTTGTTCACTTTAGAGGAGCCAGCCTGAAGCATAGATCCTCCCACATGGGTTTACATTTCTAAAGCCTGCCTGGGAAAGAAGCATGTACTTCTTCAAAATGCTCCCATCCAGCTCCTTCACTCTGGCAGTTTACTGGGTTTGGCAGAGCAGCCCAGAAGAGCAGTGAGGGACTGGCCTTGACTGGGAACACTCCAGAGTTACTGGCTTGATATTTATCATAAGTCTCCACCTGATTTTCCATTTTGGATCAGGAAATTTCATCTAGGAAAGTGTGACCATTTTTAGATAAGCCTCTTTAATGCCCGCTATCATGTGGGGCTTCAGGTGTTTGTTGTATCATTGGAGCAAATGCACAGCAGATCAGGCAGAGTGGAGAGGGAAAGGCCAGACTGGTGAGCTGCATGTATCTGAAAATCCAGAGGGAATTTGAGGGCCTGCATTTCTCATCTCAGTGCTTTTGAACAAGGGCATAGGATTTGCTCTCACTGCTTTGAGTAGTGCCTGTCTGTCTCCCTGAAGGTAATGAGGAAGTGCTGCTATCCTGTCAGCTGAGCATTTGCTGGCCAGAAAAAAGGGAAATGAAACTCATTCTTAAGAGTACAGAAGGAAATACTGCTCTTGCAGGCAGCAGGTGGGGATTAAGAAACACAGCCTGCTTTTTTTTTAGGACTCAATGCTCTTTACTTGCCTGAAGATTTTTTTTTCCTTTCTTTTTTCATCTTTTTTTTATTTTTCCTTTTTGCAGGGTGAGATTGCGTGGTTGAGAATGTGTGACATCTCATGGCTGAGCATGAGGGGGCAAAAGCTGTGTCTGGGCCATGTTTTCAAGCAGACAATGCAAAGAATGGACAAAATGAGAGAAATCAAATAAGTGCTCCATCAAAACTCTGTCGGTCTAGTGGAGGATCCTGCATGGATGGAAGAGAGCAAAGTAAGGGCCAGAGAAGTCAAGCAGCCTTGAAATTGTTCCATATTCCTCTTCTTTTTCCTGAGGCTGGGGACACTACATTCACACCTAATGGTGTTCTCTCTAAAGGAAAACTAAATGGGGCATGAAGAGCAATTCAAGTCCCTGGGGAAATACAAGCAAACTAAATCAGATTGAGCATGTCAAAACCATCCCAGGTGATAGAGTTATGGGAGAACGAGGAAAGATGTAGACAAATATGGGAAGGAAAAATAGGTGCTGAGTGCTTTGAAGCCTCCTGCATCAATTCAGCTGGGACCAAGGGCATCCTGACCTTCCCAGGAAGCTGCTCAAGAGATTTGTCGTCAGCATCTTCAAAAACCAAAGCTGAAAAAGACCTAGACAGTAAAAATGAGGGCTGAGTTATTCTGACTGTATACTAAATGATGCTCCTAGCCCAGAATTTGGTGAAAAAACAGATGTCACATTCTACTGTGGGGAACTGTGATGAGTTCTTTTAAAAATAGATGGTTTAGAACAAAATTTAAGTGAATTGAGGCAACCTTGTATCTGAGAACCATTTATTGGTAATGAAAAAACATAAGAACAGCAACAAGAAGTTGGCCCTACTAAAGAGGGCTAGAAAAGACAGAGAAGAAGTAAGGAAAATGGAAAAGGAATGGGGGGAGAAAAAGAGAGAGAGAGGGGGAGAGGGGAGACAGAGAGAGAAAAAAAGGGCATTACCACCAGCAGGATGGGGAGTGCCGTCAGTGTTCACGTGGCGGGGTGCTGTGCTACACGCTGCCTGCTGGGAGCCTGCGCAGCTCTCGGAGAGGCTCCACGGGCAAGGCTCCCGCGGTGATGGGCAGCCGGACACGCGGGGAGTGAGTGGGCGCTCAGGCAGGAGGTCCAGAGCTCTGGACAAGGTCGCGGTGGGGATTGTGGTGGTGGGCTGGATCAGAGGCAGGCACGGTTGGATGCGGGTGGCTCAGCCAGGAGGTCCAGAACCCTGCAGAGGGTTGTGGCGAGGACTGCGTCAGCAGGCTGGACTGGAGGCCGGCAAGGTTGGACATAGGTGGCTTGGGCAGGGACGCAGGGGTGAAGTGGCAGGGCAGCGGTCAGGGACACAGGGAGGCAGGGCAGACGGGAGGGTGAGCAAGAGCCAGCAAGGACAGGAAAGCCAAAAGGCCATGCTGGAGCCAGGGCAAAAAGGACAAAAGACGGCCTAAAGGCCAGGGCAAAGGAGCCCCACAAAGACAAGACTCCAAAAAGCCCCAGGCACCAAGTCCCAAAGCCAAAAAGCAAGTCTCAAAAAGCCCCCAGAGCTTGTGGTGCAGTTACTTTTTATACGCTCTGACTCGTCCCAGTCTGCCTGCTGGCAGGAGACCATTGGCCCAGTCCAACCTTCCATGGCAGTCTGTTGGTGGAGATCTTTCGCCATCTGATTGGAGGACCTCACTGGAGGGTACAGGGTCTGTTGTGGTCCCCTGCTGACTGCCTGTCCCATGTGAGAGTGAAATGGTTGCCAGGCGAAGTCTCCCCCGAAACAGGGCCTTCTCCCATCTTCTTCTACTTGAGTCCTGCAAGTGGCACACGTGCAACCCCTCCTCCATAATCAGTGTTGGGACAAATCAAAACTAAATTGGCTTCTCACAGCAGATCAAAATATTATCTGGTTACTGAGGGAATGAGATGTTACGTGATGTTACACTGTCCATGGTCATGCGAGAGTGAGAACTATCAGGTCAAGCAAATCCAGCCAAAACCCTGCTCAACCCTTTGCTATCATTTCTGGTTTATAAAAAAGACTATTTTGTGATGCAGCCAAGAATCTCAGTTAAGGACTTCCTACTCATTAGCTGTTCGCAGATACAGAACTGAGATCACCATCATTTGTAGCCACGACTGGGAACAAATGGAACTAAACAACTGTAAGAAATGAATTGTCCATGAACTGTGTCCCCTATTATTGGACTGTCTCAAGATCTATATATCTTTAAAGTACCACTTCTTTTGTGGTCTTTGCACTGGTGCAAGTTTTCTAACAGAGCCAGCTTTATTATAATTCAGAAAAAATGTTTTCTGGGGAATGCCATGGAAACCCAATACCCAATACAGGGAGTAAGAGATACAGAAAATAGATGAAAATAGTGGGGGAAGACCATCCTAAGGTAATCCTAAAGTATCCCAAGGGACACTATTAATGGTATCTTTTGGAAAGACAAATGCAAGGAAGAAAAAGCAGCTAGTGTCTCCTTGGGAAGCTACTTAGAGATGATATTTTGAAGAAGATTGCCTATAATTGAAAGAGACATGAAGAGAATGAGCATGAAAAAGGAGTACCCTGTAGGTGTAACCAAGCAGGTTTAAAATGAAAGTGGCAAATCTCCCAGTCTCTCCTCAGTTTCCTCCAGCTGCTAATCAGTTACATGATAAATTGTTTAGAAGGGAATTACAGACACAGTGAATTAAAACCAAAGTAACAAAGACTAGAAACACAGTGCATGGGACACAAAATGAATCAAAATACACCTGACTCCTATTGTGTGAAGATCAAGATCTGTCATCTAAGTACACACCCCGTGATATGGATAAGGGATGGTAGTGGAGGTGACTCCCCAAGTTTTTAGCCTGGTGTCAGTGTTCAGAGCTGGCTGCAACCTGGTAATCATCTCTTGCAGCCAAGTCTGTCTATAAGTGTATGTGGGATAGATAATCTTCTCTTTTCCATATATATTTGAATAAATTTTATTAACAATTATTAGAATAGGAGGGGATTCACAGAAAAGAGAAATCGTTTAGCCTGAACTGCAGTGACAGTCCACAGCTTTTATGGATCACTTTCTCTTGCATGGCTCTAGACAGTATATGAGCAAACCTTCTCCAGATTCACCAAAAGTTTGCCACAGGAAAGTGAAAAATAATTTAAAGCAGTTACATTTGGAAAACAAACAAACAAAAGAATAAATTGAAGTAAGGCAGGGGAAGCTCTTTAGTTCCTGAGCAGTGTTGGCTGTTGTTTCTATTCAAACTTGTGGAAGAGAAGCTCGGAATCCAGGGAAGAAAAGATTGGTTTTCTCTGTTCAGGACACAACATGCAAAAGGTACAATAAAGGCAGAGAATATATATGATCCCTGCAGGATAAAGGTCTTGTCTTGGTCAACATTTACTCTCTGGATGAAGGAGATGAAATCATCCTAAATGCACACAGTGCTGTTTCTCTTCTTTAAACTCTTTACCCGAGGTGCAATCTGAGGTGTTCCAGCCCGCAGTGGTGGCATTAAATTACAGAGGACAAGGATTTTCCTGTGTTTCCTTCCCCAGCAGAGAACAGTAGGCCATCAAGTAGGTTGCTTCAAACATGCATGAGGCTCCATAGTATCCACACGTGTGCTGGTTTAGCCAAATTTAGAAATATATATATTCCGAGAGAAGGCAGGTAACAAATTACCCCTCCCCCACCAGGTTCGGGAAAAAATAAACTTTTTCCTCGAAGGAAAGTGAAAGAGATAAAACTATTTATTTAACAAACACACAGGAAAAGGATGATAATGCTAAACAATAAACCCCCCATGCTATAGACAGAAAACCTGGGAAAAACCCAAAGTCCTCCCGTGGGTCTAGTCTCTCTTCTCTCCAGAGCTGAAGTTTGGTGTGAGGGGCGGGGGACCCACCTCCGGGGCCTCGGTGGAAGGTTCTCCCGGCTCATGTGCTTGGTGTTGCTGCACAGTTCCAGAAGAAAAGAAGAAAACCAAAATCCCAGGGAAACAAAGGAGTTTAGCTCTCCGTCCCTCTCTCCCAAGGAAAAAAGAAACAAAAACCTGCCAAGCCGGAGGATTGCTTCCTCGCTTCTCCCCAGCAGAAACAACAACAACTTATCTCTGTCCTTCAACTGTTTCTGAGTAGCTCGCTTGGTTTAAAGGCACAGAAAAAACTCAGGAATCATCTCTGGGCATAGAGCGGTGATGTGGGATACAACATCATAAAGTCACCCCAAGACAACACGTAATGATGCTGAAAAGGGACTCAGAAGATGGTGAATCCCTTTGCTTATATTCTTTGTCCCAGATGGTTGATTGATTTATGAACATGGGAAATCACAAGTCCCCCAGTGACCACCCAACAAGTAGTTTATTTGGTTAAAAATAGAAGAAGCTTGAAATTGCCAGTCTTCATGTTTACAAGGACTTTTTTTTTTTGTTAAATATTTATGTCAAATATGCTATCCTCTTCTAGAAAAAAAATAAGCTGTCAGTGTGATTGAAAATAGCAGGGGACTCTTGCTTTTAACTGTCAATTTGGTTAAGCAAACTCAGCAGTAATTTTTTTCTAAGATGTCAGCTTTTCATTAAAAATGGCAAGCAAAGGGTGATGAAATTCTGCAGAACTTGTCCCTGGCTTTGCTGCTGCATTGCTTTGTTCTGCAGATTGCAGCAAAATACTCTTCTGGAGCCCTCCAGCCACAGGGCCTGTGTGTCTCGTTCCTCTGGAGCTCTTGGCTGGGAGAACTACTGGACTGAAAGCCACGAGAGCACGGTTAGAAGAAATTAAGTTTTATATGTTTGCCATAAACTGATGAACCAAACATCCTTTCAAGTATCGTCCAGGTGTTCCAATGCTCCTCCACTGCATTTGCAAGGTGCAGAGCCATACCTTGAGGCTTCTCTTTTGCTGTGCCTGGCCTGAAGGCAGGGTTGAATCCAGCACAACCCTCTGATGGTGTGTTGGTATGTTGCTCATGTCTATGAAGAGAGAGCAAACCTTGCTTTCAGAAAGGTTCCTGAGGCTGTGTTGATTACATATACTTCAGGCCAGTTTCATGAATTTGCAGCCAGTTTCCCACCTGCTTCTCGTAAAGGCCCAAGGTACATGATGGCCCAGTCTGCTGCCCTGGTGCTTAAAAAAGGAGTAGCTTATATCACTTTACAATGGAGATAAAACATATTTCAACAAAGGCTATGGTATTCTTAAGAGCCTTGGAATTACGTGTTTAGTCCTTTCAAATCTCAGTGAGACTTTGAAGACCTGCAGGTGCTTCTCAAAACTCCCCCAAAACCTATGTCTGAATAATTCCCAGGTTTGCTGCTCCCTTCTGGTCCATCCACCCGTGTCTGCACCTGCCTGCACATCACTGTGTTTATTCCAGGAGGTCTTCAGGTTTTATCCAGAGGGAACATACCCAGAACAGGCTGAAGTATTTTGGAATATGTACTGAGACATTTGAATTAGGATGAACCAGACCAGGCAATAGAAGTTAGTTACGAAAGATGACTGCTATCTATGCTGAGATCACTCAAACTGTGAATTTGGAAGTAACAGGGTAATAGCAAAATTTATTCAGAATTAATGTGTTCATATAAATATTGTACAGTAAATTATTTTCCAAATAACATTCATTACTTTGCAGCAGAGGTCAAATAATTGAGAAAATGTATTTGTGAATAAATTATTCAACAAGTAATGTAAAATGTAGCTGCTAAATTATTCACAGAGACTAATTCACCCAGTTCTAATTCATTTCCACTCTGAAAGTGTTTTTGGGTACATGTGCATTTGTCCCTGCCCATGGCAGGGGTTGTTGGACTAGATGACCTTTAATGGTTCCATCCAACCCAAACCTTTTTAGGGCTTCTGTGATATCAGGATGTACTAGTTTGAAATCAAACCAGTGGGAGATCGCAAGTCAGAATTATAATTTTAATAGGAGAAAATTAAAAGAAATAAATGCAGTAGTACAAGGATACTGACAAAAGTCAGAATACAACCTGACACACTATGGTGCTGGCAGTCCAAGCGAAAGCGGTCCTTTTGAAGCGGTGATCCTGTAGAAAGAAGGGTCTGAAAGTCCAGCAGTAGGTCTTGTCTTCTGGGAGTCCAGCAGGCAAGTCCTCCTGTGGTGTTCAGAATCCCAGCTTATATCCAGGATGAGATAGTTGGCTCCTCCCTCTGGGCAGAGCATCTCACAATGGGATGGTGAGTCCTGTGATAAGGCACTGATGGGCCATTAACAGGAGATAGTCCAAGGGGGAGTTATTTCTGAGTCATGGGGTGAGGCACTGATGGCCCATTAACAGGAGATAGTACAGAGGGAGAAGGCAGGGAAAACACTGCTCCACCTGGTTCCAACAGCTCACAGAGATGGTAACAGAATATACTTCAACCCAGGACACAGGGCATGGATCCTGCAGCCAGCAGACACCATTTACTGTCACCCTCTGCAGCTGCAGTTACTGAATTTCATCCTGTGTGGAGCCTCATCTACAGAAATCCATAAAAATGCTTCTTTCTGTGTTAAATAACCTATTGCTTGCCTGAATAATTTATCCCAGTGTTGACTACATTGATATTAAATAAAAGAGGACAAATGCAAATTATTTTTAAATTGAATTCGATTTCAAGACAGCATCACTGGAAGTCATTATGCCACATTCCACCAGCCCAAAGTTTTTTTAAGAACCCAAACCCTCTAAGCTTATGGATCTTAACAGGCTTTTTCTGTGAAATAAGTGGTTTGACCTCCATCAGCTTCAGCCTGCAAGATCATTATGTGATCCCTCAAATCAAAAGTTTGTTGAGTATGTTCAGGGAGAAGGCAAGCAGAGCTCCATGAGCTATTTGCTTACTAGATTGACTAATAACAGGGACCTGGTGTAACAGCACTGCTTCTGCTCATCAGCATTTTCTTGTCTTTTCTCTGAGGTAGAGGGGATCAGCAAAAAAATGAGGGGATCAGCACGTAGAGGGGATGGCAGCAAAATCTGTCCTTTTGCGAAGGGCCCCCATCTCAGGGTGGGCTTGAGGGGCTGCTGGACTCACACAGCAGCCCCTATGTGCCAGAGCTCCAGATGCTGTCTGCAGGACAGGGAAAAGGCTGGGGATTCTCCGTGGCTGCTGCAGTGCCAGACAAGTAAATCAAAGTGCAGGAGGGAGATAAGAATTACATGTGTATTAAAGAGGTTAAGACATGACAGAAAAGATGAGATTAAAAATGTCATTTTTTGTAGCTAATTGTAGTCTAGAGTAACAAAAAATACAGTATGCTTCCTGAAGTAAAATGAGAGTGCAGAGAAATGCCAAAGACAAGGATAATACATGCACATAATTTGAGTCCTCACGTTTCATCTGTTTGAGTGAGGAAACGGCTTTGCCAGCCGTCCTCACCAACTGCTCCAGGAAACGTGGAGTGGGCTCCTTTAGGGGACAGCCAGGACTCCTTTAGGCAACAGCCAGGGCTCCTTAAGGTGACAGCCAGCTGGGGAGTGACTTTCACCCAGGGCAGAGGCATCCCATGGCACACAGGGGTCACTGAGGTTCCTTAGCCATGTACCTTGGGGATGGTTTTTTCTTGGATTTCTTCGAATGGAGGCAGGATTTCTGGGTGCACATGCAGGGGTGTGAGGAGCAGCAGGTGCAGGGTGTTTGCCATTGGCCCATTTGCCCAGGTGATCTGAGGTGTGCTCCCCTCCTGCCCAGCCAGGATGTGTTCACTGGAGGAGGTGAAGTCTCTCAGGTGGTTTCCTACCTGAAGCAGCAAAGTGGGATGTTGGATGGTTTGCTATCAGCAAACTGTATTTTTCTTCCAAGCTCTGTTTGAATCAGTCTGCTTGCAAGTGGAGGGGAAGTGTCCTCCCTCTGAAAAACTGTTTTAACCCAGCCATTTTTCCTAAGAGCCAGATCTGGATGTTTGGGAATATTTCGTAATCAGACTCTTGGTAAATTTATGGCCCATAATGAGGTGTAAGGGGCAGTTTTTGAGAACAGCTTCCAGTGCAAATGGAGCATGACAAGGCACATCAAAAATACATGGACTTCCAGAAGCTGAACCTGTGGTGTTGATTTAAATCTACTTTTGGAAGTTTAACATAGTCTTCATTTGATAGAGTGGAAATCTTACCTAAAGTGAGTGAATATTTTTGTTTTATTCTCTATTTCAAGGACATACTATTTTTAGATTGCTGTTGTGTGCAATACTCCTTACTTTATTTTACATTTTCTCCCATATGTCATAACCAGAAATTTAGAACAGGTCACTTGTTCCACTGACACAATTTCTTACTCCCACTGAACCAGAATGCCCAAATTTGCAGCATTCACTTACAACTTCATTCCATGCTGCTGAAGTGTAATGGATACATGGATGCCTCGGTAGGAGACCCTGATGCCTTGCAAAATAATCATGAAAATTAACCAGCCCAAGCATAAAATGTACTCTTGCCCTTACCATGATCATATGGGTATTAATCAGAAGGAAAAGAAGCTATTAACTGAGTCACAAAGACTATGAAAGAAATTATTCATTTCCAGTGAGTGAGATGCTTGAGTTTTCACTACAACACTCTTTTATGCTCTCCACAGTCACAATGGTTGCAGCTGCCCAGCCCCTACCTGCCTGTGAAAGCTTTTTGGCACGAAGGGCTGGGCATGGTGGCTTGGTCCTCAGCAGGTCTGGGCCCCAGAACTGTCTCAGGATGTGCTGCTTTGCTATCTGTTTTTATGTGAAATTTAGCAACAAGTTCTCATTAGGCTCTGTAACATTTCACACTGCATCTCTCTGTGGTCTCCCAGAACTAAATTTGCTTTGTTTTTATGGTTGGTGGCAGGAGCAGCTGCTGATGTGTTTGGTGCTATAACAATGAAACACCCAAACTGTGTGCCTTTTCACGGGAGAAAAGAGATCTGGCTCAACAGAGCTGAGTCTCAAAGGTGGATAGTGCAGCTTAATGAATCATCCTGTGTTAGCTGAACAGTGTGTGCCCATAACCAAAAGGTGAGTCAAAGGCACATCAGAAGACCTCTCTGACATTATGGTTTCACCCAGCTGAGTGTGTGCCTTCCTGGGGATCAGGAGATGGCAGTGTTTCTGTGCTACAGCACTCTTCCAGCTGCTGTCTCTTCGTTCCCCATGCTGTCTGACAGGAGGGCGTTCTGACTACACAGAAATACACTTTTTATAATCACCTCTAAGAATATTATGACAGGTGATTAATAATCTGACAGCAAAGTGACTATTTTTAATGGCTTTAAATAAGGGCTTTAAACCAATCCTCACTGTAATCCCATTACTGCAGGAGAAGGTTGGGTAGCTCAATATGCGCTGGCTTCACTCTACCTTGGTGAGACCTGTCCTGGCATTAGCAACACAAAAGCCTCAAGGCAGAATTGACCAGCTGGGGCATGTAAATGTGACAGCAGCTTTGTTATAAAACATCTTAATTAACCACAAAGGAGTGTCTGTTTGCAGAGAGAATATTATGGGTCTGAGGATACACACCCGGTTTTTAAAGCGGGACACTGAGGTGTGCATGGCATACTACAATAATGATTTTCCTGTTACACAACATAAAACTTCACCCAGATTCTGCTGAAAACTGAATTTAAATAGTCTGCAAGGTGAACTTGGAGCACTCCCAACAATATTTGGGAGCTTTAGATGAGATTTTGCACAGCTGACAAGTGCTTGTTGGTACATAGGCATCCTTGGTAAAACGTAGTCTGATCATAGGTACAGGCTTCCTTGCTCCTGGATTTCACCTACTTCAGTTTTTATTTGAGAATCTAAAACCTGCTGTTACTAAAGCCCAGGGGAAAATGGTGTCTTAGTCTTAGACAGAGCTTTTGAAAAATAATAAATAAAGTCACTCTTTGCCTTATAGAGAAAGCTGTTTAGTTTATAGCTAAAACTTAGCAAGATACTGAACAGTACAATAAATTGTTTTTTCCTGTGGTGTGTGCCAACACACAATGTGTGCATTTGAAAGAGGATTATTAGAATATTTTGAATGATCATTGGTAAATGTTACATTGTACATGGCTGAGGTCCAGAATGTGACAGACAGTTCAGTTGGCTGTGATTCAGGTAAGGAACATCAATGATTCACAAGGTTGGTGGACGTGGAGTAAGTAATTCCTTCATCTTGATAATTTTCTCCCTGAAGCAAAGTATCTCACATATGGTGACAGCTTTGTAAAATAGTGTGGTGGCCAGTGAGGATGGGGAAGCTCAGAAAAGACCTGCTAAAGCAGATTTGATTTGATATAGAGGATGGAGCCTGTCTCTCTGTCCTTTTAAAGTTTTTTTTGTTATTTTCCCCTTTCTCTGTCTTTCTGGGTGCGTAGAGAACTGTCAGGAATGAAAGGCAGCTGGCCCAGTACACTAATATATCTGCTTTGATAATTCTGAGAGATGTTTTATTTAGGAAGAAGATGCAAAGACTTAGAAGCATGTAGTTACTCATGTGATTTGAAAATGCTGGGAAAAATCCTGAAGGGCAATAGCCTGAGGAACAAATGCAGTTTACTTGTCTGGGAAAATTTAGCCAGATGTAGCTTTTATGTAGGTTTCTGATGTGATTTTACTATAAATTACCCATGTGATTTGTTTTCAGTAGGCTGTTCTCCAGACAGAAGAGCCTTGAAATGCACTTTGTATGTTTTCAACTGCTGCGGTCCGGGACCTTCTCATTTACTTTAGCAATGTCCATAGAGTACCTTTGCCTGAGCTAGTCCCATAATCTGGTAGGGGTGGGATGTAATCCATGGAGGCATCCCTGCAGTTGGCTGGAGGAGAAGGGATCACTTGTGCTGCTGAACACAGATACAGTTTGTTGGCAGAAGCTGAATCTTGCCAAAGATAAAAAAGGAGGACAGTCCCTGTGCCAGCCCTAACAGAAGTGGTCAGAAGCTCCTTGTTTCTACGACCATGATCACCTCAAAATTGCTGCCAAACTCGGTTCTCTTGACAGAATGATGTAACCTAACTTAGAATTGACTTCAGTATCTGTTTCTACCTTCTTTTTCTCTGCTTCTCTTTGTCATTTGCTTCTTGAGATATTGATCCTTCCTTGGTGTTTCTTTCCTTTTCTTCTCCTGTCCCCCTACTCTCCCAAGGCCTAACTGCAAGACATCAGCACAGTGCTTTGTGAGCCTGTAGACTCACAGTTTTGCATTTATTCTGCAAAATGCTGCTCATGTGATTTATGAAGATGGTCAGAAACTTGTGGTTTGTTTTGTACAGGGAAAGAAATAGAAGAGACACTGGCCTTTAAGGTTATCTTAGTCTTTCTTACTGTCTGTAGTCATAGAACTTTGTGGATTGGGATGAAAGCCAACCTTACTGGAGAGAAAAAAGTGTTGCTCAGGAAATCCACTTGCAAGAAAGCTCAAAAGCAATTACACTAGGTAAACAAGAAAGGGTGTTGTAGATTTTGTCCCTTTTTCTATCTGGGTACTAAATATAAAGCTGATGGGATTATTTGATTTCACATTCCCAAATCCTGCTGTGTGTTATCTTTGCCAAATGAGTTTTATGTAATCTTTAGTGTGCATAAATACATGTTAACAAAAAAGTAATGCAGTGAAAGCAAAAAGAAAGCATAAAAATCAAAGCATTACCATGTGAACGTTGTGATATTAGGTTCATCATTTTTTGTGTTTTGTTTTGTTGGGATTTTTTTCCTGTGAGAGGTAAGCCCATTGGCTTGGATACTGCAGGAACTCATCATGTTCTTTCTCCAGAGTGCAAATTCCAAAAAAATCTAATATGGTGTGGAAGCTGAACACATCTTATTTGTAAAGAAATGAAGAAAGCTTTGTGTGGTTGATTTTCACCTGAACTAGTTGCATTTGTTTTCCTGGTTTCTATCAGATACCAATAAACTGGAGCAAATTGGAGGGATTCCCTCTTTCGGAGATTCACCTCTGTTTTCTGGTATGTGTTTGTCCTTGTGAGTCTTGTCAGCATAGACCATAAAGCTCCATGTCCCTCCCCTGTTTCAGAAGGCATGGCGAAAACTTCAGCTTGCCACCTTGTCTTCAGTGGGTTTCTGAGCAATCAGCAGTAGAGAAGGATTTGTAAAGAGCTGTGTAACAACCATAATGATTCTTCATTTCACTGCAGCTGCTATTCAGGGGGGCTGTCGTCCCTAAATTCACAGCCCAGATGTTGCTGTGGCTTCTGTCCTGAAGTTTTGAGCCTCCTTAACACTCCTCATAGCTATTTCTGAAGGATGCAAATTACATCCTTTGTAATCAAATGTGTAAGAGGAAATCAACTAGATAATTTATCTTTTCTGCATTTCAGGGAAAGCAAAGTACTCCAAGAATTTAAAAAAAGTTAGAAGCACTGATTTCATGCTGTCTGTCCGGTGCATTGTCTGTTGAACCCGAGTATGCCACTCTGTGTGTTCATCTTGTGCCTGTGACCTGTGCTGTAACACAGTGGACATGAAAACGCTTCAAAATCTGTTGTTCAAATACCAGCCTGGCCTCACCTTCCCTGTCTGAGGACCCAGGGGTGTACCTAGGGAACAAGAGCATTTACTTTTATGTGAAATTAGGGAATGGTGCCTTAGATTATGTCTCGCATTTCTGATTGTGAATTTGCTTCTGTTTGTGAAATATATTGAGATTTAAAAGCTTGCAAAACTCCCTCTCTTCCAGATTTGATTGCACATTCATTGCTCATTACCTCCTGGCATGCTGCTTGCTATACAGTGGTGCTCTCAGTAATATCCAGTGTAATTAGCATTCCAAGATAGGATCTCTGGAATCAGGCCACACAAGTCCAATTTTACACCTTGGAAATGATGAGGAGGAAAATGGCACATGCATGAAACAATGTGACATTAGGCTTGGGCAATTTTCTAAGGATGCCATGATGGCCATTCTGCTGTAGGAATGGATGGGGGCTGCAGGTCCATCTTCTACCTTTATAGCCAGGAAAAACATGACAATCAATGCAGGAATGGCATCTCTATGTGCAGCAGTCTTACCATTCCTAACTGTGCTGTGCAATTGCATTTCCATTCAGTCCTGCCTAACATTTAGACATTTTGCAGTAGGAAATTCCATAAGATGCCCACGTGCTGTGTAAAGTGGCACCTTTCATTTATTTGACACTTGCATGCTGGTAATTTCATTGCTCAAACTCCTCATATTATGAATCAGTAGAAAAAGGAGACATGGATCATTTTCATATTATGCCCTCCATAATCATAAATAGTTTAATAAAATTGCTTCTAACTGTACTATAAAGTGAGAATGCAGATTTAATCGTGTTCTACAAAAGAACAAAAAAGCTATTGTCTTCTTGTTTTAAGTAACTCTTTAGAAGGGTTACAGAAGAGGAGAAGGTATGGGAGATGCAGTGTTTCTTAGTTGTAGTTGGAATGAAGTTATAGAGAACACTGTAGGTAAAATAGCCATTCAGTCAAAATATTATTTTATCAAAGCTGGAGGGTTTTGCAGAGGCATATTTATGTCTAGGATCTTCTTGCTGGGGACTCTTGGGTTTGCGGCAGGAAGCAGTGTTTCATGCAGTGACCTCTGCTGCAAAGAACTTGTCCTCGAGTCCTTTTTTTTCAGAAGAAGGGAAAGCAAGAAAAGGAAAAAATGCCTTATCATTTCCAGTTCTTATGACTTTGCACACTGCAGATCTTCATATAAGTTCTTTTAGAAAAATGTGCAAATGTATCTCTTCTTCATTTGGCAGGAAGGCAAATTTTGGTGTCCTGGCTTTTACTTTGAAATAAAAATTGTTGCCTTCTGCTTAGAGTATTTCATCTTCCCTGATCTTGCTGGGGAAGTCTAGGTAGCACTGGGGAATATCTGTTGCACATTCCTGGTACCTGGCAGGGGCAGGGGGGTGGGGGGAGGTGTTCAGCCAATTGTTAGGAAAGATTTGTATTGGTATTGGTTTTAAAGTATCACCTAGGGGACCAGTCACAGCTTGGATTCAGTGGCACATAGAGGGCTTCCCCTTTTCTGAAGAATCAGAGTTGTAAAGTAGGTGAGGTAGAAGGTGCATGGGAGGAGGGAGATGCTCTCGTGGGTTTATAGAGGGGGAACAGAGATGTGGACTGATCTCCTTGATCTTGATGGGAACCTGTAGTGGGATTAAAGCTGTAGGTCTAGGACTGCCCAAGGTTCAGAGGAGTCCTTCAGACTCTCATCAAGCCTGGAGAGCTCCTTTGCCTCCCCCTGTCCCAGGGACAGCCAGGAGGTGCCTTGCAGTGAGCCAAGGAAGATGCTGGGTACAGCAGATACTCCTTGTGTGTTCAATAATGTGTTTGCTTATGCCAAGTGAGGTGAGCAATGCTGGCTTTTGTAAAGCTCCTAATAAAATACACTGTGGTAGGTTATAACTGTGGTGCTTTGTGCCTCACAAACCCTTCCAAGCATCAAGGTCTTGCTTCACTGGGTGCTGCACAAATGTGAAGCTGAGTCTTACCACTGCCCCAGCTGAGGATGTTTTCTGAGCACCTTTTTCCTCAGGGAAGGACAAGGCAATGTGTGCAGTGATCCAAAACTACGAAATCTTAGCTTGCCACTTCTTGCACCAATTCTTGGTAGTATTTTGTAGGCACTTGCCAGACATTGGAGATGAATGCAGAAGGATGGTATTAGTATGACAGTAAACTATGAATATAATGCAAATAATATTTCATATAACAAATGACTGGGTAATGCAATAGAAGGTGAAGACCCATTCATGAATCCCCAGCCTTTTTTCCTCCCAAATCATGGTATACTTAGGTTCTTCCACCAAGAAACATCTAGCTATCATCCCCCTTCCTCTCTCACATTCCTTGGTGTGGAATTCTGCTCCACTGCAGTTAGTGAGACTGTCAGTGCTGATGCTGAGATTTCACCCCTGGTCCTTTCAGAGCAACTGAGATCTGCAGTGGTTTCTTTGCAGAGACCTGAAGGAAATGAGAGCTGGGAGGAAAGTCTGCTACCTGCTTCCCTCCCGCCTTTCTACAGGGCATAAGAGAAACTGCTTCTTCTCAAAATACTAACTCTTCAGATTCATTGGTGCTTTGCTTAACATGAAATAGTCTTGATTTAAGGGATATTGAAGCAGCTGGAGTCAGGTGATTTTTAGACCTTTCTGAATTGTTTCCTAAATGTAATGTAAGTTGCAGTGAGAAATTTACAGCAGTATGAGAACAGGCATTTCAAAATGTCAGACTGCGTCTGTAAATTGCCATGTGGTAATAAACCCACCTGCCAAGTAACCGGAAATCTCAGCCTACTGGTGAATCTGATTTTGCTGTGTGCTTTCTCCTGAGTGAATCACAGAGAAAGCAAAACTAGTGATTCTTTCTTATGCTCTCAACAGTTTTTGGAAATTCAGGTGAAAGTGAACATGAGCTATGAAGTTAAATGAAACCAGTTAAACCCAACTCAGGAAGATAATATTTTTAAGCTATATAGTTAAGCACTTAAATCTGGAATTCTTTAAACTGGATTTTGTTCTTCAAATCTGCTCTTTAGCATGGTTATATGCATAACAAAGAGTAGCCTAAAAAATCTTCCTTTAAATATTTGGTTTGCCGTATATTGGATATTTTCCTTACTGAACATTTGAGACATATGGTGTGATGTCTGATGAGCTTTAATTCCTCTAGCTCAGCCATCTGATCTGAAGAAGGACGCAAAATTATAGCCATAAAACTGTACCCTCTGATTCACCTTCCTGTTCTATTTATGATTTTTGCAACCAGGATGCATGAACTCCATAGTCAGCATTCAGATGGGTGGGTATATAGTTAGTTCATTTCTCTACATGTGTCCTTCAGAACAGAATAGTAAATCTGGTTATTTCTGAAAACACTATTCCACAATATTGTAATTATAATTCTTTCAGCATGTTTGCATTTAAATGTGGAATATGAGAGGAATGAGACCATGTTCTTGGAGTGCTTTCTCTGAAGGTCATTAGACATCAGTTGTATTAAAACACTGAAAAGATAGCAGGGGTATAAAGCCTCTGATTGGCACTTATCCAAAATGCTTTGCCTGTTGTCTGTTATTGCTTTTTCTTCTTCTTACCAGCACACACAGAAAGTTGTAGCAAGGAGAATTTACAATGGGGTGTGTTTTTAATAAATATTGGAGTCTTCCAAAGTGCTTGACTTTAAGAAAGTGTGTGCCTGCCTCTCTGCTTTAGTCATTGCTGAAGCATATCCAACTAAATTGCAAAAAAGATGCACTTTGACCCTGAAATTCTGCCAGCATCCTAAAATATATTTGATCTACAAGTTGCCCAGTAAGGTGGGCCTGTGTTTGGCAGTTTAAATCTTGTTTTGTTTAATTTTTTTTTTTTCTTGAATTTATTTTCACGCATTTTCAAGCTCAGGCTAGAACAGTTTTGGCATCTCTTCCCTGCAAGGAAAACCAGTGCAGAACCTGTCACGAGCTGGGACTCCCAATAGCTGTGCTTTGGGTAAGAGCAGCTAGAGAGTGTCAGCAACGTGGTGTGGTGGCCTCCCTGTGCCTTTTGACAGTGTGTGTTAATTACGTGGTGGGGAATGTTGTGGAGCATAGCAGTAAATGGTTCCGTCGCTGATATGCAAGGCTCTCTGTTCTCATAAAAGTTTTAGTTTTAGCATGTTTCAGTCCCAGAGACTTTTTAAAAAATTGTGTGACATTTAGGGAATAATTAATTTTACCCTCCAACTACCCCTATTTATGGATGGTGATTGTTTCAAGGGGTCTTCAAATTTCCATCAGTACTTCCACAATAAAATCCTGCTCTGTGGTCATATCTTTATATAAGCAAGGAGAAAAGATTTGCTTCTTTTTTCCTTTGTGCTAGAGACTGAAATAGTTCATGCCTCAAACACTGATACAAAGTTTTAAACTGTATAAAGAAACTACAACCAAAGAAGCCTCCCCGAAGATTCCTGACTGGGACTTTGGACTGTAAGTTAAACCTCTAAGATTAGATGAAGGGAAAACCCATTCTTTATCCTCTCAGGCCTAGAAAAAACACAAACAGGGCTGAAAAAAGAAGAATGGATCCACGAGAAAGCCAAATGCAGCAGAGGTTCTTCCCTAGCTGAGTTTGGGGTGGGGGAGACCACAGCCTGCAGAAGCCAGGTTTACACTGTCTCCCCCCACCCACCCCCCAAGATGAGGCAGGAGGGAGGAGGTTTTGGGTGTAACCTCTGGTCAGAGGAACTGAACATCCATCCTCCCTTACACAAACTGGCCCAGCTGCAGAACCCCCAACCCCACAGGTCACATCCACGGGACATTCACGTGAGAGGCAGCTGAAGGGGTGTCATAATCCACCAAAGACCTCCCAAAGTGCCCCAGAGTCATTCCTAAAGCCTTACACCACAGGACTGCACGTGATGCAACAAACCCAAAGCCTGCTGTGAGAGACAATGGCAAACTCTCCCCCACCAGGGAGGTTCCTGGGCTTTCCTGCCTGGCCTGAGCGTGTAGTAACCCGTCTGAGTCTGTGCTTTTTGAGGGGACCTTCACCAACACGAAGATCAGGTGGAGAGGATCAATGGAATATCACTGGGATCAACAGAGTGGTGATACTTTCCTTACTCTGCCCCTGTCACTCTCTGTCCCCCCCACCTATTTTCTATTTCTTTCTTCCTCTCTCTCTCTCTCTCATATTTACTATCAAATAAAACCCATTCTATTGTCACTGGCATACGGTCTTGTTTGCACCTTAATTCAGGCAGAGGCATTTCTAAGAACTTTAGTAACCAGATCATGACACTGCAGCTAATTTGGCAAAGAATCTCAATGTCTAACTGTGCTTTAGTTAAACTGGTCTTCACCACCCAAGCTGAGGTAGATGTTGCAGTGGTGTGAGTATCTCTTGTGCAGTGGAATGAGGGGGCCTGAGCACAGGCAGATCAGGGATGGTGCAGAGACTTGATCCCAGGTCTCCAAGCAATAAGCTGGGTTTCAACCCCGTTTGGGTGGCTACCAAAAAGGATGCTTATTTGGGCAGAAGAAACATCAAGAATGTGGCGAATACAGAAAACACAGACTGGGCATTTAACCAGGTAGTATCTTGTATAATCACTAATTACAGTATATCTACAGCCTAATAAAGGACCAGATTGAACAGAACTGGGAGATGTGCCAGCTTGGTGCTGTGCCAGAAATCAGCCTGGCATTTTAAACCCTATTCTGGTCATTCTTTACCACACGACAAAGCACTTCTACAAGGGTTTATGAAATGCTTTGTTGCTGTGGGATGTTACATGTCCTTGCCTTTGGTACATCCCTATCTCCTCTCCTGTGGATAGTGCTTCACCTGGTGTGGCGTATAGCAGGATAGCTTTAGCACTCCTGTATTGCTGCCAAAATGGTAAATCTGATTTCTTCAGGAGTGTTATAAAAGCACAGAGAACGTAGAGACATTCCTGAAGCTCCATAATCACACAAATGTATTTGGGATGTTTATCAAGTATTCTCTTATATCCCCTTTCCCCATCTCCTTTCAACTGTTACTTGTCCCAGGCCACCCTTGGTGTTAGAATTTACAAAAGAAAATAGAGTTTTTTCCCTCTTCATGATAAAGCCTGATGATCCAAGTCACCTGAGGAATGCCTAAAAAAATCACATAAGCTCCAGACATCTGAAGGTGCTCAGGTTTTACTGAGAATGCAAATACTCTTGTGAAGCTAGTTTAGTTGTTCTAAGAAGGGATTAATTTGATTAACTGGGAAATGCTGGCACAGCTGATGTATGTTTGTAATGGGCCATACTGCCATTTTGTGTAGGAAACCTCATGGGCAAGGGATACAGGAGAGGGATTCTTTCAGGAAGTTCCTCTAGTAAAGCTGCTAGCCCACCAACTAATTATGTCCCTTGTTCATTAGCCTAACAGAATACTCTTAGGAAGTCACAGAAGTACTGGGAAAATAAGGGTTGGGAAATGGTCACTGTACCAGAAATGACCATGGAGAGTATCCTAACTCTGAGACGGTGCCTCAGGCAGTGCCTCTCCTCAGAGCCACAAAGGTGTCCCTGTCAGACACACCACTAGCTGGGGTGTGCAGTGATATGCATGCATGTTGACAGGGTTGCTAGGGATTCAAGCTGGTGTGGATGCACAATAAAACAGATAATTTTCTTAAGCTGTTCTTATCAGTTAAGAATGAAATAGCTTTTCCTCTTTTGAGTGACTCCACTTTAATCCAGCTAGGAAACAATGCCAGGCTTTATTGGTATAAAGGGACCTGCTTTGCCCTCTGCACTTATTGTTCCTGTGCTACAAATCAATAAGAGCCTGCAATATTTATGTGACATCCCAACACCCTCTATACAAAAGCTCACTCTGGCAACAAGTATATGAAAATTCCCTCCACTTGGTCCATTAGAGCCTTCAGCTGGGAAATGTCAGTGAAGGACTGCTCAGCTGAAACATGACCTGCAGTTTTTCTTGAATGGAAGAGACACTGGTAATGCAAAGTATTGATGCCCTCAGAAAGGTGCAGTTAAAGAGCATTTTTATTTATTTTACAGCATCAACCTCTGTGCCCACAAATGAAGTCATCATTTACAAACGACTTTAACACAGAAACAACCAGCTCCTGCAGCAATTTTTACCTCTAAGAGCTGGAGAAGGTCTGTGTTACTCTCCACTGGAGTAGGTCTAGGAAAGGAAATGGGAGGTTTCTTTGTTTGAGTTTTATTGGTACAAAGCTGGATTTATTAAATCACTGCCATGTGCTCTTGTAAGATTATTGTTTTGTCATCTTCTATATCTATTACTTTATTCCTTCTTTAATTGTGTAAATTAATATTAACTGCTGCCAATTCTAGTTTTTACTGAGACATTCCCAGAAAATAAGGGGGTGGCAGAAACCCCTTAATTCTGTGCTCAACTTAGCCAATTAGTTCTAATATTTTAAAGTAGTTTTACTCCTAGTTCAGATTCAGCAAGCAGCAACTGAAATTCGGCTATTGCAGAAGAGAGGCATAATATTCCTGATTGTGCTTTTTACATATACTGTGACGTCTCAATAAAACATGGTGGTGTTTTTTCAAAAGCTGCTGAACAGACTATTTTTAGATGAAGAATCTGGCACAGCCCACTAATGAGAACTTTATTCTTTGCTGCTGCTAGCCATAGCCTCTTTTTTTCCCCCCTTAACTTTGTTTAAAAGCCAAATAAGTAAATATTGCTGGGCTCTTGCCTTTTTAATCTGAAGATCAAATCATTCCCATGAGGAGCTTCTGTCTCTTCTTGTACAGCTGTACTGCTTCATAATCAAGGACCAGCAATTTAAAGTGGCTGCTAAGTGCTTTAAATTCTGGGTGCTTGGTTTGACATGTTCAAAAGGGCTGATTTTCAGAAAGTCCCCTGACACCCACTATTAAAATCTCAGGCTTTACTAGCTGGCTACACAAAATTACTGGCCAAACACCACTACTTCGTAATGGTATTTTAAAGCAAGGTTCTTTAATGGAAGGATGGTGGCTTGTGGAAATGGTGCCACCGGTTTGAATTTCCCTTTGGGCCTGTAAAGTAATATGGGAGCTCAAATGCATCTCCTGTGGATCTGCCTCCTTGCTGCCAGATGCAAGTGAGGAGAGGGTGACCCAAGGACTGGGGTGAAGGCAGTGGCTGTTGGTGGCAGCACAGAGACAGGCAAGGATCCTGAAGCATCCTGCAGAACTCAGGTAGAGTTGAGCTTGGTTAAACACAGCTCTGGTCCTCTTAGATCTGTTTGCGCTCTCCTCAAGCATATGAATCACATAAACTTGCATGAGTGTTTGTTTACTGCTCTTCTGCTGTTCTGCCATTCCAGAATATGGACGAAGTAAATTACAAACTGCCACTCAGCAATAGGTGGTCTCAAACAAAACTCCTATCTGAAAGCAGAGCACGCTGGGGTCAGAGTATACCCGTGCCAGTCACTGTCTGCTTTGCCATCAACTGCTGAGCCATGTGGCAGTGACTTCAGTGGAACAAATCTGCTTTTAGCCAGCTGGCATTCTTCTTCCAGGGCACCTTTCTTTGCAATGCTAAAGACATCTCTTCCAACAAGATTTTCACCAATACTCCCAGGAAAGCCAGCTGAGCTGTGATTTATGCCAGCTGAGCATTCTGACCTTTGTAGTCCAATTTGCTGAATTCCCCAGCAGCACCCAAATCCTGAGGGGGCATTCTGCAGCTGCAAAACATGAAGGACATTGCTTATGGTCTGTCATAAAGAGTTCAAAGCTTTACAGGGAAAAGTCCTTCATTTCAGATATCTCATAATGGAGGCAGCCTCTCACCAGTGAGGCTCTTTCCTAGTCTCCTGCCATGCCAGTCTAAGGAAGATGGCTCTTAAAAAGAGGCTTCTCCTATTATGCCTAAGACAGTTGATGGCTTTTCAGCCTGGATGTGGTACAACAAACAGCTTTTAATTTGTCATGGAAATCAGTAATTTAAAATAGATTTTTTCCTAGCTAAGTGGACTCAGTGTGAATCACTACCTGAAAAGCTTTACTTCATGCACCATGTGAATCTGGAGCAACACTTCATCAATGTCAGTAAACTTAATTTAAATAGAGTAAATCCAGTGTGAATGAATCTGGGAAAAAGTCTCATGTCTTTAGAGATCTGTGGTAGTTTCAGACCCTATGGGAAACTCTTGAGAGACTGCCCCTGGGTGATTTTAATGGCCCACAGGAAAGTATCTCTATAAAAATGATAGAGTGGCACTACTCATTAGCTGCAGGCTCTGAAGGTGAAATAGACTTAGAGCAAGAGAAAGAAAGCAGGTCTGCAAGCTGTCAGTAGGACACATGTGCCTGTGCAGCTCAGGGTGAGAAAGCAGCCTCTGAATTTCCTGTGTGCAGAGACAGTGTGGGGGTGCTGCGTGTGCACAACCCGTCTGTTGGCGTGGGAGGACAGCACCTCCAGATCCTATGCAGCTTGGCTTTTAAAGGCAGCTAAGTGATGCTGGATCACAAGCTGGGATTTCAAGTAGATTAAGTGATCTAAGAGCTATGCATAATTTTTTGTGTTTCCTCTGGACTGTTTGGTCAGTCCCCACCACCTCAGAGTCCAGCACCATCAGTAGTGGGGTTTAAGTCTCCTGGTCAGTGCATTACAGCTGGAGAGCGCTCCTGTTATGTGGCCAGGATTAGTGACCTCCAATATCTGCGGGGGCCTTTGATGCTTATTAAAGATATAACTTTCAGCTTTCCCGGTTTCCCACAATATTCATGCAAAGTGATATTTCCCAGTTACTCCATATTGAGTAGAGAGATGGCCCTGCCCTGGGCTCAGCCCTTGGAGAATTTATAAGGATGTCCATGGGGATTCTACTGAAGTGCAAGGGCCCAGTTTACTAAGGACTGTGAAGAAAGTGAGAAAAGTAGCTGTTTATCCAAATAAGAGGATGCAAACTTCAAAAATTTGCACATGAGTTTGAAAACATCCACTGCCACTTTATCTCTGCATAGTTTCATAGCTCCTGCTTGGCCAGATGGCAAGTTGATTAGTAGCCCAAGTAGCTCTTATGACTTTTGCTGAGAGCTTGCTGGAGAAGTGGTGCTGTGGATGTGTGTTCCTTTTTTCCTGCCTCTGCCAGGTGCAGCAGCGAAAAACTGACAGCAAAGCAAAGCATGTGCATATGTTGCGTGCAGAGCCCTCAAACTTTGATGTTTCTGAAAGTATTGGCTGTACATTTCTCTGCTCTGGATGGTGGTGATGAGACTGTTAACCCTCAGCACTGCTGAGTTAATGAGTTAATGAGTCAGAGGTCTGCAGAGTAAAGTTTGCATTTTCTGTCCCTGTTTGTGGCTGTTCTTTGGAGACCCTCCTTCAGGACCTGGTCATTCATCCAGACAAAAGTGAAAAAGATACAAGTTGTCTTCTCCTCATACATGATTGATTCTCAGCATGGACAGTTGACCTATGTGTGCTTGGGTGATTTCAGAAAGTGATAGCAAGCAGTGAGGGTCAGCTTTTGACCCTGCATCTTGTACTGGTTTTTCTCTGTTTCCATGTTCAATTCCAGGGCTAAGGTAAGCAGCTCTAGGGAAATCAACTTTTCCTGATTTTCATTGCCCTCCGTCAAAAAATTAAAAGGCTCTTGAAACTTCTGATCCTGTAAATGAGAGCACTGCTGGGAATTTGAGTGCACCATTGGCTTTACTAGAGCTAGTCCTGAAAGTAAATTTGCTTAGGTGTGTTAGTGTTTGTGTGAACTGCCATGCAGGGGGAGAGGCCTTCCCAAGTATTTTGATAGATAGGAAAGAGCCCATAAATGCACCTTTAAGCCACTCAAAAGCTTGTAATCTTTCTTTAGTGTTAGCACACCTTCAGAACAGTGAATTTCCCTTGTACTGTGTCTGATAACACTTAATTCTGGACCCAGTTAAAGGCAGCTGTGAGGAACTGGCTGAAAATTTCAGCTCAAAAACTGCTTATGTTCCATTCTGTCTGGATTTTGCTGACATAAATATGGATCATGAGAGTCTCTACAGCTGTCAGTGTGTTTACCCCAATGGTAAACCAGTGTGATAAGGCTGCATCTGGTGTCTGTCACAAGTTGAATTGCTTAGTTTTTTCATGTCAGTATTTTTTTTCTCTTTTTTTAGTTTGGTATGACAAACATGTTAACATATGTAATTTATTTTTTAAAAACTCCAAACCACTCCTGGATGATGAAGACATGGTCCTAAGTGATTCTGAGGTGTGAGATACAGCAAAACCAGGGTAACTGATGGCTAAGATACTTCTGATTCTTCTGGGTCATTGTGTTATTGGGACTTATATGTGAGCTGAAATGAAGCTGGTGTTTAATTCATTTTTACAAAGAAATGTCAGCTTTAGTCTATAAATACAGTGAAATCAATAATCTCAACAAAGCTGTGAATGGGAGAGTTGGCCAAAAAAGCAGAGGGTTGACTTCTGCAGCTCAGTTTGCAAAATGTGGACGTTAGTTACCTAGACTTTAGTAAAACCTTTGACACAGTGTCACATGGAATTCTCCTGGAGAAACTGACTGCTCATGGCTTTGACAGGTGCATTTGGTGCTTGAAAACCTGGCTGGATGTCTGGGACCAGAGTGGTGGGGAATGGTGTCACACTTAGTGGGTGGCCAGTCACTGGTGGTGACAGGGCTCAGCTCTGAGGATCAGTGAAGGTCCTTTTAGAAGTTTGAAGAAAAAGGTTTAACTTATGCTGGGTGTTGAGCAGCTTGGCAGTCAGGCCCACTCTGTTTAGGCAATAGGGAGAGGAGGTGCAAAGCTCAGCTCAGCTTTAAGGAAGAAGCAACTGTTTGTATTGGGTTCATGGGTCTGTTCTGAGGAATTAGCAGAAGTTTGCTGCACTTCCTGTGACCCAACTGGTTCAGTCGTTCGTATAATAATGATGTGGCTTCATGCAGGAGAAACCACTCTGAGCTGCTTACAGGTTTCCTCATCTACTGTCAGGGAACTCAGTGCATGTAAAAATCAGTCACTTAAGACAATTATTGAGCTTCTGGGGAAGACAAGAACTGAGGTTTTATTTGGATCCTCCAGTGACAACACATGGCATGAACTCAACAAGGTTCTCTGGTAAGGATGGGTGTTGTGGGCAGCAAGAAGTGCTTGTGACAGGTATGTCCAGTCGTCCATTCAAGAGGGAAAAACATCACTTTTTAGGCCAAATGTTGTTCTTGGACTTAATCCGTATTTGGGTTCTTTGCAAGACTTTGCACGTTGCTGTGTTTTTGCCTGTCTGTTTTGCTGAGTGTCTCAGGTACAAGTCCAGCCACCAGCTCAAGGAGGCAGTGAGGAACGGAGGGACCTGCTCAGGGACCAGAGAGGACACAGCTCTCTAGCATGGCACAGTGCTTGAAGGAGGGCTGTTTCAGATCCTGGCACCTGGTCCATCCCCTGTGCAGATCTCAGCGCTGTTGTGATTTTCTTCCTAGTACAATAAAGTAAGGGGATTTCAGGAAAACTATTCTCTTGACCTGCAAAGGGGGCATTTTGATGCAGTGGGTATTGTCAGTCAATTCTCTCCCTCTGTGTGGGGGTTCCACCCCTGCGGGGCCCTCCCTTTCCCTGGGAGAGGAGACCCTGGGGTTGAAGCGTGCCCTGGACATGTGGTTTCCCCCTGCTCCCTGGCCACCCAAGTCCTGTTACCCCATTGGCCATTTTAAATGTCCCTCCGCCCCGAGAATACTGTACTTAAGTTAGTTTTTCCATGATTCTTGAGCCTTTTGTGCCCAGCCTTGGAGCCATGTGGGCTGGAAATAAACATCTCTGAAACAACTATGCAAAAGAGCATTCCCTATTTCTTTCCATGGGCCAAGCTGTCTTCAGGAAGGTTGCAGGAAAACCCTACTGCAACACCTCTGTCTACAGTCTTTTGTCTTTTCCCCATGAATTTTCTTTTGCTTTCTCATGGCATCTTCAAAGTGTGAATGTGACTTCCTCTTCATCATGTTTCTTCCCCTTCTTTCCTCTTCCTTTGATAAAACTGCTATGGATTCTGGGTTGAATCCTTCGTTTGAGTCTGTGAGCTTAAGACTCTTGTTACTGCATGAATGCCAGAAGTGTTACTTTTGTGCAGCTGGAAACAGAATCAAGTTTTTTATCTATTGCTGGATAATAGACTCTTGTCAAAACAATCTGGTTTTTTTTAATATATTGCTGTTCAGGGCCAAATTCTGTTGTTTTTTGGGGGGTTTTTTTGTTCCTTTCTCTCTTGACAACCCTAGGGACAGAAGGTACTGACTGTTCAGAGCTTTTCAAAATGGTACTGTGGGGTGAGTGGCTCCTGCCTACAGAAGTGTTGTGCTTGTGGAGAATACTCCCAGCAGTGTTTACAGAACAGAGCTGAGCTGGTGGATTTTCATGTGAGGCAATGCCTGCTGCCCTTTCAGCTCTTCTGTCACTGGGCACGACTCCAAGGATGTTTCCCGTCATTTTCCCTACACTCTGACCAAGTGTTGAATGGGGTTCCTTTGCCTTTTTTCTTTTAATAGCCACTTTTCCTTTCATCAGTGCTGCCTGAGGCAGGGTGAAATAGTAACACTGAAAATTGTTAATATGAGGAGGGATTACAGCTCCAAAATTATTTTACAACTTTAATTAATGTATTTTAACCTCAGTCTAATTTGGTTACATCTTCCTCCTCCTTGCCTTCCCACCCATCAGCCCTCTTTTTATAATCTCTGCTATTCCCAATACACAGCAGAATGTGTGTGATCTCATCATAGAACCTATATCTTCTTTTTGGGCAGTAGAGTATTAGGTTTTCCCTCTACATCTGCAATAGTAACATAATTAAATAAATAATAATAATTCTGACATTTTGCTGTGCTAATATGATGGTCATTGCTAGTGTAATCAGCATGGAGAAGTCTCTTGCTAGCAGTAAATATTTGCAGTTAGTACAGCGTTCTTGTTTTTCCAGGGCTTTTTTTTGTTTGGTTTAGTATTTGTTGTTTTGGTTTGTTGTTGTTGTTGTTGTTGTTTCCCCCATTCCACATCACTTCTTTTTTCTTTTATTTTTAAATTTTATTTTATAAGAAGGAGCCTCCAAAAAACTTTAACTTCATGATGCCCACCTTACTCACCCTGTGAAAATTGAATTCCAGTTCTGTTCTCTCTGTCTGTCATGCTTGCTGACTGTTCATGGACCTCTGTGGCAGGAGGGCTTGGGCACTCACCACTGAAATCTGTAATGAACAGCTTTTACCTGTGGATGGCCTGGATGATTGTCTCTCACCAGAAAGGGTCATTTGTGTTTCATATGCTTCTCAGGGGACAATGGCCTGGAGTGACCTCAGGCAGCACAGACTGTTTGCTGCTGGACAAAAAAACCAAGGACTGGTAAACAAGGCTGTGGCTGATTCTAGGACACACAGAAAAACAATCCCCATTTCCATATTAGATTTCTTCCTGGATAGGGAGAATGTATCCAAGCTTGAACTAAACCTCAGCCTGTAATACTGAATCCCCAGAGACTGTCACCTCCATGCTCTCTGCTGAGGCAGAGGAAGAGGTGGTAGGACACAGGACTCATGGACTCTGCTTGGAGAGAGGTACAGCCAAGACCGTTCTTGCCTCAAAGTACTGCAGCTCCTCCCAGATCCCATGGAAACAGCAGGAGTCTGGTAGTACTGCACACAGGGGCACCCCAGCTGTGTGTCTGCCTGGGTCTGATTTCCAAAGATGGTGAGCGTAAAGGTTTCCAGCAGCACTTTCCATGGGTGCTTTCATGGCTTAAAAGCCTTTCTGAAATTATCAGCAGCTCATGTTTCTTTCCCATTTTGTGGGAGAGACAGACTGCAGCATGGGAGGGGAAGTCAGTGTTTCAGTGGGATGGTGGGAACAGGCAACAGGACCCCAGCTTTCTGTCACCCACCTTCCTCTGTCCGCAGTCCTCCACCGAGTGCCAGCACTGTGAAAGTACCAGTCTGGCCCTGTAATTAAATCTCAGCTACTGTGCAGTGCTTAGGAGCACATCATCCCAGCCCATCAAGAACCCAAGGGAGATGCTATTAATTGCCCGTGGAAATAAGCAAGAGGCAATTGCAACATGCCGTGTCGAGCTTGCTGCTCCCAGCCCACCAGAATTTGCTTTCAGGAGGCTGTGTTTAGTCAAGCACATGTGAGAGGCCAGCTGTAATTTGCACCTCCTCGCATGATTCACCAGTAATGGGATGAGATATTATGGCAGGGTATTGACCTCTCACTGTCACAGTTGCTCTGGCACTGGGAGTAAACAAATGTTATAGTGGAGGCGGTGATTCTCTTATAACAGAGCAGGGATGCTCAGATGCTGTTTTTGACAGTGAATAGCTCACACTGAAAACAACAGATGCTGATTTCAGGAAAATAATAGCATTTTCAGGCAATGGTTTTCTGCAAATTCAAAGAGCTTGGTAGGCTAGCATTAATAAGCTCATGTTACTGTGGGATGTTGGTGCACAGCACAGCAACAGACCTGTTTCGTTGCTGTTTTTCAGCTAAGCCCCTCTTCTTCAGTTAACAGTAAATTGTTTTGCACAGAAGCATATTAAAAAATGTTGGATTGGCTTTTGTGAATGGGCAAAGCTTCAAATGATGAGAAGTTTGCGGTACATTTTTCTTACCAGTTATTCAGTAACCTGCCTGGTAGACAGCTTAGTGTGGTGCCAAGCATAATGTATTTATCTACAATTAATAGAGAGGTATTTTTCTAGTCATTGCAGTTGGAGAACGCTGACTATTCCAGCCCTCTGGCTCAGTCTGTAATCTCGGCACCACTCTCAGCTGGGTGAATTTGCGTACTGAAATTCTTCCCTGCCCTGATTCACTATTCCAAGATCTCTGAATCTCAGACATTCTCTGAAGAGCAACAAAAAGCTGAAATGCAAAATTGAACAGGACAGTGGACTGTAGAATACAGAATGAATATATTTATTTTCCTGATAACAACATAGCAGCAGATGTATTTTTCTCTATTTTTCTATTGAGGTGGGAAAGAAACAGAAGACCCATTCTTTTGAGGTCAGACTCTAAGTACACTGCAGGCTGAAAAACTGGTAATTAAGTTGGAAAAAAAGCCTGGTGGAAGACAAATAGTTTAAAGCTGTGTGTTAGTGCAGGAAAAAAAAGTGTCAGTAAATACTTCCTTGTCTGTACTCGTGGTGTGGAAGCCATATCACCAGTCATTTTCCAATACTAACACTGCCTAGTAAGTGAATCGCCTCTTTCCAGGAAATGCCTTCTCCTCCCAAATCTGTTCCATGATGCAAACGTTGCATGGAAACAGATAGAGAACTCATTAAGATGTTTTGGGTCACCAAATAAAGGTCTTTGTTAATACAAGCCCTGTGTTGGGCAGTCCCTCATCCTGGAGGTTTCTGATTTCCTGAAGGTTCGTATTTGACGTTCCCTGGGAGGTCATTCCAGACCTTTGTGGCTTCAACCCTGGAGATGTTTCCCCCTTTTAAATATAAAAGTGCCAACATCCTGCCTTCCCTAAATGCTGATGATGTGACTTAGCAGATGATCTGAGATCAAAATTAACTCGTTCCTCTCACTTCAGTGCTTTGAAGAGTCCCTTGCTGCTTGTGTAGTGACATCTCTCTTACCTTGTTTTTGCTGCTGAAAGGTCTTTTATCAATTGTAGTAATTTCCTTCAGAAGATGTCACGTACTTTCTTTGTTGGGCAGCCCTCACTGTGTGTAGGGGGAGTGCTCTTTCACCACTCCTCCACGGCAGCAGCTGTTTCACTGGTTTTCAAAAAAATGAGAGTCGTGAGTGCTTTCCGAGCCCTGCAGATGGCACTGCCTTCCTGGGCTTACCCGAGTGCCCGATGCATGCCCCTGTGGTGGGCTCCGTGCAATCTTCTGTCGAAACAGCTCTTTTTGCAGCTGAATAAATAGTACAAAAGTTCTGGTTCTGGGATGTTTTTAGTTAACAATTAAAAATAACATGGAAATTTCTAGGAACCTTTCCCCTTACTTCTCTTTAGGTGGTTTTGTTTTCTGGACTTTTGTTCTTTTTGAGGTTTTTTTTAAAAGAGTTTTCAACAACTTCACTGTATAGCCATTTTTTCTCCCTCTGATATCTCCTTGTGCCAATTAAGTACTGAATTGGCTGCAGAGTCAATTGCCACTTCCTAGGAAGACCTTGCTAGTGGAGACAGAGGGAGGAAACTTTCTTGTTATCAGTGTTTTCTTGAAGATTCCCTCCTGGGGCAGTCATGCCCCCTTATAAAGAAATGGCAGTGTCAGGGACATAGCGGTAGAGATTCATCTCACATCATTGTTGCCCCTTTCCCACTGATGCAGGTGGGTTTTTTGCACGTACTGTTCAGTTCCCAGTGCTTTTCCTTAGGGTTTGCCAGGTGTTTGGGACATAGCTTCCCTGTTATGCAAAGGTGGAGCACTACTGGCCATGTGCTTGCAGCTCCCCAGTCTGCATGGGCACTGATGTCAGATGTTTATTTTATGGGGTGCCTGCACAGCCCTTGGGAACCTACTGCCTGGAGCCACCAGTAGCTGCTTGTCCGGGGGTGGTCACACACCCTCTGGGACTCCTATCTTGGGCCTTCCAGCCCATTTTTACATAATCTTGTGTCCTATACCAGCTACAACACAGAGATATGACTCATTCAAAACCTAATGATACTGCAAATCTCTGACAATTAAATGGAGGTGTATTTTTTATGGCTGTTCTCTCTGGGTTTTCATGGCAGGCCCAATGATTTGTTTGCTGTTGCAGCATTCAATGGAGGCAGCAGCTATCATATGTGAGGGATCTGCCATATTTTCCAAGAGTCAAAATAAAATTCAGCCATGGCGAGGTGTTCTGGTTTGCTTCCTATATATAAATCCTCAGCTCCCTCCCTTCAAGGTCAGTTGGGTATTTCATGCCTCGAAAATGGTTCATACTGCCAAGTGACTGGAAAGCAATGTTGCCGAGACATATTAAGTATCTAATTTCATTGCTTATATTTCATCTGTATGGAAACACTTGAATTGTGATTTGCATCACTGCCCATGTGACTAATCATGTGCACTCAGGAGTTCTGGACAGGCTCTCACAGGATGGTGGCCCCACCGTCCTTGGTAGGGCCGAGGTGTTTTGTGTCCAGCTGCCCTGTGTGGAATGGATGCTTGGAATGCACCATATCCTGGGGCTTTGCTAGCACTCACCACTTGGAGTATTTAAAAGCAAAGTGTTGTGTCTCTGCTGCCAAAAAACTTGGCTAAACTGACTTTTATGTTGAGAAGTTTAATCTGTAGCTGTATGGGAAAGCTCATACTTTTCCTTTATTCATAAATATATTTTTAGAGTGATTTTGTACATTCATACGTGCAAAGTCCTGTTAGAGACTTTTGTGCATCCTAGCTTCCAGAGACAAGTGATCAACGTTCAAACTTCAGGCTAGGAACAAAAGGAAACTAAATCTCTGGGCTATGAAGAAAAGCCTGAAAGCCAAGGAATAGTTCAAAGTCCAGAAGGTAGTCAGGTGTAAACTCAGAAATATATTTTGGACTGAATGTAATTCTTTTTATGGTACAGCAAGATTTTACATTGTTGTGACCGCATATTGCAGCACAGTGAGGACTGGTTGAGGGAACATACACACTCTGAGCTCCTGTCTTTGGGCTTTAGCAAATTAAAGTCTACATCAAACGTTTGAGATGAGATTATTAGCAAAGGCATCATTCATGTTACAGTATCAGTAGCATAAAATGTTTTTAAAAATTTCTGTTGGACATGGGTCTCTTATGGAGCTAGTTAGGTTTTTTAATTAGAGTTAGTCAGGAATTAGAAGTTAGATTGCTCCTAAATCACTGTGCTTTATTTCCAAAACTTTATAGATCTTTGACAAATTTAGGTGGGCTGTGTATCCCTGCCGTAGTGGTGTTTTGCAAGATGTTGAAACCATATTCTTTGGTATGGTGATGACAGAATTTTCTGCAGGGAAGAGAACTATATATCCACTAATTGCTATTATTTATTAATCCTTAAAACAGTTTTCCTCCTATCCCCACCCCACTTACTTTTGAAAATAACCGCACCATTAAAACTGCAGCCCCCTTTCTTCCTCCAGACAGAAAGGCTACTGTATACAACATCTCTCACAGAAGATGTCAGTCTGAATGGGGGTGGCCTGACAGAGCAAAAATCAAACCTGAACATCATCATAGAGTGGGAAAATTTTGAGTAACAATAATGATCTCAATAAGTGAATATTGCCTATGCAGATGTGTAGTCAAAAACTGGAATACTTTTCATGTCGGCAAACAAAAAACCTGACTCTCAGTCCTTGGCTACAAAGGAGGCTGCTATCACGTAATGCTGCTTCAGTCCTGCTTGCTTTCTGGGTAGCGCTGCTCTGGTCTCTCTCTCCTGTGCTGCTTGTATGCTTTCTCAGCAGTAGTCAGCTCTTCCCTGGGCTCCTCTCCCCTCTCTTATGAGGCACCTCCCAGAGGGTCAGCTGGTCTCTGGTCCTTGGTAGAAACACCTGGTTCAACACAGCTGTAATTCATCAGGGTCAGGATTGCCTACAGCCCATTCCTGTGCTCCCACAATGTTTACTATTTTCTATAGGGCTTTTTGTAGACAAGATAGCAAACATGGTATAAGCATTTTTCACAATGTCAAAATCCCAAATCCGTACAACACACACCAGAACCTTAAATCTATACAGCACCAAAGATGGTTTGGCTGGGGCACAGTATCACGGTTCAAATACATCACAACATTTTTAGTTGCTTTGGCCTTTAAAAAAAACCCCTTCAAATACTTTTCTTGTCATATTTTTGAGAATTTCTGAGCATTAGAATCCAGAGATACAGAGTTAGGGTAATGACTGAGAGACATTCCAAGCACGTGCAAATATGTATGTAATAGTCCTGGTGTCTTGATCTCTGCCACTCTCCCCACATTAATCTCACTCATTCTAACTTTATTTGTACATGACCTGGGACCAGATCTTGTCTTATCTATGCTTAGCGTGGGCACATAAATTTGTAGAAATTTAGTGTTGGAACAGCAACCACAAGATGTTCAGCTTTCCACTGCATTTTCATTGTCCTTTCTGTCTTTTCTGGGGCACACAAAAACACCGAGGAGTCTGGTACTGCAGCAGCTTGTAGCCCTCCCACCACATTTGCTTCCTATCAAAGCTGCTGCACAGAGGCAGCAGCGAGGTTTTGTCGTCAGTGAACAGAGCTGGCACAGGAGTCAGGGTGCACAAAGGAATTTCTCAGCAGGTTCAGCGCAAAAGGTTCTGGCGAGCAGCGAAGGCCTCATTGGTAAATTCAGGGAGGCTTCCACCCAGGCATGGTGGATACTGGTGTTGGTGTGCAAGGGCCATGCCGTGCTCATGTGGAATTTCTAATGCAGCCCTCAAGCAGCGTGTGTGAAATGCTGTAGCTCCAGGCTTGGGACGATCCACAGGGACTGCAGAAGGAGCAAACAGGAGTAGTGGCAGTTGGGGCAACAAGACTCTGCCCACTGCCCACCAAACCAGGCCACAGTGAGCTCTGGACTGCTCCTTTGACAATACGTTTTCCCCACAGTTGTCCATGGCATATATGCAGAAATGTACCTGCCTTGGAAAATTTTCATTTTAATTCTTTCCATGTTCCTAATTTGGGAGACCTTTTGCATGTCAGCAAATGCCAGGTAGGTCTTGATGGTGGTACCACAGACAAAGATTTTCTCTCCCAGTGCTGAGCTAAACCCAAGCAAAAATACCCTTTGAAGGGTAGCTAGGGCCATGCTCTGGTTTTTTATCTGCTTAAAATCTTGACTTACAAATGAGTTCCTATTATATGCCTCTCAAAATATTAGATTTTTTTTAAAACTGCCATTTGAAGTTATTGACTTGCCACTGCTGTCACTTAAGCAGAATTGAACCTAGCACTTCCTGATTGTTATCAGCTATTCCTGGTTGGCTACAGTGCATGATTAGTATTGATCTTGTGGGAATAATACTAAAAATGGTTCTGGTTTTGCGTTTGGAGAGATATTTTTCTTTTAATCTGTAACTATCATTTTCTATAAAGCAACATATCCAGGTTTGTATATTCACATTACAGTTACACATCTTATTTTTTACCAGTGATTTTAATTGGAAATATTGAGCAAGACACTGGTTTTCTGTTGTACAACTTTTCACTCTGCTCTTGTCTTGTAATGTTTGTGAGGGCTAATGGATATCAATATGTAGGGTTCTGGGAGACGGATGGGGTAGAATCTTTTGACAGCCTAGGTCTTCATCATCTCTCAGAACTAAATGATCATTTAGATTTTATTGCATATATATTTCACTTGATATTGTATATGGGTCAAGCGTGCAACTATTTAATAAGTATATTGATTATTAGTTTTACAGACCTATCAAAAAGGGAGGAGAGAGAAAAATGTAATAAATAAGCATTTGTATTGGTTCATCCTATGTCATGACGTTTATTCAGATGAGTTTTCTGCATTGAATTTGACCTGAAAAATGGGAAGGTTGTCAGAAAAAAAGCGGTTATGAAAGTGCTCATTTGCCCCTTCTGATGCCAGGGCAGGAGGCTCCTGGGAAACGGAGGGAATGGAGAAGGAGCAGAGGATGATCAGACCCCTCCAATTGACAGGTTTGTGCCTGTTATACCTGGCAATCCCAAACAATGGGATGCTTCAAGAATATCTGAGAGCTTTGGTGGGATGAGACCAAATGAGTCATCCAAGCTGCTTTCTTTACCTGCTGCTTTGGTCTCAGCCTGGTCAGTTTGCTGGCCTAGATGAGGTTGCTGCTTGCCCACATAGAAAGCAGCATTCACCTCCCTCTTGTGCAGGGGATGGTGTCACACCAAGTTTGCCTCCTCTCCTGGAGCCCTTCAGGCTCAGGCACACCCCAGCATCGCTTCAGTGAAGCTGTTATTCCTCAAAAGTACATTGCTGAGCTGGGGCTCCTAAAGTCCTCCTAAGAGCAGTGAGCTGAGAATGCAGTCTGCTGCGATCTTGGAATGTTATGAAGGCTCTCATGAAAAAAGTCATTCCCTTTTAGTTTGGATGTGGAAATTACCCAAGATGTGCAGAATTTAACACAGGGAGAGAAGTCTGGTATTTGTACCCGTTTCACTCTTCAGGTTTCATAGCATTAGTTTGAGTTTGATCTAAAATTCTTCATGAGGAGCCCATCTTCTGGAGCAAACAGAGCTCTGTGAAACCGGCAGTGATTTCATGGAATAGGTTTGGTTTACTTTCTTTTCATTAAGATACGCACTGCTTATAAAGCTGAATGGTTTTTTATACATTAGTAAATAATAGGCTATTTCTAAATGAATTAATCTAACTTCTAAATTCATATATATGTAATAAAATTTTTTTACTCATCTTCTGCCGTTTTCAAGGAATGGGAATTTAAACACTGTCTCACAAGTTGTCAGAGCAATTTGACTTGTTGACCTAAAAGCTATGTATAGAGAGGAATTAAATGCTATGTGTAGAGAGGAATTGTAGGAAATGATACTTCTTTCTTAAAAAAAAAAAATGACATTTCCTAAATAATTTATTTTCTGAAAAAATCCACATCACAAAATTACTACTGAAGTCTCAGTGTCCTGGAAAGATGGTTTTTTTAGAGCACCTTATGAAAAAATACCATGTAGTGATCTTAATATTGCATAAAACAAAAGCACCTTCAAAATGTGCTCTTTTGTGGTTCAGGTGAACAATTGTATAATTGTCAGCATGTAAAGAATTGGCTGGATGTGCCCTCTAATTTCTCACTATGGAAGAAACAGTAACTGTGGAAAATAAAGACAGTGCTCCCAGTTTTTCTATGCACTTTCATGCTGCATGATGCTGTAAGACACTCAGTAGTGGGCAAATCTGAGGAGGGGGACTCTGCCTGGAGGAGGCTGAGATAAGAGTTTCACAATGCCTCTTGGAATTGCTAATTTCTTTGGTTTGTTTGTATGCACGGGCAGAGCTTGTAAAACAAGAAAAAATAATCTGAATAACTGCTGAGAATAGAAGAACACACAGTGAGGAGATATAATGAGAAATAGGTGGGACATTAGTATGCAAGTTGCAAATGTTATCCAAAGGTTATCTTCAGCTGCTGGTGCAGGCAGTCATGAAATGTGTATGTGTAGGAGAAGAAAGTAAAAATAATATTCTGAGTTCCTGATTTTTCTGAGCTTTTTGTGTGCACTTTGGGAATTCAGGGAACTTTCCCCATGTGAGAGGTTTGACTGGTCAGGAGACAAGGCTGCCAAGAGAAATTCCAAGTGGTGATGTTGTGCTCTGCTGTAAGTGCTGTGAGGTGATTTGTTGGATCAAGCTAGTTTCATTGCCTTTTGGTGAAGTTCTTGGGATATGAGATAATTACATTTCTAAGTTTTCCTTCATCATCATGGATGTTAAAAACTCCTTTTTAATGAAAATGTAATTTCCTAATCTGTGAGTCTACAAGCTGAATGTTGCTATAGGACACGAAATATCTGACACTCGTACACTGAGCTGAGAGGAGCAGAAAGAAAAAAGAAGTTTATTTTGTCTTGATATTTATACATTTCTCGATTCGACAAGAGATTGGAAGTTGCTGCTACTTCCTCTCCAACCTCACTGGCTAAAAAGACTGTTCATCAAGTGTTCTCTCATAATACAGGAATGATAACAAAAAGGAACAGTTAAGTAAACATTGGCTATTATTTACATGAAGACTCTGAAAACTGTGACTCCAAAAATGTATATTATCAGAAGGCTAAAAAAGAACAGGGCAACAGCTGAAGTTTCAAAACATTTTTTGAGAGCTGTCATTAGTGGCAATCAGGCCCACTGTGACTACTGTGTGTGTGTTCAGCTCCTATAAAGAGCAACATTGTAAGAGAACATGCACATATCTCGTAGTACAGTCTGAAAACAAGGTCTGTCCACACACTGAAACATGTAAATCTTGGGCAGTGAAAAACTGTCTGGCAATAAGGCAGTAGAAGAGCCCAGAAGAAAGACCAGATGTTTACTGGTGTTAGGCATAATGGCAAATCTTAAGGTGTTGGGTTTTATTATTTTTTCCTTCCACTGAGGAAGACCATCCTGTCCCATCTGTGGCATCTGAGGTCAGCAGTGACAGAGCTTTGACTAAAACTTCCTGGGAAATAAGAGCTTCACAGGGAGCTGTTGGCAACTTGTCTGGATGTTCTACTCCTGACAACACTTCCTTTTATAGGGTTGTGGCTGCATGTGCCTGTCTTCCTGTATTCCCTAGATACTGCCTCTCACATGGATTTTTTACTGTGGATTTTCGGCAGGATTAAGTGACCGTATAAGACAGGTTGACAACCACAGTTTGGGCTAATGTTAAGTGCAGTCTCAGGCACCCCAAAGTTGAGTTTGATTTTCTTTGACAGAGACACAAAACTCCTACATTAAATACCTTGCTGTGAAGTTTAGAAATAAGTGTATTGACTCATCTTAGCAAGTCTCAGGCTGGTTTCTTGCTTGGTTTAAATGCTCCATTTTTTGTTACTAGCAGAGGACCCAAGAGAATGGCCTGAAGGTGTATCAGGGGAGGTTTAGTTTGGACATTAGGAAAAGGTTCTTCCCCCAGAGGCTGGTCAGGCACTGGAACAGGCTCCCCAGGGAACTCCAAGGCTGCCAAACTCTAGGAGCATTTGAACAACGCTCTCAGGCACAGGGTAAAATTGTTGGGGTGTCTGTGCCTGGCCATGGCTCACATTCAGTGATCCTTGTGGGTCCCCTTCAGCTCAGCTTATCCTGTGATTCTGGGAAGTTGATCTCAGGTGAGGTGTCCCCAGTCTGTCCCTCTGGCACTGTTTCTCCAGCAGATCAGTGGACACTCAGTGCAGCTGATGTAGCAGCTTCTAGTGAAATGTCCTACTCAACAGTGCAGGGAATCTTTCTCATTCCCTCTTTCCTGGTCTCTTCCCATGGCAGGGAGGAATGTGGTGGCTGTAGGTACTGAAGACCCACCCCAGCTCCCTCCTAAAGAGTGCTGTCACTCACATAGAGGTCAAAACTCCTGGATGAAAGGCAAGTTTCCCTGATCTGCTCTTTTATTAGAGTTAGTATTTCCTTCTCTTTTCACACAAGCACGTGGAACAAAGCATTTCATTACAGAGCAAATGGAATGTCAAGTGAAATGATTTGGTGGGGCGATTTTTTTTTCTGCAGAGAAAGAAGTTTGATCCAGGACTCCTTGTCATTTTTATTTTCACTCTGTGTTTTTGTGCTTCAGTGACCTAACCAGAAAACGCAATGTTCCTAAAGCCCCTGTGCAGAGAGGAAATACACATGCATGTATTTCTAGGAAATATGTATATCTAGGAAATACACCTAGAACCATGTAATCCAAAATTGTGAGCTAGAGGTGGCACTGAAAACGTCGGAGGTATGCAAATGTCTAAGTACTACTTTAAAGAGAGTGATAGAAATATGAGTGTTTGGATAATTGTAATTTGTTCATAGATCTATTGCATATAAAAACAAGGCAGAAATTATATTTTTAAAATGGGAATTATGACATTTAATCCCAATAAATGAAATTAGTTCCACAGACTCAGTTATCTGCCTTGATTGTGATCCCATGCATGGCTTAACCCACCCAGTAAAAGGTTGCTAGGCACTGAAATGAGGTGTTTCTGCAAAACACTCTTTTATTTATATTTCTGCAACAATTGGAGCCCAGAGACCAAGCTGGGATCTGCTGGATGTGTGGGCTCAGAAGCAGAGCCCTGGCCAGGTAGAACATGAGGCTGTTGAGGCAGGTGCTTAGGTAAGGATAAAATTAAGGCTGGGAGCAGTGTGGGGTCCTGGATAAGGAATAGAGTTGAAAATGTCTGGAGTTACTCGGGTTAGGGTGGGGCTGGTAGGAATCAGTTTCCCACACAGAATCAAGATTGGCCTTGTATAGATTTTGCTGTTAGTTTTGTAGTTGTTCTGCAATTATTACAAGGAAACCATAATATTAATTCATAAAATCCTGGAAACCTGAAGAGGTTAATGATGCACCCTTGGAGGAACCTCGGAGCAATGGGAGTTGACACTGTCCCGTGGCGTGCCCTCGGTCAGAGGGGATGCAGCGTCCTTCCCGCAGATGTCCCTGAAAGGGAAACATCCCTGGCGGGGAATCTGCAACAGCAGGTCTCCCTGTGCTGGCTCCTCTTGGGGAGAGGCATGCTCAGGATGCCTGGTGGGCTGGCTCGCGTCCCCCAGAGAAATTAAGAAGCGAGAGGGACCTTTGGTATGGGTTCCAGCAGCCTTACTGCTCTGGAAGGCCCACGGCCCAAAGGCAAGGTGAGAGACTGTGCAGGGGATTTTATAGGGGTGGGTCAGGGCAGAGAGAAGGGAAGGGACCAATGGGATACAAGTAAGGGGGAGGATACAATTTGATATTAACCAATAGGGAAAACAGGGAGGCGGGAGTTACAACAAGGAGCCAATGGGGAACCAAGGAACGCAGAACTTTCCAGAAGGGGGGAGGCAGTTTGGACCAGGGTGCCACCCAGGTAGATGCGGCTTACACTTCAGTGCCGCCCATCGACCCACCCTCGGAGTCACTGTCCTGGGCGGGGAAATCCACCCACTGGATGGCAAGTGCCTGATGGGCACCTGACCGCCACAGCCCAAAAGTGGGCTTGGCCACCGCAACAGGGGGTCAAGACTTACTGAGCCAGACTTTCCAGAGACAGGGGTCCCCTTTTAATCTATGACAAATTGATTTCAGAGCATCCATGGGTGCATTACAAGTGCACCGATATTTGTTTTGCCATCTTTTACAGCCACTTTGTGAGTGGTTTAGAAGCTCTTCTCTTTAGACTGTTAGTGTAATCTGTCGAGAGAGGATCCTTCAAAAAGGACTTTGGGTCTGTAATTCATTTTCAGAAAGAAGCTAATTTCTGCCAACTGACAGTGGAAATAGCCTACAGGAAAGCATCATCGGGCCAAGAGAACTCTCCCCAGAACCACCTTCTCCTGCTCTTTGTTGTAATTCTTTTCCATTACCTTTCGTGAGCAGTTTTACTACTGAAGAACAGACCAGTCTCACTGGGCATCAGGTCAGTGTACTCAGTTTTCATACTTTTTTAAGTGTTTTGCTGCCAGGGAGAAGTGCAGATCTTTCCCAGAGGGAATTAGGTTTAAATTGTCCTGATCCTCCCTTCACACAGGTACCAGTGACCTCTGCTGATCCCAATCACTGATTTGGACTTTCTGGAGGTGCTTGTAAGTGTTGATCCCAAAGCTGCACAGAAACTGAGATTTATCCTTAGTTTAGTCCCTTATTTTGTTCATTAAACAAGTGGCCATTTGTCAGAGACCTTCAGAAAGTGTCACTGGGTATGTGGGTGAGTTCAGAAAAATTTCCCCCTCTTCTTTTTCAGGAAATGAAAACTGGAGCAAATAATTGAGCATACAGCAGCTCAAGTCTTGTTTTCCTTAGCATTTCCCAGCTTAAGTTGAGAAACTGAAAGGAGAGAAAGAAAGATGGAGAGGAACTTTTTACAAGGGTGTGTAGTGACAGGAAAGGAGGGCAAGGGCTTCAAAATGAGAGAGAGTAGGTTTAAATTAGATATTAGGAAGAAATTGTTCCCTGTTAGGGTAGTGAGGCTGTGGCACAGGTTGCCCAGAGAAGCTGTGGCTGCCCCATCCCTGGAAGTGTTCAAGGCCAGGTTGGACAGGGCTTGGAGCAACGTGGGATAGTGGAAGGTGTCCCTGCCCATGGCAGGGGGTGGGACTGGATGGGCTTTGGGGTTCCTTCCAGCCCAAACCATTCCATGATTCTACAGTGCTATGTCTGAGGAAAACATGGAACTCTGCTGGTGTCCTAGACAGGTGGTTACTCAGTGGCTTGTAGAGGAACTTGAATTAGATTTTTCATCTGAGTCTAAAAATGCTTCTTTAATTAAGTATTCCAGGGCAGTTTTTGACATCTGTAAAGGCATTTCCTGCTTGTAAGATACACTTTATGTAATATGCTATTTCCAATTACAGCAAAACAAGACAAGTCTTCCTTAACTTACAAAAGGACTGTGTTCTTTTAAAACCTTTCATTTGTGTCTGTCTACATTGGAAAATAATAAAATCCATATCTTAAAAATTGCACTGTATTTTAGAAGAATACTCTGTTTACAATACTTTGAAAGCCCTATTATTGACTCATAGATATTCTCTATTAAAATATGAAACTGTAGAGCCTGTCTAAAAAAATCACTAGGAGAGATGTATTAGTTCTGAGTATTTAGATGGGTCAGTGTAACTTAGGTTACATGGTGTGTCACTGTAATCCTGATACCATCACATGGTTCTTGGTGACAGTTCCCATATGAAAGAAAGCAAAATTTCAGTGATACTAAAACTCCGAGCCCTTGGGAATTATACAAAGCTTAGTGAGTTCAAAAGTCAGCATCTGTTCCTCCTAATTATTCCATAATAATTAGTGATGCAAATTCCACCTGGGGAGGATCTTCCCTGTGCTTTTAGAAACTATCAACTAGAAGACAGAGCCCTGAGAGCCAAGGTTCAGTCCTCAGTGAGGTGGTGTAGCGGGTTCTGTTTGAAACCAGGCAGAAACACCAATTAAGTGTGGTGGTTTTGTTCACTTTTTTTATCTTCTGTGAAATAAGAATTAGGAGAAATGCAAAGCAGGCTCCAAACTTTAAAGAATATGAAGAAGTTTATTACTAACAGAATTAAAAGTAAAAAGAAATAATAAG